>CM061921.1:64442961-64458267 GCA_031002005.1 Vandiemenella viatica | reverse complement strand
GCTTAGCCGGATATTGTTTGGGTGCTAATGACCCCGTCTCGACGCGCCCTTAAGCACCACCAACAACAACTTATTCGTGAAAATAACCATTCAGAAAGAAACACAGTTTTTACGTCACGTATTTCTCGGGTGATATGTGACGCTGATAAAAAGTTAACTTTCAATGGTTGAACAAGAGAAGGTAGATGGTGCAGTATATCTTCACTTTAATATATTGTGCAAGGATATCTTCCATACAAAATCCGATGGTTTGACTTCTGAATTTTCATTTTTTTTTGCCAGCTTTTCGAGCACTTTGAACTAGTATGCGCCTTCGAGGTTTAATAAAGCCGTAACTATGAAAGATTCTTGTAACAGCCGTGTGATATGATAGTTCAATGACTTTCCCGCAGCTGTGACATAACTTGAGAAGCATAAGCTATGCTTCCTTCTCATTGTCATTACAAGAGGAATGCGACCCTTGCTGATTTTACGAACGTCTCTGGCCAGGTTGGCGAGTTCGTCCACTAACCATTTCCCCGGGTTTTATCCGGAGAAGAAATTGAGTCGCGACTGATGAGAGTCGAATGTGCAAACGAACTGGTATGTCTCAGCAAAAGCAATGTGTTTCTGGCTAATGGTCGAGTGAGAGGCGTTGGAACTATACTTACACGTTATGTGAGTGGAGAATTTCCCGGCGTATTGATGAAATGAAATCTTCACAGGAGTTCAACCAGATAGCGTCGTAAAAAGACAACGTTTCGACAAACTAGTTTCTGATTTTCAGGTAGCAATATCTGAAGCAGTAGACCTGATGAAGACAGTAGAGCAGGCTGTCGAAACGTTGTCTTTTCACGACGATATCTGGCTGAACTCCTGTGAAGAATTCATTTTATACTACACGAATCAATTATTTGTAGTAAATAATCGAAATCCTTGTAAATGACGAACGGTGCACACTGTTAGTGCACAAAATCCTTGAATTTGAATGTCTTGTCTTCGTCTGATGACATTTGCCTTCATGCAATCAATCTCATGGCAGTCAAAGAGAACTTTGCGCTGAAATGATGCAGACATCTAACACAAATGGTAAGATAACAGTGATACCCAGTTATGAAGATCTAGCTTGGCGCATCATGTCACGATTGTAGCAGTAATGAAATTTACCATTAATATCTCTAATCAACGTAATATTTCAATGGTTTCAGCGTTTGTCTGCAATATCGTGTAGGGGATCAACAACTATATTCTGATCAATACTAAATTTATTCATAGGAATTAATTTACTGAATAATCTGGATTTGGCTTCTCAAATTTGAAAAAGCTGATAGTATCACGGAAAACCCAATACCTGTGAAGTCAGGAGAGTATTTAGAGCTATTTTATTGTATATACTAATTCTATCCCCGTTTTGGCGCTCCTTTAAGTGAGAAACTAGAAAGTTATGAATTGTTTTTAACAATAACTGTAACACCTATCTTTCTGCTGATGTTAAGTGACGGAGCAATTTAGGAAAACTCTCCGATAAATTGGTTTGAATTTAGCAATATCGAGGGAAAAAAGGCGATCTAGGGATTTGCTACTGTCACGTTCCTTAAAATCACCAGACTCACACAGACTTTATATGAATCAGGCAAAAAGTGCTTGTGTTATCTTCATGGCCCAAAACCATAATCGGACGGTTTCGAAAATAGAATGCTTGTGAATGTTTAAGTTGTTAACCAGTCCATCCTGAACCATCACACCAGGGTGGACGGGTTGTCGACAATTTCGCAGATTTTCTTTTCTATCGGTATAAAAAGTAAATTGATATTATTTCTTGGTTCTTTGCAGTTGGTGGGATTTTGAACTATATCTTAGTACATTCTATGGAGGAAAGCACTTGGCCACGCTTCAAGTTATAGAATCATTGCACTCAGCTCACCTGACAATTGTATGTCTGAACCTGGTGGGAACTGTAGTCAGGCGATATTCCGGCTTTTTGATGGTATGATGACGTCAGATATCCCTGCGTGGCTTTAGAGGCGATGGCTGTGCCCCTTGTCGCGGTAGCGAACGTCGGCTTTGAGCGGGTGGCTGGCAAGTCCCGCAACCATGCGGTTGACGTAAGGCTCGCTAAGCGTGACGTAATGTTCTCGGCAGTGAGATAGATGTCGTGGAGAAGGGGGGAAGCATTATTGGACCTAAAAAAACTTTTTATAGTGTTAGTAGGGCACTATGTTAGAAATTTTAGACTTCAGGTATAAAATATCGAGATAGAAGAATAATTTATAATCTATATAAGAATAAGATGGCTATAATAAAAGTAGAGAATCACCCCAAAGACAAGCGTAAGTTGAAAAGGATGTGAAAAAGGTTGTAGTCTATTCCCATTAATATTTAACTTTATGTAGACGAAGCAAAAAAAGAATGAACATTTGAATGTGGATAAGTGTTTGAGAAGAAAGAATTTGCGATTTTCTGATGACATTGTCCTGTTATCAGAACAAAGTGTAGATATTGAGAAATTACTGTATGATATGAACAAAAGACATACTGAGAGAATTTGGGCTAAATATAAACCATGACAAGACAATAGTCATGAAATGCAGTAGAAATGACAGTAATAACAGTAAACTGAACATGAAAATAGGATCGGAGCTAATTAGAGAAGTAAGTGAATGCTGTTACTTTGGAAGTACAATTACAGCTCATGTCTGAGACAAGTGTGATGTTAAAAGCAGAATAACACTTGAAAACTGTAAATCTTATAGTTTTAAATATTGCTCTAGGACTCATAAAGAACTTTCTACATCTTAAATATTGGACACAACATTTCATGGTAGTAATGTTTATATTTTAAGAATACCAGAATCGCATAAAACAAGCCAAAAGGCTGAGGACAGGAGAAAAGATGTACACACCCACCACTACCTTCAGTGACTTACAACCTTGCTACTTTATCGGATAAGTTACTCATAACTTCCGCAAACAAATCAAGATGCTATCCTTTGCACCTCATCCAAATCCTGCATTTGACATCCATAATGTGAGTACTCCAGTACACTCAAGTAGTGACTTGACCAATATTTTTTTACGTTTACTCGCTTCCTTGATACATACCTCTTTCACCCAAACAGATGTACTATGAAACTTTTATCTACCACCTGCGCAATATATATTACCAAAAGATATTATAAGACATTTAAATTTTATGCCTACAACCCCACACCCCAATGGTTTGAGTCATATTTACTACCTCTGTCAAATGCCTTAGAGAGATTCCAGTGCTACAGTATCAGCTTTGTCTTTCTTGGACATTTCATCTGAAATATCTTTCATATAATCAACTAATTCATATTCACATTGTAGAGCACCTCCACTAAACCCCTGTAGCTTGTTTAAAAACGCTTTCTGTTCTCACTGATATTCCTGAAGTGATTGGATAACAAGTTCTCTGTCAATTTGCCTACCATTGAGATAATACTAATCAGTTTATAGCTTCCAGATCTGTTTGTGCCCCATCCATCACGGACCCGTAGTATCATTGCTTATTTCGACTCTTCTGATATGCATCAAGTCTCCATACTGAATATAAATAATATATTAGGTGTGATAAAATGCCGTATCAACCTGCCTTTAAACATCTGTCGTAATGCGATTCATACCAGCTCCGTTCTCCCGTAAAATCCTCAGGATCAATTCTTCATTTCTATTTTTGTGGAAAAGCTACAGCTTTGATATTCCCGTTACTATCACTGCACAAAGTCACTAGCCGTCTCGTTGTATTGATTAGGAACTGAGGAATAATCAGTTCACAATAGCGCACGTACAAAATTGTTCACAGCTCGTTGGGCATTACAAACATTAGTAATATTTGACTGGTGAATAACTTTGCTAATTTTCTTTTCATGAGGGAGAACTAAATCGTCAAAATTAATGTTTTAGTCCATGAGAGTCCTCAGGTACAGGCTGGCTCCTATCCTTTACACCATGTCTGAACCAAAGACATTTTTTTTTAGATATTATTAAATGGCCAGACTGAACATTATTGGTCACCACTTATTTTTTGTATGAGTAATTCGTCCGTTTATAAAACATGTTGAAATGTGCAAAAAAAAAAAAAAAAAAAAAAAAAAAAAAAAAAAAAAAAAGCTATAAAATTCCTAGAAAAAAGTAAAGAAGTAAATTTTACGAAAAAGAGGAACTTTTTATTTTGTCAAATATTTCCAAAATTGTATATGCGGCTAATAGTGCTTTATGAAAGGAATCTTTCTTTTTTGATTATGTCTTTCCTGCTAATCGTCGACGAAACCATTAGTGTGAAAATTGTGGTCTTGGAAACGGAAAGAAATCGGCCACGGCCTATATGAAGAAATCAATTGGGGCATCTAGATGATGAAACCAGGTATCGAATCCGAGTCCAGAATTAAGGCTCAAATGTTCCACCTGACCACCAGAATCGGAGTGGATGTTTTAGAGTACCAGAAAGAAGAACTGAATCATGTGATGATATAGAATCTAGAAGTGGAAGAACATGCCATGTCTATTCTCCCAAACGTCGCTCTTATAAGGAATGTGTTAACCCGTAATAGCAATTTCCCATATAAATTTTGTTTCGGGTGTTGAGTGAAGACGGTGAAACACGGTGCCTACCCACTCAGACCTACTCTTTCGAACGCCAACTACGGGACCGCCAGTTTAACGTCCTCATGCGATGGGCAAATCACCATCTGCCGTGACTCACTGCGAATAGGTCTGAGATTTTACCAATGCGTTTAGTACATAAACTGGCGATTATGAATTGTGTACTACCGTCTCTTCTACGCTGCTGTCCAAGTGACGGATGGGGAAAACGTTTCCTCGACAGGAGCTCGAACAATACTATCTGCCAAAAAGTAATTGGACACCTATCCACAACGCTTGCACTGTGGTTGTCACTCCGTTAGAATCTCGTACAGCTATAACAGCAGCCAACCTGTCTGGCATGCTCTCTACAAGTGTTTCCAGGACTTCCAATCGTATTCGTCACCTTTGCTTTTGAAACCACTCCATGAGTTGAGCTATGGATTTTAGCCACTCCTTACGAGCCCTAGATGTACTATAAAATTGAGGTTGTGGATCTGGACGGTCCAGTTCAATCAGCGAAAATTTTGTCAGCGTACCACTGTATAATAGTCCTTGAAACATGGCACCTGGCATTGTCATCCTGGAAGTAACATGGGTGCATTTCGTAAAGACGCTACTATGTTGAGAGAGCATTTCACTATCCAGAATGTTATAACAGACCTCTGTGTTCATGTTACCGTGGACAAACACTAGTGGCCCTCGCCGAAGGCCGTGAAGCAGCCCCACACCATCACTCCACCACCACCAAGTTTCTTAGTAGGCACTCTACACATCGACTGGAGTTGTTCCCCGTGTAGATGCCACACCTATTCACATCCATCGGATTGGACTGATGTAACCCTCGAATCATCACTCCACTGCTCTAGTGGTCCAAACACCAGCCAAGTCGCCGAGCTTTATTGCTTGTCGTAATGTGGCGCTTATGTGAGCGGCTCTTCAGAAATATTTATGTCGTTGGGCCTCTGTACGCAATGTTCCAATGGAAAACCGATACACTTTTTGCTGTACTCCTTTCTAATGGCGGCCACGGGTTTGTCCTATTTTTGACAGTTTTATGTTTCAGTGTTTCTGTCGATCAGAATTGAAGGTCACCCAGAATGTACAGCATTGACAATATCCACATCAATCTTCCACTTATACGGGACGAATGTAATCGTTAATTTGGGGCTGTTTAACTTTCATTGCAAACGACAGAATAAAAAGCCCACTGAAATGGCAACCTACATAAACGCCCTTACAGAAGTCCAATATCTCTGTACTTCACGCCATCTCTTCGTCAACAGGTTTTACACCGGGCTGCAGCATAACGTGGCCACACAATATAACTGATATACTAAATTATCTATCTTCATAGCTGTCCAATACATTTTGGTAGATAGTCTCAGTTGTGGGGCACGAATTTGAAGAAGTCGACCAATTTAAATATCTGGGGGTAATCATATCAAATAAGAATACAGAAAAACCAGAGATACAAAACAGGATAAACTCAGCAAACAAATGTGTATACCCATGTAACAAAATGCTTTCATCAAAACCCCTGTCCACACAAAACGAAAACTGAATTATACAAAACAATAATCCTACCAGTACTGTTGTACGGATCCGAAACGTGGAGACTAAATAAGACAAAGGAGGAAAAGCTTACAGTTTTTTAGAACAAAATACTACGGAAAATATATGGGCCCTCATTGTGAACAAGGGATATGGAGAAGAAAAAAGAACAGAGAAATCAGGGACCTCTACAATAGTGCAGATATCATAAGCGAAATAAAGTGTAGAAGAATCAGATGGGCTGGGCATATACTGGGAAGAGGTGAGGAATGTAGATTTCAGAAGGTGATAAAATCTAAACCTGAAGGAGGCGACCTCGGGGAAGACCGAGACAAAGTTGGTGGAACCAGGTGAAGACTTATTGGAGCCGTTGAACAGGACGCAGAAGACCGATTAAGATGGAGGGGATTTTTTGTTGCGGCTAAATGTCAACTCGGACCTGGGAGTAAAGAATAAAGTAAAAGCTAGTGTATCTAATCCCATGTCAAGTGCTAGGCATAGTTAATACGGCTTAACAACCTCAAGAACGTGGCCGGCCTGGGTATAGAAGATTGCTTGTAATCAAGCTAACAGATAAGGTAAAGTAAATGATACGTTCTGGAAATGATAGATGAATAACCGAATCTGAGGAAGAGAGAGGATTCTAAGAAACGTGGGATTATTTGTTATTAGTTTAGGGAATAGATGAATGTAAGAACTTTAGAGGAAGAAAAAGGAGATAATTGATGACGTGGGTTGTAATGGGAAAGTGAATGTAAATATACTAGCTCAGGATTGGAAGATATTGAGGATTACCACAAAGTAGCCAGCAAATTGACAAAGAAGGAGGTGCGGGGTATAAGTTGCCGACAGGCATTCTCACCGACATCGATACTACGGTGTCGATTGACAAGCTGATTAATATTTCTCTTATCCCTTCTTTTTTATGTTCTGAACGCTGTGGATTGTATGTTGCGTTGTCATTATGGGGTCGAACGGTCCTGGAGGAAACTGAATGTAGCCATCTGCTTAGGAATCACTTAAACTTATTTGTTAAATATTGAGGAGGGGAGAGCAGGCCAGCAGCAGCTTACCATCTGTTTTTTCCGAGCCTTGTTGCAACTCTTGGCCCCTGCCCAAGACGATGGAATTTAACGTGATTCGGATGATTCAGAGTAAGGTGAGGTAAATGGAATTGCAGTGGTGGTAGTAGTAGTAATAATAATGCAAACTGCATTACTGGGCGGGATACCCCAAAGGATAGTTCTCGAGCCTAGCATAATCCAGTAATCATATCAACTAGTGGAAACATACAGTCCATTAATGATGTGAAGTGTTTTTACGGAATTCCGGACCCCCCTTCCCCGTTTCTTGTGAGATTTCGTGAGATTTTGTCGGATCCCCCCTCCCCTATTTCATCTCACGTCATTAATGGACGCCCCCTTACACAGAACCATCCAATCGTACTTTTCACCTGGAAAAATCGTCAGGAATTATGCAAGTAACCGATACCAGTGAATTTTATGGTCTACGCGTATTCGGGAACAACTGTACTGTATAGTGTATAAGGTAGACAAAGTACTAAAGGAGAAAATAGAAGAATTTCTGTTTTTCTGGTTTATCTCCACAGTATTGCTGTTTTACAGACGGCGTATTGTCGCTCTCCAAAACATTCTATTGAGATCTCTCCTATAGTAACAAGTCGCATTCTGTTTGCACACTTATATCATTGGGCAAGTCAAGACCTAGAGCTTCCGTGTAGGGTTGCCAACCGTACTACAGTATATTGTATTGTACTGTATTTTGGGTGTGCTACTATATACTGTTGAAAAATAAATAGTACCATAAAATACTATATTTCAGTTGGATGGAACAACAGTGATTTTTTTTTTTTTTTTTTTTTTGCAATACCGAAAGCAATAACAAAACGAAACTATCACTTTGTAAAATCTGTGAAGGCACATCACCGTATGATTTACCTTTTGAGTGATGCGATGTGCATGTGTCCGAAAGCATCTTTGTCTTGCTGCGTTCCAAACTGTTATGTTAATGTCGAAACTGACAACGAAAAACAAATGTTTGCTCGTGCAACAGTCTTTGCTTCGTTTTGTTTCGTTAATTATTTTCACTTAGAGGTTGTTCTTCCTTTTGATATAAAATTAAATTAACTATGGAAAGTGTGTTGGCAATAACGAGAGTGCGTCAATTTCAAGTGAATTGGAAGTCATTGAGCGAAAGATTATTTTATTACCTTAGAAGAGGATTGTCCTAAACATATTCAAAATATTTTGACGTTGAATGAAAATGATGGAGACACTGAAATTAAGTTCATTTTGAATTTCACGACCCTTTTTTTACATAACGTTCATAAAACTGCAAAACAACTTGAAGGAAATAACATCACAGTCTTATATGTGTATAATATTATGACTACTTTAAAATCAGCGCTAGAAAAATGAAAAAGAGACTGTTTCTTTGGTTAAGAAACAAAAAATTTCCTTTGAAACCAAATTTTCCACAGAAGGTGTTAATATTAAAAAGTATTTTCAAGTACTCGTTGATATATGTCTGGAATATCTTAATAAATGATTTGATTTTGATTAAACCAACTGGCTATGCAAAATACAAAAGTTAAATTGAAAACATGAAGTTTCATTTGATGACTGTGAGACTATTAAAAGTTCGAAAATAACAAGAAAATATGAGTATCAAAATGGACGAAATTTACTTTGAAACAAAAGTATAATACGAAATACAGGTAAAAGTAAGAAATATAATGAGTTTCCTGGCAGAACCACTGGCCAAAAATGGCAGCATATTTTAAAAACATGCCGAAAATACTTTATAAAAGTTATATAAGATACTCTTATTCCTGCTGCCTTAAAACCCGCTACTTCGGCATTCACAGAAAGGAAGGTTTCAATTATGAATTAGAAATGGCGAGGAGAGAGAAGCAGAGCGAGTATCTAATTATTAAAAAATGGACTTTTGGTCTACATTAAGTAAAAATTGAATGCGATAAAGCATATGACACTTTTACTGTAGACATTTAAAAAAAAAAAGTATGTGAGAAGGGCAAAAAATATAGTTTTTACAAAAGTAAATAAGTAAAAATCATACCTTTTCATCCTTTTTTACTATTTCCATAAAATAATATATTTTTTAAGTAAACTATATTATTTAAAGCTTATTATAAAAAATACTATAATCAGTCGAAAAAATTATGGTAACTATACTTCGGAGTGAGTTCCCGTTCTGCCACTACCGGCTGCTGATACACGTGGAGAATCAAAACAACAGCGACAACGCGGGACGGCAAACTCATCATGTTTCGGGAGAGGACCCATGTCCGAAAAGCATAATTTTGGTGCTGGAGGGAGTTGACGTTTGAGAACGGTTCGGCTATGGTGATAGGTGTGCGTTTCACAATAAACCTGACAAGAGGGTTGCAAGGTATCTACTTTAACTATTTATCTTGCTCTATTAGTAATTCCATCATTCCATGCCCAGTCCATGGCTAAGCCAATTTTGCAAAGTAGCCCTTTTATTTTAATTTAATACAGTAGAACTCCAATTATCCGAACTCCGATTATCCGAATTGCCGATTATCCGAATCGCTTTTTTAATTAAGACGGAAACGTACTGCGATAAAGCTTCCCCTCTTTTATAAAAACCAACCCAAATTTCGGATGACGGCAGCATTGTTTATCGAGTGGTACGGCGAAATTTTAATCCCTGAAGTGCAATAGCACCAAGAAAAACCCTTGGAAAAGAAGGCATTTTCAACATACATACAATAATTAATTAAGATATACCCTTTTTCCGGAAAAAAATCCGATTATCCGAATTTTTGATTATCGGAATGGGGTCCGGTCCCAATTGATTCGGATAATTGGAGTTCTACTGTAACGCGTTATACATTTTGGACTAAAACCAAAATGGCAAACGAAATCTGCCTTGCTGTTGATAAATAATCTGTTTCACAATAAACAATTCTTCTCATGTCTTTCCAACACGGCTTTAGACATTTATAAATCCATTCCTTTACTCATTTTGTGAGAGCTCAAAATAGTAAGTAATATGAAATATTCATAACTTTATTGGAAGTTGGATTCAGTAAGCAAGGTGCAAGGAGATCTGCTGATCGATCACCGGTTGTTTTGCGGCAGCGGAATTTGCTGACGCGAATCGGCAATTTCCGAACGCAGCTCTGACGCGAATCGGAAGTTACGAGGAAGGTTGGCGCGATCCGTTGTTCCTCTGGGCTAGGAAATCGAATAGCATTCTCATTGGCTCTCGCACGGCTCCACCCGCTGCCTACCATTAACTTTTGTCATTTGCCTGTCGCTTACCCTGACTGGTGAGGAAATTTCAACGCTCTTAAGGCGAAGTGGACACGCTGGAATCGTCTGTAATCTGTGGCCAATAAATGGGAGTTAAATTGTTCACGGTGCTGATTTCATTCGAGAGTACTTCCCCACATTCCATCCAGTTCTGCGACTGGAAAAGTAAATCGCAGTGGTGCCAGAAAAGTTTCCTCAGTAACAACAGCAGCAGGCGATGTTGTAGGGAGCGGCTGAAGACATCGCGAGAACGACAGAAGACATCGCGATGACTATTCGCTGCAGGTTGGTGGAACCTAAAGGAACCTTTCCCCGCGCGCCTAAGTCATTTGGCCTCCTTGACAATTTAATTAAAAAGTCTCTAGTCTACAGAGTCAACACTTTTTTCTTTAACAACCCAATTAGGAATTGCAATCCAGCAAAGCGGGATCGCGCATCATTAGACAGTATGGCGGATCCCGCACAAAATTAAGCGGATCCGCAATCCGCAAAATGCGGATAAAACGCGTGTCAGTGCGTGACTCGCTGCCCCACTCGGTCTCTATCGGATGTTTTGCACTGTCTGCCTATACCCTTTCAGTTGTCATTTGGTGCGTGTGAACAAACTTTTGTTTTTGTCAACCTTCGTCATTCGTAAGTAAATAGATACATTTTTACGTATTCATTTTCGAGTACACATTTCTGTAATTTGAGTTATGTTGCTTATTTAGTACGATTTTCTAACTATATAATTATTTTTTATGTGTTGCAAACGTTATCTGAACTACAAAGTTACAGCTTATTATTCACGGTTTCATTATTCCCATTTTCTGTATTTGCAGATAAAGTTATTGTGACAATTTCCTTTTTTGCGGCTGAAAATTTGATTATTTGTTGATAGGAAATTAATGTTATCGTAATTTTAATCGCATACCTATTTATTTAGCAGCTATCAAAAGGCGATTGTATATCCTTTGACTTATTGCTATTTTGGCCGCTGCCTCAATGCGTTTCTTTGATGAAAGCCGCCTGTTTACATGTGCCGCTCATGCTATAGATTAATACCTCTTCTCCTTGTTATTATTTCGACTAAAGGCAAAAAGTTATAATGAAGTTTTCAGGGGTGTATCGACGAATTGTGTTGTAGCAACACCGTACTTCGACGGCTGCCTCCGCCGTCTCCCTCATGTGTGAAATGTGTTTTTACAATGAAATCCGGAGATACAACATATAACTTCATAACTTCACTGCAATCATTCGCCGAGAAAGTCTCTTTTCTTACTAAAAGGTAATAATTTCCACTCTTAAAACGTCGTTACGCCACATATGTAAAATTAAAATACTTGATAGTTTAAGTGTTGGTGAGTAGTTTCCTTTAATAACATTGAATCAACTGTAAGATCAATCAAGGAATCAGGAGATATAATAATGAATCCCACAAAAACAATTTTTGTATTAAAAAACAGAAAAAAAAGAAAGCCAAGTCTCGTGCTTGTGCAGTGACAAAAAGTTATGAGATCTTGTTCTGAGCCAAGTCTACACTTTACAGAGTATATTAACTTCACTTTGTGAAATGGAACGCTTTCTCTCGGTGTTATGGAACGTTTATTTAGAATTAAAAAAAACTCTGGTAACTTGGCCACTAAGCAAACCATGTTTTTAAATTCATGTGATGTATTGTAAGGCACATAATATCACCTAACTCTGAATATTTTCCATTTTTATTGTTTATTTAAAAATTGGTTTATATTAAAAAACAAAAATGTAAAACCTCGAAATGTACTTAAGACATGCTATAAAGTTTTAATATCATTTTGCCAATTAAAATATTGTTAACTATTAATTTTTATCATTTAATATTAAAATTGATTTATTAATTTAATTATTATTTAATTTATTAACGTTTTAAGTAACTATGTTTTAAATATAAGCGTTAAAAAAACTGTTTGCGTCAATCCCGCACGGATCCCGCGGAATTGGCGCAAATCCCACGGGATTGAAAACACTGCGGGATTGCAATCCTTAAACCCAATATACAATCTCTTAGGTAATCTCCGCGACAATAACTACGATTTAACTTACAGGATAGTCAACATAATTTACTTATGGTGAAGCCGTTTCACCATGTGTATTAACATCTTATTTATACAAATCATTTTATACTTCATTGTTACTAAGGTTGTTATTTCACAGGGTTCAAAAGACTGACTTCCTGCTTCAGTAAAGAGCGGTGTAGAGATCCGAATACATGGTCAATGACATTACGCCTCGTCGACATCGAGGTCATTAGAGGCGGCCAAGGAACAGGAAACAATTCGACCATTATCTTTTGGTATTCGCCTGGAGTTGTTTTGGGAAACCGTGAAAAGCCAAAATCTGGATGGCTGGACGGGGATTCGAACCCTCGTCCTCCAAATGTCAGGTTCGAGAGTTAACGCTCAGCCATTGCGCTCGGTTACAAGTTCAAATACGTGTGGTTGTGTTTTTCAGTCGTTGCGATAAGGTCTTCCTCTAATGTTACACCATAATCTCCATACTAACCAACAGAAAATAGATGTGTGATTTAAAATCTGGCGATCATGGTTATCATGAAACCGGTTTCCTACTACCACCCCACAGCGCTCAAACCATGCTTATCGGGAAATGATCCCCTCATGGAACATGATTAGTTTTAGATTCCGTACAACATATTATTTTGAATCACCCTGTATTGTCAGTCTCTAAGTGTACACAAATTGTTTTGTGATGGTACTTATCGCAATTTTAGATTTTTTTAAAATTATGTCTTCTTTGCACTAACAGAAGAGATATATATAGCAATCTCTGGACAGCAAGTGGTACTCATTTGCTCCCTGGTATCCCGTCTAAAATAACGCGTCACAGAGAAAAATACTGGCATAATAACTTTCTCAATAAAATGTTTGCCTAAATCACACACTAATGCAAAAAACCAAAGAGTTTTTCATTTGTTTAAAATGATTCTTTTTATTAGAAACATTGTAGTAATAATTTTACAATTTGTATGCCCTAGGAGATGAGACGGAACACTCCCTTCGCAGTGAGTGCATCAGAGGATGGACCAGTATCCGTAAGGGATAAAGACATTACTGGGGCTGTACAATTTTTTTTGAATACATCGCATAGTATAAAGTATAACTGTTTAGCGTATTCGTTAGAAGCAAACTGCCTGCAGAGCTGTCTGCCGGCTGAAAAGCATGATCATGGGTGTTTCGAAACAATCGGTCTGCAAACAAATTTAGCATCAGGTGTTACGTTCGGCTCTGCTATGGATGGAACTCGTCAGGATAATAAAAAAAAACGTAACTTAAAATTTATTTTCAGGCTAATCGCTTGCATAACGATTTTGGGATAAAAAGGAACACTCCTTGAACGTTATCTAGAAGGAAACCGTCCCCCAAATCGTTAATCCAAAAGTCAGTTATATTTATTAATGTCTTTTATATTTTCTTCCTTTTGTTTAGGGCTTTAAGCCTGGTTGACATCGAGGTTATTAGAGGCGGGAGACTACTGGGGGCAAGGAATGGGAAAGAATTTGACCATGGCCTTCTGAAAGAAAGAATCCAGGATTCTCCTGTAGTGATTTCTGGAAAGCTGGAAAGTTGAAATCGGGGTGGCCGGACGGGGATACGAACCAACGTCCTCCAGAATGCTGGGCCCGAGAGTCATTGCTCGCCCACCAGGCTCGGTATTTACCAGTCACTGGTTCCTCTCCCTGTCGACAAATTGTAAAATAATAGATAAAAATACGAGTACGGTGTCAGAGCGTTTTTGTTAACGCATAAGGAGTGGTAGGTGGTATAGCTCGTTCTATAAATGCTTAATTCACACTTCAAAAGTAGTTTAATTATATACAGCAATCGGGCAGAACCAACGAGAATGGCAATCGGGCAGAATCAACGAGAAGTACATCTGAATTCCGAGTTCATCTGCATGGCGAGTTCATTTTGGTAGCAATAGAAAGCAAACATCCTGTTGAGAAAACATATTTTTTACTTTTGGGTGAACCGTCCATAAACAAAAGAAGCAGAAGTAATTTTTGTTGGCACTATTTAGCGGTGCGTAGTACCATTCGCGGCTAATGACCGCTTCTAATTGGCTGTGAATCGTTAGTGCCAGTGTGTTATCTGCCGCGCATTAATCGTTTAATCATGGGTAATTTCGTAGAAGCTACTAGATTTCATGGAGGAAGGAATATATGGAGACGACGCAAGGGACCTTCACCACGCACTGGAGTGAAACCGGGTAGAGAGAAGTGGGGTGGGGAGGCCGCCATATTGCTCGGCCGTAGAAACACGGGGAAAAGGCACAAAAACCTCAAGGGAATAATAAGACAACCGTGGCACCGCAATTTGATGATGGATTATTATGTAACTCGACGAGACGGATCAAAAATTAAGAATCAAGTTTTTTGATATCGTGCTTAGTTCTCGAGATATACTGTCTCAAGAGAGAGGAGTTTCGGGTAGAAATTCAGAAGAAAAATTTCCCTAAGGTCAAATTTGATGATAGATTCTTATGTAACACGACGAGATAACTCGAAAGTGAAGAATATATATTTTCGATATCTCGCTTAGTTCTCGAGATATGCTGTCTCCAAATTGGGGAGGTTAGGCTAGATTAAGTCAACGTATAGAACTTTTAAAAAAAAAAAAAATAAATACCTCATACCTTCTGAGCTTACTCAGAAGATATTGTACTGTTAGTGACCTATGTAACTTTGCTAGCAACAGCAGTGGATTTATCTTCTTACCATATATCAGAAGTCGGAAGCTTAGATGGGAGTGGTTTGCATCGCGATACACATTGTGTCACTAACATAGTGCTCATGAAATTAGTAACAAATAAT
>CM061921.1:63330291-63703542 GCA_031002005.1 Vandiemenella viatica | reverse complement strand
TTGGGACACTGCTCCATTAAAACCAAAATGCTTCTTTCGATATGTGAATGACACATTTATAATTTGGCCACACGGCTTTGCAGCGCTCGAAGAATTCTTGCAACACCTGAACTCAATCCATTCTAACATACGTTTTACTATGGAGATTGAGAAGATTGCATGCTGCCATTCCTGGACGTACTAATTAAACGTAAGCCAGATGGTACTTTGGCGCATAGCGTTTACAGGAAACCCACACACACAGATCTGTTTTTGGGGGCTACCAGTTTTCATCACCCAGCTCAGCGAAAAACTGTTTTGACAACACTGGTCCACCGTGCAAGAGTCATTGCAGACAGTGGTAGCTTACGTGAAGAACTAAGGCACCTACGGCAAGTTTTCAGACAGAATGGTTATTCTGAAGAACATATTAAACAGGCCTTTCTCCCCCAGAAACCGAAACTAACACCTGAACAAGAGTCTCCAAAAAAGGAGTATCTTCCGTCCACCTATGAAGATACGTGATATGTTACGCACGGTGAAAGACGACCTTGGCCTTCCAGTTCCGGGAGTTTATTCGATCCCTTGTGAATGCGGCAAAGTATACATCGGACAAACTATAAGAACTATCGAGGAACGCCACAATGAGCACCAAAGATATCTGCGGTTACTACAACTGGACAAGTCCGCATTCGCAGAGCATGCTATAGAAAATTTTCTCAGCATCAACTTCGACAACACTGAAGTTCTGGCTAAGATATCGTATTTCTAGGACTCAGTGATCAGAGAAGCGCTGGAGATTCGATTAAGTGACAACATCATTAACAGAGATGGTTCCTGAGCGAGGCTTGGGAGCCAGTCGTAAAAGACCTAAAACAGCAACGTGTTAGACACAACCTTCCGAGCAGACGCCGTCATGACACGTCGACCAAAGGGAGATAAGTCGTTCGTGATTGGTCAGTTCCGGAGCCCTCGTGTAATGCCGCCGGTTAAACAACGATGAGTGTGGAGAGCACTTGGATGGGTGACCGCATATGATAACTGTTAAGGCAACTTTGTGCATGGTTTTTACTTGGATGGGTGACCACTCAAGATACTGCCATGGATCTACTAAATGCCATCCAGTTGCTGAGCTACGGGATGCAGCCACGAGATGCAGAGATGCGCCATAGCCTAGTCACAGCTCGTAACCTATTGAGCTGGAGTAAGGTGGAGGATATTGCCCTAAGGCATTGCCTCCAAGTTATTAAGACGGGACAGATCTTCACTGTCGTTATGTCTTCTCGTTAGGCTGAAGTGCCTTCTTCACTAAATGGTTGCCGCCGCGGCCATCGTTGTTTAACAGAAATGGCACGCCGCATTATATGTGCTGACGTTAATGCTGCCTCTGGGAGGCAGACAGATCTTCTTTTGCGGTCAGATGAGCTGTCAGCTTCGTGAGAAGGGCGATGAGCTCGTCCAATCTTCTTTCTCGTTGGTCTGTGAGTGTCTGGTACAGGAACGGTCGATGCTTCCCTGCCACCTCCGCTGATTGGCTCTCTAGTGGTCTTCTGCTGGCGTACTCTGCTCCCTTCCCGCCTTGGTGCGGGCTGCATATGGAGCCGGTGCTGCTCACGCTGGCGACGACTCGACGAATGCCGCTGCTGTGTGTGAGTCTTGCATACTTCCCGACTTGGTGCGGGCTGCGTATGGAGCCTTGTGCTCCGGTGCTGTCGAGTCTTGCGAAGATGCTTCTTCCACGTGTCACAACCGCGGAAAGAAGCTGCGTGCCTGGATCCACAATTACAGCAGACTGGCTCATCCCGTGGTGTTTTGCAGTCTGCAAGCATATGTCCTCCTCCGCAGCGGACACACCTGACCGGTTCAGTGCAGTCCCTGGCATAGTGCCGGAATTTTTGGCACCTGAAGCACTGGACCGGGCTGCGTGAGGGTGGCTTCGCTGAGATGGTCTGCGTTGTGGCGTTGCGTGGGGGCGGTTTCTCCACGGTGGTCGGCGTTGTGTCAATGGTACTCACTCCATCAGAGAGCATGTTGTTGTGGCCCTCTGGATTCTGCTGCTCAGGAGCTTCCTTTCCCACTGCAGTGGTGTTGACATCTTGAGTGGGTCTCTTGGGCAGTTGGGGGCGTGGACGATCCCATTCGCTTGAAGGAACTTGGTCAGCCGTTGTAGTTGGTCGGGATGTTGCGGGAGAAACTTCAGCCCGCCCTTCAGTGGGATAGCGAGAAGGAGGTCCGACGTTTCCGCGTGGAGCTCGGCCATCAGCTCGACGTAGTTTCCGTCGTACTCCGCCATGATGGGTACGACTGGCCCTTGTTCCGTCTGCTGTGTTTCTTCTTGAGATGACCGATCTTCCACATCTTGCGTGTCTTCAGTTTGTGGGAGTTCGTCGACATCTTCCGTCTCGTCTGCTACTGGTTCTTCTTGCGGGTACGGCATGATGTTAAATCTTCGTTTCAGCTTGGCGATGTATTGCTCCAGGTCAAAGTCGTGCGCCCAGCGTTGGGAACACCACCGCTTCGGGCCACTCCTCTGGCCAGCTTGGGTCATCACGGATGATCCGCTTCTTGGCAAGATGGCTGCATTCGTGTCTTGTGAGACACTTCATGAGGTTCTTGTAGTTTGTTGGCAGATCGTATACGAAATTAATTCGTCAAGTGGATCTTTACAACCAAAGACCACCTTCCTCCTGGTTGTTGGCTGCCAGTCTGCGCTTCCATGTCTCGCGGGTTGCCTTGTTCTGGTTTGCGATGAAGTCACTGGCCCTGATTGTGTCGTGATGCCACTTCTGCCCGTCGTGGCGAATTTCTTCCAAATATACTCGTATATTCTGGAAAACTCGTGGCATGGCGGCTATGCGTGCAGGCAACCAAACCGGTTTGACCCCGTCTACGGCAGTGTGCGCCGCCGACCAATCAAAGAGCAGCGTGAAGCTTCCCTTGACAACAGGCTAGTCAGTCAGACTCTTGTCCTTGTAAGTGAGAGTTAACCTGGTGAAGGCAACGAAGGCAGTTGCCATAACGTTGTTAAAAGATGTAAATAAATCAATTATCCGGCAGAAAACCCGAGAGTTATTTATTTCAGTAGTTAGATTGTTTGCAGATGACATAATGCTATATAAAAGGATCAAAACGGGAAAGGAGTGTAAACAGCTGCAGGGTGATTTGGACAGGATATCTTGTTGGGTTAGTAAACATGGGATGAAGATAAATGTATAGAAGAAACAGCTTATTACATACATAGATAAAAAAACTAAAGGTTGATTATGATTGTAAGTTGGGGAAAGAAGTGCTTGTTGAATACCTGAAATGTAAAGATCTTGGCATTACATTTGATACCAAGCTTAACTGGATAGGACATAATGGATAAGGTTTCAAAATTCTACACTTGTTGGACAGAGTGACAAGGTTATTTACGAGAGTAGTAAAGGAATTTGGCTACAAAACATTGATCATACCAATGCTTGAAAGTGGTAGTGTAGTATGGAACCCACACTTTGAGCATCAAATACAGGAGTTGTTTCTGGAAATTATCACAGAACGCATTCAGTAACAGATATGATAAAAACGCTGGAATGGGATTAATTGGAAGACAGGAGGAGGTTGAAGTGAGTAAGGGGCCATCCACAAATTACGTCATAGGAATTTCATGATTTTTTGCCCCCCCTTTCCATGTCACAGGTTACTACATCTGTGGGACCCCCCTACCCTGGTGTGACTAACATATTTTGCAATTTTAAATTTATAAATTAAAACAGAACTTCCAAAATGAATTATTTATTTCTAGATTAAAAAAATCACATCACCAATAAATGAAACATTTAAGAAAATATAAAAAAACATAAAAAATCGAATTAATTATACAAAATTGAGTCATCATGTGTCCATGGATTTTTAACCAATTCCATGATACTGTATTTCAGTCAGAAACAAAATAGGTTTTTGCTTAAAATCCTCCGAGGTCTAATTGTAAGTAGTGAATAACGACGTAACTAAACCGGTTGGGTTGATCCCTTTTTCAATCTGTCACGTAAAACTAAATATGTTTTTAGAGAGGGAGAACGAAATATTAAAATGATATAAAACTTGAACTTACTTTTGCGCTCATGGGCTCCAGTTGTTCTGATGGTTTTGATAACGAAGGATTTTTTTTTGAAAAAAAAAGTCTATAAGTCTTCTTCATCAATTTCATTTGCAACTCTCTGATTTTCTAATTCACTTCACCTTCAACATTATATCAACAATATGGTGTTACCCCCGGACGCGTCTTTCCACTGTATAGGTAAAAAACAATTTTTATAGCAGCAAAAATGCGCAAAGGTAAACTGTGCTTAGTAAAAACTTTTTTGGAAATCTTCGAGGGATTTATGAGATAGGATACTTTATATTAACTTACCAAGAAACATTAAGTATAGCTTTGAAATGTTGATATTAATTAATTTTGTATGGAAATAAATTTTGTATCTAGTAATTTGGTTCCTACATTGTGTTTTCTACAAAAAATGTTGGATGAACATGATTCAACAAATATGTGTTTTCGTAAGGTGTCGTTTAAAAACTTCAACTCTCAATAAGAAGAATTTTAGTTTAATTTAAATTTAATTTAATTATAATATCAATGTAAATTAAATAAAAACAGTTTTTTTCTTAATGTAGTTAATATTACATAAGATTTATTCAAATGAGAATGGGCTTTATGTAATCTTTAAATTTGATTTCCAATTACCATCTATTATAATGAACTAATTGTTTTATGTAATTTATGAATGCACCAAATTTAAAACTTTATATATATTAAATTAATAATCTTTGTCTTAGTTTTCCAGGAAAAAAAAAAAAAGAATAAATATTTTGGAATAGGCCTACTAAACGTTTTAGTGTGTTAATTAATTCATAAAATAACGCCAATACAACTGTATAATGTTTATTGCCGTACGCGTTTCGCCTCTCCTCGAGGCATCATCAGCGACGAATCTATTTTAACATTTACATTTTAGTTTTAGTGTGTGATTAAAATTTTAGTTTTTATGCTTCTATTATTTTGGATATAACACAATTTTTTCGTTTATTTTCTAGATGCCTAGAGTTCATAAAAGTTTACCGATAAGGCTAAATGGTCTGAGCAGATTTGAAAGCAGCTTTGCAGCATGTGGTCTGAAGGGAATCAGTGAAAAGTGTTGCTCTACACTTCAATATTCCACGATCGACTCTTCGTGATAGAATAAAAAATAATAAAACATCGACTCCTACCATGGGCAGAACCCAGTTTTTAACAGGGAACAAGAAGAGATATTGAAGGACAGAGTTTTTACAATGGCAAGCCTATTCTATGGAGATTACAATCACAGAATAAGACGTATGGCATTTGAGGTGGCTGAAGACTTAAATATCAAACACAATTTTAATCGCACAACAAGACTGGCCGGAGAGGATTGGGTTGAATGGTTTTCGGAAAAGAAACTCTAAGATTTCTCTAAGAAAGCCCTCTGCAACAAGCATGAACAGGGTAATGGGTTTTAATAAAGAAAAAGTTGATATTTCTACCATAGATCTAGAGTCTCTAATGGATGAAGCATAGCTTTGAACCGACGCGCATTTCAATGTGGATGAAACGGGAATATCTAGTGTTCAAAGGCCTGTTCATGTCCTTGCACCTAAGGGGGAAAAATCAAGTTGGAGGAATCACAAGTTGGGAGAGGGGCCGTAATATCACAGTTGTTTGCTGTATGAGCGCGTCTGGCTCATTCATGCCCTCCATTGTTTATCTACCACGGAAAAGAATGTCACCATTGTGGAAGGGGGGGACCTGCTGGTCAGTATATACCTGTTCCCATAACGGCTTGGTCCAATGAGAACATTTTTTTAGACTGGCTCAAGCATTTCAGAAAAAACGTGCATTCCTCGATTGAAGATCCTGTTCTACTTATCCTCGATAACCATGGGAGCCACGTGTCCCTCGAAGCTATGAATTTTGTCGTGAGAACAATAGTTCACATGCTCTCAATCCCCCCACATACCTCACATAAGATACAACCACTTGACGTCTCATTTTTTGCACCTCTGAAAAGAGCATTCAATAAGGAGTGTGACAAGTTTATGAGAGCAAGCACCTACAAGAAAATCACTCCTTATGACATAGCATCAATCTTTAATGGCGCTTATATGTCCAGTTGCAACATAGAGAAGGGAGTATCAGGATTTCGCAGCACTGGGATCTTTCCAGTAAGCTCAAACACCTTCAAGGAAGAAGATTTCTTCACTGTTCAAAATCTGGAGCCAATGTGCATCGATGATCTAGATGACACAGAATCTGAAAATCAAGAACAGGCAGAAAAGATGATCTTAGAAGGAACTGGTGAAGAAAATAATCTTGTAAATGCGAGCAACACCTCTGAAGTTGGGTTACTGGATGTAGAACCTTGCTCATCAAAGATCGTTCAGGAAGTGTCTCAAAAACGTTTCTTCATCGCTAGAAAAGTTTTCAACCAATTCCAAAATTGGCAGCAGAAAGGGTAGCGGAAAGTTCTGAAAGAAAAGGTCACTCGTCAATTCTAACGGGAACCCCAATGAAGGCAGTTTTGGAAGAAACAGTAGCTAAAAGAAAGGAAAGGACATTGAAAAAGGAACAAGCCGAAAGAAAATCTGCAGCTAAGGTTTTGGGAATGTCCATCAAAACTGAATCCAAGACAAGGAAAGAAAAAGCAGTGACAACACGGCAAAGGAAAATGAATAAATCTGTTAAGAAAAGGGGCAAGCGACTTTTTAGTTTTGAAAACTCTTCAGATGAGGAGGACATCGACGTCAAAAAGTTGTGTGACGACAACAATAATGATGACCTTTTTGATCCAAGCGATCCAAACGTTCAACTTTGTGCCATATGCAATGAATATGGAAGCAACGAACTGTGGTACAGATGCACTTGTTGTGGCAAGTGGGTGCATTCAGAGTGTAGTGATGCTGAAACAGCTGAAAAACTACATTTGTGATTTTGTAAATTTTAAGAAATCAGATAAATTTAAAATACACTGTTTTTTTCACTCGTATAAACTAAAAATGTCTTTCTATTGCTTTTCAATTCCTACATTGTAATGCTAATTTCATATAAGATTTTCAATAAATTTTCCTTCTTAATATTTTGTCATATTGGCTAGTGTGTCATTACCCCAGGTTCGTGGCGGGATTACCACGGCTCCCTGGGTAATACCGCCACAGTGCAGAGGTTAATAAGTTAATTTTTTGTGAATATTTCCTTTAAAGATTTATTGATATAAAAATTTGTATACATTCTTAAGATTGCGTAATATGTTCCAAAAATTTATCTAGCTCATAAATACAATTTTTGATGGTGATAAAAATTGAAGTTCCTTAAGGGTGGCGGCATTCCCCCGGTCTACCCTAATTGCTACTATGTCTCCAATGTTTGCTACTTCAGAAAAAAATGAGAAAAGATTTCATGTCTCTAGAAATCAAACGTTTTACTGGTTATGATGAAATTCCTAGCAGATTAATTAAACTGTGCTCTACAGAATGAAGTAATATACCAAGTTGTCTGTTTAATAAATCTAACTGTGTAACAAAATTTGTTATCAGAACTGCTAGTTAAATTGAATAGCATTGCATATCATTTTTAAAGTCAGTTTCTTTCAAGCTAGAAATCAGATTTTTACAGTTTTGAGAAAGTATCTGAACAAGATAGTATTTCCTATTCAGGTCCGCCGCTAGCTGTTTGAGCGCCCGCGTGCAATACCGATTACGCCGCCCCCTGCCTAACTACAGCCAGTGGTGGATCTAGGAATTTTCCGAACTTTGTCAAAAAACTTTGAAATTTCAGCCCCTTCGAACATTATTTAGCCCCCCATTGTCGCCCCTGAAGCAACAGGTAAGCTTAAACAAAAAAAAGGTCGCAGCTCCATGAATTCGCCGCCCCCCTATATCCCTCGATTTGCCGCCCCCCCTCGACGTGCCGCCCGCGTGCGGTGCACGCCTTGCACGCCCGCTTACAGCGGGCCTGTTCCTATTGCAGCATCCTGAAGCAATATCTACTTTAAAAATTCATAATAAATTGACAAAAATAGGTATCAACTTCAAAATAGCTCAGTAGTCATTTTGAAATACATAGAATCGTTTAAAGCCACTTTCAGATTGGTAGCTTTAATAGCTTAGGAAATATTAATTAGTTAAATTCTATTTTTTTTGACGAGTTTTATTTCGATATAAATTCTTCGTGGTTTCACCATTTTGAAAATGGTAAACAGATGAAAGAGCAGCCAATTAGAAGTAAAATAAAAGTTATTTCAGCTTCGTTGCTGTAAAATCGTAGAAGTTATGAACAAGTTTTGGAATTTCAGAAATTAATTTTTTGTGGCCAAACTATTAAAGCTTCCAAATTTTTACAAGGATCAAAATTAACACTTTTTAATCATCCTAGCTGCTGCCAAAATTTCAGATCAATATGAATATTTTAAGTCATCAAGGTCATAAGTCTGATGAAATCTTCAAGCTTTCGGGACAACATTTGATCATATCGTGAGACTACTTTCATGGGAAATTTGAAGACAAATTATTCCCATGGGTGTTTTTTATACATAGCAGCTCTAGGTTTTCCTCGTGGCCAGTTTGTTTCAAGTCATCTGAGCATAACCACACTCTGCGGTGCTCTGTGGTTTTGGTGCAATGCTACAATGTAAGGCACATGTAAATGCCGGCCAGTCTGCAGAATTAGTTAGAGTGTGACTATGTTGCTCTGAGGTAGAATTTTATGCCATGTGGCATGGTGGCATAACTTAAGTCTTAAGTAAGGTCGTTGGCAGAAACATTGAATTTTCGGGGCGTGTGATGAAGTTTTATCATCTTCCATGCATTAGTGAGCTATATTTTGAACAATCAGGTTTAGTCTGGTGCGATCGTGTTAATCGGTCCTGCATTTACATTTATTTGGAGATATTGTCTGATGCCAATTTAGTTTTGTGACTTTGTTTAAAATTGAAGAATATAGTGATCATCTATCAGCATTTACCATTGACTTTTATTAACTGTTACCTTTTCTAATTTCAGATTTAATCAAATTAAGTGGCGGTCAAGTTAATATTGCAAAGCACAAACTAAAATTATCAAGAGCATAATCACAGTTACAGCTGAGACTGAAGGTTTTGCACTCAATCCAGTGAAACTTTTGTTCTTACACAAACAGGGATAAGTCAGTTGTATCCAATTATGTTAGTATTTCACTGTTAGCAGCCTTCTCCAAACTTTTTTGTAAAAGCTATGTGCAACAGAGTTTACTAGCACCTTAGACATAAAAAGTTCTAACTAAATCACAATTCAGTTTTCAAAAAGAGACATTCAAAAGATTAAACAACAATCAATATTTTAGAAGAAATGAATGGTAAATTACTGCCTGTATGAATTTTTCTGACTTGTTTAACACTAGAGTGCACACGCGGGCTACATATGTAGCCCAACGTGTAATATTGTCGTATATTTTTTAAACTTGGCGCACTACTGATTAATCGTCCAGTGTATTTCTCAAGTACTATCTCCCACCCCTGCCAGTAGCGTGCCATCTCTCGTGGCACACGGACGTCTGCATAAATTGCCCTAAAAGTTGATGGGCTACACCTGTAGCCCGCGCAAGCATTGGAGGAAGTTAATTATTTAAGATACAAGTGACAAAATTGAGGTAAATATGATACATTTTCTGTAGTAATACTATAAAAAGTAATATCTACAACTGTTTTTTATGTGTGTTGTTTGTGTTTATGGATTTTTCGTGTAACTTTATTACGTTTAGGTCATTTTTAGTTGGCGGGTAATGTGTACGATGCCCAAATACTAAAATGGTTGCTGGAGGATGACAAAACGAAATAAGGTATTTCTGATGTTGTCTACCCTCCATAATGATGCCAAAATTGATGATTCAACTGGTGATGCTAGAAAACCTGGTATCATAACATTTTATAACAACACAAGAAATGGCGTCGATGTTTTTGATAAAATGTGTAAACAATACGACGTTACTCGGAACAGTCGTCGATGGGCTCTTATGCTGTTTTACAATTTTGTAAATATGGCGGGAATAAATGGTGTTGGAATATAGCAGATGAACAACCCTGATATGAAAGTGATCCGTCGTCAATATCTTCAAGAAGTCGGATTCGATCTTGCAAGACCTTCTATAGAGCGTCGTATATCCCAGCAAAATATACTAAAAGGTATAAAACTGAAAGGCAGACTACATCTAGGACAGGCAGATCAAACCCCGCAACATAATATGCCTATTCGGAGAGGAGTTGGTCAATGTACTTATTGCAGCAGGGCTCGGGACTGCAGCACACGCAAGCAATGCAGCAAACATATGAGGCGCATTTGTAGCGAACATCAGGCAGTCGTCTGTCCTGAATGTATGCCAACAGAATGAATTACTATCAATGACTTTGATAATTGGTTCAATTACTTAACTGGAAACCCATTTTATAATAAATATTACGTTTCTAAATAAAAATAAGACTAAAAGAACTCAAACCTTCCAAAAAATAGCTGATTTTTAAGAAGTATATGTTTCTGTTACAAATTATAATTAAGAAACAAAATTTTGTTAATTGTATAAGTTATTATGATAAAAGTAAAGATTTTTAGTAATTATTTACTCTGTTTCATATATTTTTTGTTTGATTCCGAAAATTAATTAACCCATAAATGGGCTACGCCTGTAGCCCGCGCGTGCTCTCAAGGAGTATTTAAGGGCGCGTGCACTCTAGTGTTAAGGCATTTGACTGTTCTGATCATGAAATTCTGATACAAAAATTAAAGTATTAGGGTAGAGATGGCATTGTTAATATATGGTTTAGTTCCTACCTTTTGAATAGAAAACAGAAAGTATCACTGGGACATTCTAATGTTGCTTAATTTGGTTGACAGTTTTCTGAGTTGTATTTCATCAGATGTGAACTAATTCAGTATTCTACAATGGGGCTACTAATATTTTTAATATATATAAATGATCTAACAGCTGTAAACTCAAAATTTGTCCTTTTTGCAGATGATTCAAGTATAGAAATTAAAAATGCTCCAGATTTTTCTACTGAACATATTTTAAATATGTCTTCAACTGTATTACAATACAATACAATACATATTAATAATTGGTTCACAGTAATGTCCTTGAAGTTTGATAAAACTCAATATATGGAACCCAGTACATAACTTTGATTAGCACCAGACTTATGCATTAAATTTGCAGGCCAGTCCATTGAAGAGTGTAAAATTTCTAGGTTTGTAATATTAATCATAATTTAAATTGAAAGATGCATGTTTCTGACCTATTACTGCAATTGGGTGCTGCCACATTAGCAATATGTACAATTTCAGCTATAAGTGGTCTCAGTATGAAGTAACTAGTATATTTTGCTTATTTTCACTCCCTAATATCATATGCAATAATCTTCCAAGGCAATTAACTCATAGAGACAAAATATTCATAGCCCAGGAGCATGCAATAGGAATTAGGTGTTGGATTAGAATTAGAACTTCTTGCAGAAAACTGTACAAGAATTTAGCAATTTTATAATTGGTGGCTGAGTATATATACAATAATGTGCTTTTTAGTCAGCAATTATACTCTATTTAAAGGAAAATGATAAAATAAACAACTATGACACTATAAATAAAAATGATCTTCACCAGGCTTACAAGTCGTCGTCATTTGTTAAAAAGGGGTCAGATATTCAGAGAAATATATCCTCAGTAAGGTCCCAACACATTTTATATGTTTGGCAGGTGATAAGATTGAATTCAGAGAAATTAAAAGAATATTTAATTTATAACTCCTTCTACTCCATTGATGAATTCTCTTACAAAACAATTTCCAGTATCTAGTGAGATTTTAGTAGATACAATTAATGTACAAATTATCTGACAGTGCATCTTCTAGTGTATAAATTTATTTTGTTATGTAATTATTTTGCTGTAATGAAACTCCTTTCCACTTCCAACAGTGCCAGTCTTTTATATTGGGATCTATGGAAAATGAATTATTATGTTGTATTGTTCCTGCAAGACCAATAAACAAACATAAATTCACATCTCATGATTTAAGATATAAAAATGTTATTGAGAAGGGATGCTAATATTGTAAGAAAGCACCAGTGGCTTGTTGCAGAATAAGACATTTAATTTGGGAGCTGGCAGTAACAAAAGAGATGGTCAGATTATTTCTGTGGAAAAATTTAAACCAAAACAGGTATCCACAATAACAATTCAAGGACACTGCATAGATGCATCACAAAAAATGGACAAGAGAAGGTGCTACAATAGTAAAAGGGCCATGGATAGCAAATGTTTAATGGTGTGAGGACTATTATGCAGCTATTATGTAGGATATTAGGAGCAACAGTAAGGGAAAGACCTAATCAGATACAAGTGCATTGAGGGAACTATTGGGAATATTTCAATGATTTGGAAATCATCAACAAGGAAACTTAGTAGAGCTGTGAGTAGCTTAAAAAGGGTTTATGGATGAATAAAATTCCCTTGGGGTAACTAGCTGGGCGAGTCTGTTGGTGTAAACAACATTTCAGTTGTCATCTGTGCCACCATTGTCAAATGAGTGAGCCAGTGGATGATAGGGCTCGTTAGGCCGAAAGGTTAATGGGGGATTAACACTTTCACTTAAACTTTGAACAATTAAGTTCTTGACTGGTGTAGCCTACTGGTGCCTTAAATATTTAAGAAATCAGCCGCCACACATTAGTATTAAACCCCAAATGCAAAGGGTGATTGAAATAAAGTCACTTGAAACAGTTTCAGAGTAACACAATACTTATATTCTTGATAAAGTTCACTTGTACATTGTCAGTACCAGATACATCAATAAAGCATCAAACAACAGTTTCATTGAAGATTACAGGTTAAGCGTATTCATACGAGAAGACAAACTCACTAAGTCCCCCAACTTTAGTGAGTACCCAATTGTTATAACATGGAATTTGCTGCAACCACTACCGCTCGGAGCGGTTCGCCCCACTAACTAGCGTTTAGTTACATGATCACTTTCCAGTGAAAGAATGATGCAATGAGAGCTAATTGCAGGATCTTTTATAGGCTTCCCCCAGCCTCTGACGTTGGTAACTTTTTTCTTTAATTACTATCTCCCAAAGTATGAAATAGTATAACTTGCAATTTATACAAGGGCTTCATATGATCACATTCTATCTGTTTTAATTTAACTTTAATTTAATTTCTATAAGCTTAACGTTAAAGTCTCCTACGTCACCAACTTGGTGGACTTTCTCAAACTCCAACAACAAAAACTTAACTATCTGAGAAATGCTGAAACGTTTTACTAAAATCATTATACATTTGTAATCGTCTCAATTTAGGCTATCTACTGATATAAATTTTTCAATTGTATTCCTTTTAGTTAAAAAAGTACTTTTTTTCTATTAATTAAAACTGCTAATTAAACTTTGCCAAATTAGTTAATTTTATTCTCAAAATACTTGGGACAATGCTGATTATAGCCGGTGATAAAAGTTCAGCTGTAGCTTTACTCAATTCAAAGATATTTCAGATCTTAGATTTTTACTTTCCTAATTGCATTTCAAAACGTGAACAAACCAAAATATCTCTTAAAATAAATTTTTACCGATATAATGAATACACTTTAAAATGATTCTAATGATGAGTTTTCACTGTGGAAATGAATACAGGAAAATTCCTTCAAGTTGACAATTACTCTTCTTGAAATTTCAAAGTCCAGTATAAGCGACTTCACAATTGATCTATAGAATATTTTACTAGTGGGAATGGCTAGAGGGAGTGCTTTTTGTGAACTAAAGGGTGCCTTACAGGCTGCTTATATTCTGTGCAGTGTCCACATTATGTCATGATTTTTTCTGATCATTCATGGGCTACTGGTGGGAACCATTGAATACTGGTAGGAATTGTTGACTTCTGGTGGAACCAAAAGAGGGGTATGTATATACCAGCAATATTTCAAGGCTGTTAACAAATTCTGTTGCCATCTCATTTTCTGGATCAATGGACTCTAAGCATAACTTAGTTGAAATCTGGCATTTCTGTTGACTAACTCATCTGGATATTTATTTTGGCAGCTTCAAAAAAATATGCTGTCTAAATTACCTGTTGTTCAAGCAAGAATTTTAATAGCGATGTCCTCTATCAATGTTGTGCTTGGCAATTGTTGACTTGTCAATTTATCCCAGGCAGACATATTGTGCAAGTTTGGTGCACCTTTTGATTATACATAGAATAGTTTGTCTGATGTATGCCTTTCTTCATTGGCAAAGATTACGATATACCCCACTGTATTTGTAACACTGTGATCATTCTTGCATGAGCGCAGTATGTTTTTAATCTTGTCTAGTGGCTGGAAAATTTTCTGCCCATCAGCAAAGATAAAAACAGTCTTGAGATATTCCTGTCGGTCCCACCAGCAGTTAACAGTTACCTCCAGTAGCCAACGATTCCTACCAGTAGTACTTCACCTATCAGGAAAACGATCACTGAATTGTCAAGTTTCGCCAATGGATCAACTAGGCTAGTTAGTGGAGAGAATTTTACCCACATAAAATATTGAGAAAACCTTCAGTTTTACAGGATTTATAGAAAAATTCTGGGTATCAGAATGGAGATTCTGGAGCTGTATGGAGGTTATCAAATAATATAGCACTTGTTCATTCAATAATCTTTGGGGGAATGGTCAAACTTCACACCAATTTTGTGTATGTGTAGATAAAATTCACTAAGATTGAATACACTTATCAATGGCTATAGGAGATATGAAATGAAATACCCACTAGATACTACTATATTGAAACATTTGTTTCCAAGACTGCAGGAGAGGAGACAGATGTACAACTATTGGAATTAATTATACAGCAGCTGTTGCAGTGCACTCATCCAACTGATTTGTTATATCATGTAAATTAAAGATAATCCTGCAGTCAGGTTTGCAGTGAGCCTGGTGGGTGTGCAGTGATGCTTGGGCCTGGCATTCAGGAGGACACAAATTCAAACTTGTCTGGTCATCAAGATTTACATTTCCCAGAGTTTCCCAAAATCACAACAGGCTAATGCCAGTATGATTCTTTCAAAATGCCACTGCCAAATTCCAGCTACTGGCTTTCTCTTTGTGCACAATACTCTCAATTTTCTACTTTCTTCCCACCACCTCTCTGTCACCACCTTGGTCCATTCCTTTCCTCTCTTTCATACACACTCCCAAACACCTCCACTCCTCTCAGTCATCTACTCCTTGGTTTCAAGGTTTGCAAGGCCTAAAGGCCGAAGCAAAAAAGAAAAACCTAAGCTCAGTACAATTAATCATTATGAAATAAATTGTGGGTAGTGGAATACATTACAGAAATATGTGCATACTTGGGAATTTTCATTTGACGTTTGGTGAATGCACTTTGGATTTCACAGTGGGTGACAAATGCACTAGATAAAATAGTTTGTTATTGCTAATTAGGTGACAACATTTAAAGTATTGGTCTGATAAATGAAGTATCATCTCAACAATTCAGAAGGTTTTCACATTTCCCGAAAGTACTTTGAAAGAATAAAAAATTGTTACCTATGTAGATTTTTAAAGACTGTTCAGAGCTTGACAGTTTTACCAATTTCTTGACTAGTTTGCCCATTATCTTTTCAAGCAAATGTTAATACATAATGGTAGTGTTGATATTTGGTTTAGATCATATATCACAAACCAAAATGGACTGTTAATGTAAAAGAGCTTTCAGTATGTACAAGGTGTATGCAGTGTTCAGAGTATATGACTGCTAAATGTAATGATGCTCAATGCATCCACTGTTATTTTTAATTTACATGACTTATTTAACATTTGTATATAGAATACGAAATTTGTTTTCTTTCCTGATGAATAAAATCAGGAGTTTACAATATGTATCAAACTGTGTACTTCATCAAATTAAAATGTTTTAAGCAGTTCTGAATATAGTATTTAAACAAGTTGATCCTAGAAGTAGGAAGGTTTAATGAATTATCATTTAATAAACCCCATATCTATAATTCTGTGCGTACATACACACAATTCAAATACCTTAGTAGTAGGTTAGGTGCTCGCTTTGCTAATAATAATTGATAATTCTGTGTGGTTGCAATGACATGGTGACAGGGTTTCTACTGGCTGCACCTTCTGCCCTGACTTAGCTGCCTTAAACCTAACCCAGTAATCCTACCAGGTACAGGGGATCTACAGTTTAACGTGGAATCCTAACCACAGAAGCGTTATGATGTACTTTACTTTACACAGCAAGTTGTACCAGAGGTGAAGGTTGGGTTAAGCGCCTATGAAACTCCCTGCCAAGAGAGGGATTTGAACCAGGAACCTTTCGATTCCCAGTCAGACACCTTAACCACTGAACCATCAGACTGCTTTTACTTTGCTTTTTCCCATTCAATAATATTTTAAGGATTAATTTATTGTTTAAATCAACATACAGGAAGCATTGTGCCATAAACATTGCAAGTGAAATGTACAGCCAGATGTACTGTATACATCCAAAATTAAAATTTTAAATGGAAAATCTGCCATGAACTAAATTCTCGAGGTGATGGAAGTTGTGTCATTTGTAACGTTGGTGGCTCTCCGTGCCCTGGCAGTAAGCAAGGCCTGTTTGAAGAAATGTTGGTTGTGTCCGTTTCCCTCAGATGTCTATTCTAGTACATCCAACTTCTCATGAAAACATCATGTGTCACACACTTTCATCAATCTGGTGCACAGGGTTAAAAGAATACATCCCCTTGTTGCTGGATTGAGTGCAATGTGGTATGTAGATATCTGTTGGTGAGCTCCTACATCTAAGGCCTCACAGCATGAAATAAACTTGAGTGCAGTTTAAATAAGTGTGTTCAACACAATATAACCTTGATATTTTTTTAATCTGATAACTATTGTTGAGGTGTTAAAAATTGTAAATAATTTGAAACATACACATGCTACTGATTCCAACAGAATGACAAGTTTTATAAAGGGTACAGCTGTTGATATACCATCTTCTTTGACAGTTATGATTAATGATTATCTGTGTGGGGTGCTTTTCCAGAACAATGTAGAGTTTTCCTATATGCTGCAACAAAAGGAAGAAAGAAGATCCATCTTCCTGTCGTAAATCCCAAGGAAAGGGAAAATGACTCATCATTCAGGCTGTAGGCTGTCAAATTTCATCTATATCTGCTTTATCAAAGGTACTTAAAGCATGTCTTAGAAAACACTAGTTGTATTTATGAAGCAACCCTTCACATTTAATGATAATATTTTTAAAAAAAACAAAAAAAAAAAAAACATGGACACAGGATATTGAAATTTACAGTTTTATTGCTCAACAAGCTTACTGATGAAATAATGATAATCATTATAGACAATAGAGACATATTAACAGCTGACTTACTGGACATCTGCAAAGCCTTTGTATCTCATCTTATGCTATTGAGTAATCTAGAACATCTAGGAATCAAAGTGACAGCTGTAGGCCTATTTCAGCATTACTTTGTTAATAGGCAAGAAATACTTGATAATTCTGAAACAGAACCCAATTGGAGTGATGTTCTACAAGACCAGTTAATGGCCCCTTATCACATATAATATACACCAGCTAGATATATATCTGAAATGTTTTACAGACATATTGTAGAAAAATCTGAAGTACTGTGATAACATGACAACAGTTTCACTGATCATCCTCAGAATCTAGATGAGATAATAGAATGTGTTATATCAAATGGCCTTCAATGAAATGGTGAGAAGTCTCGGAGAATTGTATTCCCAATAAAACAAGCAGTTCCAATGGCATATAAGGAATTTGCAATAAAACCATTTGGTTTCACATAAGATTTCAGAGCTTGCCAACCTTGACTCAAGTCTACTGATATAGTAACACATCTGGCCATTTCGACATATCTACTAAAGATATTCTTCCCAAGTAGACTTTAACAGTACCTTGTTTGTATTCTCTCATATGGGGTACAGTTATAGGGAAAGACATGGAGTCGCCAGTGGTGTAACCATACCACTGAGGCCCATCGTAAATTCATCGCATGGTGCCCTCCATAAGCGTAAAGAAGTTCAACCAACATTGTAGTTCGTAGCCTACCGACTCTAATATAACTATTGTGTGCATTTTTCATTGATTTTTTTTAGCAACTTTTAATTTAAGGAGCATAGGAATTGAACGAAAATAACAATATTAAGACAAAATTTTAACAAATAAAATTCCTTTCTTTCAGGCCAGCAAAAGTTGTAATGATAACATCAAAGTTCAAATTTCTGGCCATGCAATGTTCGATTTTTGAATATCTAAGTTGCCTATTCCTTCCTGTCCCATAGAATTTCTTAAAATAGTTTTTATCAATTTTAATTTTGAAGATGAAAGTTTGGCATTAGCTGTATTCAGAGGGATGGTTATAAATAATAGAAATGCAGTGCACTCTTCAGCAAAGCTTTAAAACATAAATTGATACTGCATGATTAATAAATCAGCAAGTTCTCTTATACGAAGCGACTCTTATGTTTTGTGTCTAAAAGTAGGTCGGAAACTGAGAATTTCCTTTGCAGATGAAAGAGAAATATCTTTTTTTTTTTAAATCAACAAATTCTGAAGCCTTTTCTAACTAAATCGGCGTCATTTAATTTTTGCAAAATGGCAGGTTGCAAGCCACTGAAATTGGAAACAATTTCATATTAATTCCAAGGAAACGCGATCTCAGTTGATGACACAAACTTTCCGGTTCTTGTAGACGTTCATCTTCGCAAATTTCATCAAATAACGTTTCACCTTCATCTGACGAGTTTTAGAAAATTCAGGGTTGATAGACCGTTTTTCTGCTACACTATTTGCTTGCGTTTTTAAATCTTCAATTTCATATCGATACTTGACAAGTTCTTTCAGACAGACTTGTAAACGTATTGAGGCATTTGAAAGATCGATGGCTTAAGCCTGAAGTGCTTTAGAGGCCGCGTCGATGGGCTGTAAAAATTTTGCAATGGAAAATCAGTAACATAATATAGTGGTATTTTACGACCTTCTTCAGTGAAATCGCCTCATTTCTCTCATCTGCTTTGGAATTTAAGAAAATAGTTTTTTTAAACACTATATAAACTTCAAGCATTTAAATAAAAAAATTGCATCGAAACGTCCTGCTCATATGCTTTTAATATTAGCGAAGTTGAAGACTCCCCTTCTTTAATAGATATAAAACTTGATGATATATTCCGAGAGGTTTAAGGGCGCATCGACATTGATAATATATTCCATCCTTTGGTGCCACCCCCCAAAAAATCGTTGCATTGTTTCAAAAAAATTTTGCATTTCTATAACATCTTTTACTGCATCATTGACTACCAGATTTATACTATTAGCAGAACAATGGACTTACATTGCATTAGGCTCTATATATCTCAGAGTTTTTTTTTTTTTTTTATTCCACCATAGGTGCCATTTACGTTAATAACGCCATCATTTCCTTGTCTACGACAATTATTCAGAGAAATATTTTTGTCATTTATGGATTTTATAATCTGATTGGATTTTGCTAAGGCAGTTTAATCCTTAACTTCATGAAATTCTAAAAATGACTATTAAATTATGAGCACCTTTGATATCTCACACAGTAACGGTAAAGTTCCCATAATTGATCTATTTTTGAAATATCTTGAGTCGTATCAAATATAACGAAGTAAAAAGGTGTGGTTAGTATTTCAGAAACAGAACAACAATGAGCTTATTTTGTATTTTTGGACTTACGTATTTTGTCTGGCCCTTTTGTTTAGTTAACAATTCTTGTAACACAGGATCGTATTTCGCTAATAATACTAAAAAAAAAAATCTTGTACTTTAATCATAGCTAGCCCTATATGTATTTTCTCTATGGCCACGAGGAGTCAAATTACAGGTTGTAAGTGTCAGAGTAACAAACAGGAGTCTGGGGAGTACCATGGAGGAAGGAATATATGGAGACGAGATAACGCGAAATCCGTGAAACCTCGTGAAAAAACTGTGCCTGCGTGGCGGACATCGTAGGAGTACCAAAACATTGGACTGCTTGCACTGTGTCAGCTGCTGAGAATATTTCATTTTCTAATATTCTAAAGTTTTTTATAATGCCAAGTTGTGATGCATATGGTTGCACAAACAGACGAGATAGGAAAAAACCTGGAATAGCGTTTCATAAGTAAGTCACATTGTAATTATCGTTCTTGAAGTATTTGGCAGGCAACCGCAACATTAGTTCCATTCGCTATAAATTTATTCATTGCTCTCAATAGGATCATATTATTCTCAAATTTTTGTTGGTGTAGTGTAGACAATTAGCATATGTTACTATTTTGCACCTGAAAAGCTAGCCTTATTGTAGACAAATGTTGGAAATTTAATTTAAACGGGTCATGTTTACATCGCGACACAGTGAATAAGGTATTCTGCATGCATTACTCACGTTTAAGTTTACGCTGAAATTGCACGATGAAATTAATCGTGATGATTTGTGCTATGTGAACTACTAAACGTGATGAAATAAACTTTGTTGGCGGAAATGTAGTTCGCGATGCATTTCTTGTGTTTAGATGTGTCTACATAGTTTGGTTTTGTAGCGGCAACATTAATGGAAATGTAGGCAGGTTGAAATGCGGTGTATACGAGAAGAGAACAAACAATTTATTTATTATTAGCTGTTAGCTTCTGATTTTTGAATGTACTGATTTTTCTAGCAAAATTATATAGGCTACTACCAGTACAATATCTTCTAAGTAAGCTCAGAAACTATAAGGTTTTATGAAGTATTAATTTTTTTTAAAGCTCTAAACATTGACTTATGCTTTTTTTTAAATTTCAGATATGACTTGTTTCTGTTTGTAAATATGTCTACAAGTATATTTCTAGATTTTGAAATCTTCCTTGTCAATTACTGAAACAGAATGTGAAAATATAACCTATCTGAACATCAACTAAAATTTAAGGACTGTAAAAATAAACAGTTTGTTATTCAAATTAAAAAGAATTACCTGCTCATTAAGTTACGTCCGAATTCATCATCAAATATGGAGACGGCGTTAGTTTTTTTCTGGTCCAGGCCGCATTTCAACCTAACCACGTAAATTTTAAGGTACAATATCTCGAGAACTAAGCGAGATATCAAAAAATTTTATTCTTTACTTTCAGTTTCCCTCATCGAGTTACATAAGAATTCGTCATCAAATTGCGGCTCCACGGTTATCGTTGAATCCCCTCATAACCTAACAACCTCACTTTTGAGACAGTATATCTCGCGAACTAAGCGAGATATCGAAAAATTTTATTCTTTATTTTCGATTTGTATCGTCGTGTTACATAAGAATCTATCACCAAATTTGACTTTGGGGACACGTTTCTTCTGAATTTCAACCAGAAACTCCACTCTTTTGAGACAGTATATCTCGAGAACTAAGCACGATATCAAAAAATTTTATTCTTCATTTTTGATGTGTCTCGTCGAGTTACATAATAATCCATCATCAAATTGAGGTGCCACGGTTGTCTTATGATTCCCTTGAGGTTTTTGTGCATATTTCCATGTTTCTCTGGTCAAGCAAGATGGCGGCCTCCCCTCCCCACTTGTCTCCACCCGGTTTCACTCCAGTATGTAGCGAAGGTCCCTTGCGTCGTCTCCATATATTCCTTCCTCCATGGGGAGTACCATGGAGGTAGTTTCTTTGCTCCATGGGGAGTACTTGGCGCCAAAGAGATTTTGCTTTCTTGATTGCGTACTCTTATTCTTTATCTAGTGTTTCATGTAACCGCCATCATTGATATGAAAGACATTAATCCAAATTGACTTTTCGATGTCTCGTTTTGTTCCATAGCTTCTACAATCATCCTAGCATTCTCTCCAAACACTATGTGCATTTTTAGATGTCCTATTTGCGAATAGCCTACATGGTTCACAATATGCCTTTTGAAGCAATAAAGAATAGGACAGCCATGAACGTTCTAGTTTTACGCCAGACTTAGAAACAATACAAAAATATTTTTTCAAGAAAGATTTCTTGTCACTGTCTTTTAAGAAGGGGACCTTTCAGTTTACAGTGTACGTTTTCGATCAAAAGCCATTTCACTTGATTGTTTAGTTCTTTAAAATTACCCCAGTAACATATGGTAAAGATGTAATGTTTTCTATATCAATTTATTTATTTATGAATGGAACCCTGCTGAGGAAGGACCTCTGGGATGTGAAACATGTAAAAAAATTATTCACTTTGAGTTTTGCTCGTATGTGGCTGTGGTTGCTCTGGGTGTAGATATTAATTATTTTCGGGCCCTGCGATATTGCCACTTGTAGTCACGTCAATTTCTTTATTTCCGCCAAGCTGATCATTTGATTCTTCATCAGTAAAATATTCATTCTTAAAGAACTGATTAATTTTATGCAAATTTTCTTCAGACTCCTTCTTTCTCTTCAGTTTTTCTCTCCCACTTAGATACTTCCTAGAACTAGGCATATTATTATCTAATTTGTACAATTAACTAATTAACTTTGCGACTGAGCGCAGATAAGATAAAACAAAAAATGTGATACCGAAAAATAATTCTATGCCACAAACAACCGTTTCTCGTAACAATTCAGATGATGTATGCGTAGTGGAGACTTTCTTATACTTACAAAACAAGAAGCTGAGATCTCCCGAGCGTGTGTGTGTGTGTGTGTGTGTGTGTGTGTGTGTGTGTGTGTGTGTGTGTGTGTGTGTGTGTGTGTGTGTGTGAGATTGTGTTTGTTTGCACTTTAACAGTTAATTAAATAATTCTCTACCACAGACAACAATTTCTTATAACAATCAGATGATGTATGTGTAGCGGAGCCTTTCTTGTAGTAAAAAAATAATAAATTTTACTAAATGTGCTCGGCAGGGGTACTTGACATTTTACCCTTCCTGCCAACCCATTGTTATGTCACTGGCAGGGGCGTAGCTACTATGGGGCTAGGCGGTGCAGTGCACCGGGGCCCTCACGCTCAGGGGGCCCCCAAGCATACCTCAAGGGGCCCCTAAGCGCACCTCTAGGGCCCTCAGGCGCAGTTTAGAGGGCCCACGAGCCTTCACGGTAAACTGGCGACCTCTTTTTTTTTTTTTTTTTTTTTTTTTAGCTCTACCGTCGTCTAAGGGGCCCCCTGAGAACACAGGAGCCCTCACTAAGGGCCCTCGCTGCTCAGGGGGGCCCCAACGACTGCTCAAGGGCCCCTAAGGAACAATTCAAGGGCCCCATCCTCAGTTCAGGGGGCCCCTACCAACACACAAAGCAAAAAAACAGGTCGCCCATCTGGCCTGAGGGCCCCAAAATAAATTTTTTGCACCGGGGCCCTTGTTGACCTAGCTACGCCACTGGTCACTGGGTGTCATAAGACTACCAAAATGCCAAAAGAAAGTAGTGTGTCCGTTTGCTGGAGAAAGATGTAGTGTCTTCTCATACTTTACACACCCTCGTGTGTATCCTTTGTAATCTGGACTGCAGGGAGCAACAAGTAGATGTTAAATATCATAAGGGAGTCTCGATAAAATACGTGGTTCCAGTTTGTCATATTTTGGATCCCCCCCTCACTACCCCATATAGCCTGACGTTTGCTTTTGTTTTGGCACTCCCCCTCCCTTTTCCTGTGTGGAACGTAGCTTTTTCCCTATTAATCCCAGAAAACATTTTTTTCCGTTTTCTCTTACCAGATTATCTTTAAAATTATTGTGTGTATAATGAACACGACTAATATTTAATGTATATACTGTAAGGTTTCAACCCGTGAAATGGACGTTTTGATGCAACAATCACTAATTTTGCCGCTAACACCGGTGACAATGGGCCAGAAATATACAAAGTTAACATTTATATTTGGGATAGAGGGGTTCTTATCCTTAGTCCAATAACTACAGAAAAAACTACACTTTCTAACTTTTAATTCTACACAGAGTATACTGGTATTTACAAGAACATCTTGGACGCCATAACTAGTACATTATGATACAAACAAAAACAGAAATACATGAATATAACCGGCGCAAGGTCAAGGTGTGGCGGACAGTAATTGTTTTAACGTTATTGCTCTCATTCAAAAACTATGTCACGACTAACACGAACTGTCGGTGAAAGCGTGAGTACTTTCGCAACACAGCACCGCAAGGAACAGAATATTGCGGAGGCCGTCTGCAATTTGGACAGGGAGCATTCTGGACGAGGCACACGAATCACAATGGTCGCGATATCACCAAGTGTACATTACCAGCGTGGGCGGCCGTGGAGTCCAGCATCCTGGGTCGATCGGGTTCGGAAAGCGCAGCGTGCACGTGGAAATCGAAGTTTCTCAGTGCTCCAACACAACCGCCTGGATAAGTGGTATAAAACTATCACGGCACGAAAACGAACACACACACTGCAGGTGGGTCTGTCCCGTTCCTGGTGAGGTCGCCTGGCGTGCGACTTGCGAAGCACCTAGTCCGCAGCTGCTGGAAGGCCCCCTTGGATACCCAGCGACGGCCGGCCGGCAAGTCCCGTCTCGTGGTCCTGGCCGTGAGTTCCCGGCTAAGGCGGAAGTTCCTTGTCGTCACTAATGTAGACCCCAGCATGGAACACCCCAGACACATGCATTAGAGCGTGGGTCGTGAGACTATTATCCATTGGCCTCACATACCAACAGAGAAACACGCGAAGCCTTCGGCGCTCCTAATAGGCGGGAGGGTATTTTTCGGGCGGAAGTCCGCTCATACACGAGATATTCCTTGCTGTCGCATATTTTAAGCATACAACCAAAATGGCGTTCAAAGCCGTGGCCCTAACTAATGTGTCTACGGCTACTCAGCACAGAACTTATATAATAAATGAAATAGTGATACTAGCCACTCCTGCAAATTACCAATTATTGGGAAAAACCCATTCTCAGGTACAGCCAGGAATCGTTTTCTTCCTCTGGTGTTACCAAAAACATTCTCAGTAGGAGGGGAAGGGGGAAGCAAGCCAGAAACCGGGAAAACCCGTGACGTCACGAAGTGGTGGGGGGGGACCTCCCTCCCCTCCCCTCCGGCGCACAGTGGTCCGGAATTGGAATATAGTGGACATTCGAATCCAAAAAAAATTGCTTTAGATAGCATTTGTTATGCTGATCAAAAATTGTTATGTTCAATTTTTGATAGACATGATTGCTTCACACTTAAAATAAAAAAAAAAGTATGGGTGGAAATCTATTTTTTTTCACGGCCCTATATTAAAGTGTCAAAGTCAAACCTTATGCAATCATAAGTACCTATCCTACTTAATATTACAACATAAAAATTACTTGCGTATCCTTGCCGCTTTGACAACAGGGCGCAAGTGAATTTCGGCGATAAAATATAACAAACATTCGAACTAAAGTCATAATATCGATCCAAAAAAATTGCTTTAGGTAGCATTTGCTGTGCTGATCAAACATTGTTATGTTCAGTTTTTAATAAAAATGAGTCTTTCACACTTAAAATAAAAAAATGTATGGGTGGAAATCTGTTTTTTTTTTTTTTTTCACGGCCCTGTATAAAAGTGTCAAAATCAAACCTTATGCAATCATAAGTACCTTTCCTACTTAATATTACAACAGAAATTTCTTGCGTATCCTTGCCGCTTTGACAACAGGGCGTAAGTGAATTCCGGGGATAAAATATAACGAACATTAGAATAATATCAATACAAAAAAAAATTTTAGGTAGTATTTGCTGTGCTGATCAAAAATTACTATGTTCAATTTTTTTTGGATCCATGTTATGACTTTTGTAAGAATGTCCACTATTTTTTAACCATGAAATTCACTTGCGACCTGTAGTCAAAGCGGCAAGGATATCCAAGAAATTTTTATGTTGTAATATAAAGTAGGATAGGTACTTATGATTGCATAAGGTTTGATTTTGACACTTTGATATAGGGCCGTTAAAAAAAAAAACAGATTTCCACCCATACATTTTTTATTTTAAGTATGAAGGACTCATTTTTATCAAAAATTAAACATAACAATTTTTGACCAGCACAGCAAATGCTACCTAAAGTAATTTTTTTGGATCGATATTATGACTTTAGTTCGAATGTTCGTTATATTTTATCGCCGAAATTCACTCGCACCCTGTTGTAAAAGCGGCAAGGATACATAAGAAATTTTTATGTTGTAATATAAAGTAGGATAGGTACTTATGATTGCATAAGGTTTGACTTTGACACTTTGATATAGGGCTGTTAAAAAAAAAATAAAACAGATTTCCACCCATACATTTTTTATTTTAAGTATGAAGGACTCATTTTTATCAAAAATTAAACATAACAATTTTTGACCAGCACAGCAAATGCTACCTAAAACTGTAATTTTTATCGATATTATGATTATTCGCTATATTTTATCGCCGAAATTCACTCGCACCCTGTTGTAAAAGCGGCAAGGATACATAAGACATTTTATGTTGTAATATTAAGTAGGATAGGTACTTATGATTGCATATGGTTTGACTTTGACACTTTGATATAGGGCCGTGGAAAAAAAAATCCACCCATAAATTTTTTTATTTTAAGTGTGAAGCACTCATTTCTATCAAAAATTTAACATAACAATATTTGATCAGCATAGCAAAAGCTATCTAAAGCAATTTTTTTTTTAATTCGAATGTCCACTATATTCCAATTCCGGACCACTGTGCGGCGGGCTTTTGAATCAGCCAATCGGCGGCCAAGGTCGTATGACGTCACACGTTAGTTCCTCAACCGGCCGCACAGATGGCGGCAGCAGTCGGGCCGCATACGTTAGTTCACCGATCGGCCGCACAGATGGCACCATCTCCCAAGGGGGCTTAATTTCTTTGGGCGCAGACATTCCACTCCCCCAGCTAGCGGGGAAATTCCGCCACCCGGGGCGTGTTTACACATGATACGCGCTCTGTTTACTATCCATTAGACGTTGCGACAGGTGTCAACTTGCTCACCCAAGGCATCGGGCGTTTTGGCCTTGTATAACATAGTATCGCGGTTTCCGATAGATGGCGGGGCATGTCTCGATACGCGGTTGTGAAAGCTACAAATATTTCCAGGCATAGGTGCATAGTATCCCGTTTCCCCGATAGATGGTGCGGCATGCTTCATTTCTCAACGCGATAGGTATTTAACAAGCTTTTAAGAGAAATATTTCGATGTTTGCGTGAGCGGCTATTGTTTGCTCGGGGAGTCCGACAGGTTACGAAATGGCTCCATTACAGAGCGATACAGCTTGGCTGGTGTGTGTTTGCCATCCACCATTATGAAAGCATAGCTGGCTGGCGGACAAAGTAGGGCGTCCAACACAGCGTTCGCGTGATTGCAGAATTTTGTACAGAGTCTCAGGCTTGCAGCGTATTAGTGTGTTTCCTGCTATCGATAAGGAATTCGGGTTGCGCCATATGCCCATTGCACTGCGAAACCGCCCCAGCAGGATACATAGAAATATTTCAGCATTCACTTCAGTTCAAGAAGAAATTATTACGAGATGAGAATAATTATTATATGTCAGTTTTCGTAGTACAAATCTAGGAAACATTTTTGGTAGCCCAATCACTCGTGTTCTCAAAACGATAATCGAAAATTTTGTTTTCATTCTGGGTGACCAGAAAAACTGCTCGAGTCTTTGTATTTAATTAAAAAAATAGATCATGTGAAAGTGTAACTTTTTTACGTTTTAAAACGTGATAATGAACCATGGAATGTCTTGGCATAGGTCAAATTCACGTCTATACAATTCAGTTCTGATATTCGAAATTGGCAGAGGGTGCTTTGCACAAAAAATAACTCTGTGCGAATAACAAGAGGAAATAAGGGTCAGTACGGTGGGATTCCAATATAATTAATCGTTAATGATAACTCGGGAATTTCTGTCACACTGCCATTATTTTAATTTATTAAATTATATGCAATGAAACAAAGCGAGAAATCCAAACTAATGTTTTAAACTCAAAGAAGTGATTTCCTCATGGATGTGTCTGCAAACCTCGATGAACTTTGTGTATTTCTATCCTATTGCTATGGCATTAACTTCCCTGCCCATTTTATCTGAAAAATGCCCACTAAATTAGATTCACATGAATATCATTGCCTAATGCAAAGTTGCAGATGTGAAATCCAGTTTCTTTACCTACAGACATTTCTGAAGTGATTACATGTTAATCTCTCCACTGATGTCAAATCAATCAGCCTGTAATTTTTTTCAAGCTTATTTCTCAACCCTACAGACTCAGTCTTTGGACAAGAGACCCACATGAAAATACTTGTGACATGGGTTAACAAAGCCTTTCCCACACCAAGGCTAGAAAAAATCAAAGTTTCCAATTTGACCATGGAATGCAACGAGGGAAGAAAGAATTCATATAAGCATCAGTATGACACCTTATTTCTCTAATATATCCACGCCTAGAGAGTATGTGTACCAGTTTTCATGAAATTATTTAGCGTTCTGGCCTCGCATTCGAGAGGACGGCGGTTCCGGGCATCCAGATTTGGGTTTTCCATGATTTCCACAAATCACTCCAGGTGAATGCCGGGATGCTTCCTTCAAAAGGGCCGAATTCCTTCCCATAGTTCCTTGCTCCCCATCCTTTCCCCATCTCAAAAGGCCACGTTGTTAGAGAGACGTTAAAAAGTTTAAAAAATGAAATTATTGTGATAAAGTATAGCAATACCACACATACGCTATTCCTTTCAAAATTCGTAGCGTCAAAAAACCCATCATGGTGAAATCCTTTCATTGAAACCGAGAGACATTCACCGACGAAGGTAGAGAAAACCATGGGAACGAGGGAAGAAAGAATTCATATTAGCATCAGTGCGACACCTTACTTCCCTAATATTATCTCTGCTGCCATTGGTATAAAATATTTAATCACACTCATAATTTTTGTCATCAAACTCAAACGTATATCATCTGTCTATCCAGACCAATCTATGTATCAATTCTGTTATGCTTTCGTAAGCCAATCACAAATTGAGTGTCCTTAGCTGCACTTTGTCTAAAATTCCAATCAATCCCTTGTGACAAATCAGTGATTGACACCTTTAACTGTATTTTACAGCACAGCACGTATGTTCCAGGAACGAAATACGTCTGTTAATCTTACTAATTTCACCCCTGTCGAATCGAAGTACGCCAGTCCTATGTGATAAAAATCGAGTCACGCTAAGGCAGTGCTAAGCACTGAACATGCCTGAGACCATCGCCTGTGACCAAGGTGGAGATACTCCCTTTATAGAAGAAATCCAGTGCCAGCTTCTACTGATATTCTATTCCTAATTCTTTCACCAAGATCCATCCCTAGCCTCATCGCCAACATACCCACAGCACTTCCTCAAACCTCCTTCTGTTTTCCAATGATTCCCTATTCAAACCCCTGATCAGTTACAGACAGGGTTACCTTCTGTTCGTGCGTTAAAGTAAACCAAAAATTCAAATTCGCAAAGTCTTCTCCTAATCAGTAACCAGGTACCAAAATGTTCACTTAAGGTGGTTCTACTGCAGTTTTCCAGGAAATTGTTTTTCAATAAATCAGGACCCAGGGGAGTTCTCCATTCGGCTTAAAATGTTCCCATCTAACGCCAACCTTCGGATTCAGGACCAAGTCTGACATTTGTTTGTAATTGCATGCTTTGTTCAAGTAACCACGATAAAGTTACCATAATGCTCTTAGCTAACTGATAGTTTCTTGGTCATCAAACAGACATCATAACCCACATTTTTATAGAAGATCCCCACACATCGACAAGTATCCAAAACGTCACCATAGGTTCTATTACGCCTAAGATAGTGCTCACACTTGATCTGTCGTAAATTGTTAGGTCAAAGTGGGTGTTTAGATATTTTATCCACTCAGGCCTCATCACCTAAAGTCTAGTGCGAGATTGTGGTCATGGTCAACTTAGCTCCATACACCACTCAGAATTATTCCACCAATATCCATTCTAACAGCATTATACGCCACCTACAGCCCCGCAACACCTCTTCCTATGTTCCAATGACATACCAGCTCCAGCTCCTTTATTATGTCACTTACTGAATATTTTCCACAGATAAATCTAGCTGCCCTCCTTTGCACCTTGCATTTGATGTACAAAAAATGTGGACTCCATACTACAGCACACAAGCAATGGTCTGACTGTGGGTTTGTACCCAAGTCCTTCGCTTCTCTGGTACATCACCCCTCTCTGTTAAATGATTTTGTGGTAGTGAGAATCACAAGTCATATGCCAACACAAACGGTAGTAAACTGTAAAAGAGCACATCGAAATGGGAGATTGCCTAAGCCCTGAAACAATGGTTAGAAGCACACGTTGATGGTGAGCATAATTCTATAGCCATATATTTTAGACTCAAATCCACATAGGAATGACAAACGCACACACTTGTACTTGCATACCGCGAGGTCGACAGAACTAACAGCAAGCATCACGGAAACGATGAGTGGGGCAGAATTGTCGTTACAAACTGATTAACTGGACAGAACTATCGTTATAAAAATCATCAGACAGACGAGTTATTGGAGGGACAGCAAAATCATTCGTCCAGACAGACGTGTTTATATAAGGTATTACCATATTTACACATACAGACACGAGAGAGACGCACAAACACTCAACATTTCCATGCCTTCAGCGAGCTAGACACAACATCCAGCCCCAATCATGGCGACGAAAAAGTGGGGTAGAATCCCCATGGCTCATAACTGACCAAAAAATCATCAGTAACATATGTTCCAGGCACCATACTCTTCACATCAACATCATCTCATTTATTTCACACTACAGACCTCACTACCATCCAGTATCATGTGTGCTAGGTACAAAACTGTTCACATCAGCACCAACACGTCTATCCCACACCTAAGCTTTTTCTGCCATTCAGTAACATGTGCCCCCCATGTACCACGAGTAGCAGTAGACACTTGGTCATCAGACAGATATCATAACTCCCATATTCATACTAGGTCTCACCCACAAATCCATATGTCACCTCACACAAGCATAAGTGCAGGAACAGCACATCATACATCCAGACAAACGAGATAAAGGAAGGTATCTCCATATTTACGCAAAAAAACACACAGAGATAGAGACGCATACACACGTACATTTCCATGCCTATAGCGATCTCGACTCAACAACTAGCCCAATCATGGCAACGAAAAAGTTAACAGAACACCCATGACTGGCCAAAAATCATAGAAAGACACACATACACACTCACATGTCAATGCATTCACACAGTTCCATTCATCACCACACATAACTGGAGGAAAGAGACTGAACATGCTAGATCCAAACTGAAGAGTTACAGGATGTGTGAATTTGAAATCACAGCCACATCTCTCCCACACCGCAACCCTTTCTGTCATTTAGTAACATGTGACCCAGGTACCATGAGTTACAATAGACACTTGTCTATCAGACGGATATCATAAACCTCCATATTCATACTAGGTCTCACCCACAAATCCATACGCCTCCACACAAGCACAAAACATATGGGACGAACAGCAATTCATACGTCCAGATAAATGAGTTTAAGGAAGGTATCACCATACTTACGCATACAGACACAGAAAAAGACGCACACAGACACATATTTCCATGCCTACAAGCGAGCTCAACACAACAACCAGGCCAATCATGGCAAATAAAAGTGGGACAGAACCCCCATGGCTCAAGACTGACAAAAAAAAAAATCATCATTAACATGTGTTCCAAGTAACAAACTCCTCACATCAAAATCATATCATTTAACTCACACTACAGACCTCTCTCTGCCATTCAGTATCGTTGGTAATATGTACAAAGCTGTTCACATGATCAGCACCACCTCTATCCCACGCCACAAAGCCATTTCTGCTGTTCAGTAATATTGTCCGAACGTACCACGAGTATCAGGTAGGCACATGGTCATCAGTCAAATATCATTACTCCCATATTCATACTAGGTCTCAACCAAAAATCTGTACGTCACCTCACACAAGCAAGGTATCACCACATTTACGAAAAAAAACACACAGAGATAGAGACGCATACACACGTTCATTTCCAGGCCTACAGCGATCTCGACTCAACAACTAGCCCCAATCATGGCAACGAAAAAGTGGAACAGAACACCCATGACTGGCCAAAAATCATAGAAAGACACACATAAACACATACATACACACTAACATGTCAATGCATTCAAACAGTTCCATTCATCACCACACATAACTGGAGGAAAAAACTGAAGAGTTACAGGATGTGTGAAGTTTGAAACACAGCCACATCTGTGATATCCTGTAATATTAAAAAACGACATGCCTATTGATTCAAGACTGAGAGTGAATGGGTTTGTGTGATTTTAATTTTTTGTTCAGCTAAATGTTTTTTATTACATACAAATCTCTGAGTTGGCACTTTTACCTACATTAATGAATTTTACGCTTACTTTACACATGAAAGAAAGAAAATGTATGAATTTACCTGTGAATTAGTGATGTCTCAGTATTAATGGACAGCTGACGTATAGAAGTGCGTAATGAAACGCGCCATTTAGGCTGTTCTGATGGTACGCGACCTCAATGTTTCGTGCTACTGGAATAGTGAAGGGTGACCCATCAGACATTAATTGGTTCAACGCTGACAAAGACACCGCACGACAATTCTTAACTACGATATCCCCTTCACATATACCATCAGAGGAGATAACCAACTTACAAAATTATTCAGATGGAGCTTCCAGCGGAAATGATGAACCGGTATTTCGTATGTCAATACTAGAATGGGCGTTGAGAATTGGCACAATAATATATTCCATGATCAATGACCTCCAGCGAGAAGCAAATCAAGGATTGGTAGAGCTATTCAGGGACATCATAAAATCAAATTTTTTTTTACTTATGGCTATACGCCTTGTCGTTGTCGAGGTCATTAGAGGCGGGATGGGACTGGGGACAAAGAACGGAAAGGAATTTGGCCATGGCTTTTTGAAGGAAGCATCCTGTCATTCGCCTGGAGTGATTTGTGGAAACCATGGAAAACCAAAAATCTGGATGCCTGGATGAGGATTCGAACCGGCATCCTCCAGAATGAGAGGCCAGATCGTTAATCGCTCATCCACCACGCTCGGTTTTCTCCCTCTTACAATGCTTGGCAAAGTTAAAGTGTATGGTGATAAAGAACAGGTTAGAATGGCACATGGAACACTACAACAAACGACATAAGCGAACCATGGACTTCCAGAAGGTATGCAGTATTGCAGACAAACGTCAGTTCCTTAATACCAGACATCCAGCTGACCTATATTAGGAAAACCTTTCTTGTGGGCTTCCTTTTTGGATATTAAAGGTGCTTATAACAACGTCCAAATCAACAAACCACGGGTAATTATGGACGAATCTGGTTTCCTCAGCAGACCGAGTTGAATGGTGTCATAACTACCTGCGCGTAGAGTAAACTCTATCTGTTCAGTCTGCCAGTAAAGGCCCCTGCCAGGCAGACCTCACACACAACGCGCCCTGCACGCCGGATACATATACTACTCCAAACAGGCGCAAAACAACCAGGAAAACAAATAGAATCATCTAGAAGCTAAGTGGGACTATTTCTTACAGAGGTCGCCGTACTACCCACAACGGAATTCCTGCGCCAGGCCGCCTATATAAGCGTAGCCGGCCGCTCCACCGCCAGTTCCAGGCCCTGACCGCTGAACCAGCGTCAACTACAGAAGACCACCGGAAGTTCGCGAGAAGTAGAAGCCGTCACTCTACCCCGGATCAGGACCAGGCTGAAATTCTCGACGGTCTTCCTGATAACTGTACCCACATTTGTTTATGGTTTACCTGTTGTATTGTGGTACCGAGTAATAAACTTCAAGGAACCGTTAAGTGTAGTTCACTTCACTATCTTTACGAGAGCAGGAGACAATATCAGTAGACAAGCATTATTCAGTTTTTACACCACACGTATAGTCAAGCAATAAGAGGCTTTGTTAAGTTTCTACAGTATAATGACGATTTAGTGGTTTACATTTACCACCCAGATAAGGAAAGAACACGAAAACTGCTCGAAGACTAGCTGAATGAAGTAAAAAATCGTATATTAAACAGAGGACTGGAAATTTCTGATCAGAAAAGCAACGTGTGTTTTTACTCAAAGGCATTACTAAGAAAGTGACTTTGTAATATCTATTAATAGAAACAAAATTAATATGGTTACTGATATCTAACCACATTCCCAAGAATTTGACTTCAGACTCTCTTGGAGAAAACACATCGAAGAACTAAAGCAATCCTCATTAACACGTTTAAACTGCCTTAAGGAATGGGAGCTCTAAAATGGGGGGGGGGGGTCGCAGATCCCATAATACGAGGTAAAACCTATCGAAATGTTTTTAGAAGCAAAATGTAATATGGGGGATTTCTGAATGAATTCGCAGTTAAGCCAGTCAAAACTGGAAAACATCCAATCAGCGGCGCTACGGGTGGTCGGAGGGTTCTTCAAAACGATTTCCATCAAAATGATAGAGGTGGAGACTGCAATCCCACCTCTAAAGCTTAGGAGAAAGAAATTAGAACTCTAGTACTGGATAAAAATGAGCTGCATCAGACAACATCCTCTAATAAGAAAAGTTCTGATTCTGGTGCACAAGATCAGTCAAAAACGAATAAATCGCTATAAAATACCTATCCTGGTAGCCTTCATGCAAACGACTAATTTATGGATCATCCACAATCGAGAATTTAACGATATGTATCACGAAAATGAGATTTGGCAAAGAAAAAAATTTCCGATTATATTCATACCACTCTCTTAAATGGTCCTATAGGAAAGAAAACACCATTTAGAGGAACTTAAATAGAGTGCGCTAGAAACTTTGAATAGAAACGGGGAAGGATGGCGAAAATTATGCACCGACTGGTCTAGAATAAGAGGACAAATACGCTCAGTGGCATATGTAGACCCGGAAGCAAAAGCATATAAGGCATTTAGGGTTTCAACGCAGTTCTTAGCGTTCTCCACAGAGACCTTTGCAATATTAAATGCGCTATATTATATACATTAGTCTGTTAAAATCAACACTGTAACATGTACAGACGCCGAAGCTGCGTCTCAAGCAATCTTAGAAATACCCAAGGAGAAATGCAAGAACTATTCAACACACGAAATCGCCATGGAACTAAGAAATAGCGAGGCAAAAGATATAGAAGTTTAAATACAATGGTTGCCGAGTCACTTTGGTATATCAGGTAACGAAATGGTGAATAGAACGACAAGAAAACAACTGAATGCCGCAGACGTGGAACACATCCAGGCCACATACACTGGCTGTAAGGACATATCACCTTCCTTTGGTAAGGCAGACTAGGGGAAGATGTGGTCGGAGGATAGACAAGAAATAGATTGATAATGCGGGGCCGTAGTAAATTTAATCAGGGACAAACCATGGTATGACTGTATATACCTTAACAGAAGGGTGATTACTTGCATGAACAGTCTAACGACAGGACATACTCTTCTTAACGAGAAAAAAATCAGTATGAAGATTCTCCAATGTATTTGTCATGTGCAGAAATGGGAGATGTGTATCGTTTCATGTTGAGCTGCATTATATACCAAACAGAAAGACACGAATTCTTAGAAGAATTTTTACAGATAAGAGACATCCACTCTCTTATGCAGACGCATGCCTTTCCTAACAAGAAATCAAAACAATTAACTAACTCATTTGTCTCAAGAGCTAAAATTCACTTTAATCATACTATATAACTGCTTAATTAGCTTGTGGCTAAACCCATAAAAAAGGGAGCAAGTATTGTAATATTAGTGATGATTTTCAAAGTTCTTTGTTGTGCTGTAAAATTATACATCACAAAGTAGAGGTGAAAAAAAAAGTTAATTACAACAAGGAATGCATGTTTTAGCTATCGTTTTAGACAGAAATCCAACAATGAACTTCTAACACGAACAAATTTTGGTAAAGTTTCTAATATAGGGACATTAGCAGGGCAACTTTTTGACTGTTCCAAAGTTATCCCATACTGACTTCTTAACCTGAAAATGGTTATTTTATTGAGTTGTAGGGACTGAATTGATGGTTCGTGATTATAAATGATACCTGGGGTACAGGGCATATTGAAATTACTTTAACGAAATTTTTAAAACAGTTCTTGAAGCAATTAAAAACAAATCTCTCATCTACCGAGAAGTGACTAGAGGATAAAGGATCCATAAGAATACCCATCTCCTCAAAATTAAGGAAATTCATAAGAACACAGTTGATGGACAATCGTTCTTTACACATGAAGGAGAAAAATATTTCGTATCCCATGCCATTGCAGTGTTAGTGTATGATTTTCCCGTAGACACTTTCGATTTTCGATGCATTGTCAAGTGTATTTGGGCATATGCAACATAAGAGTTCAAAAATAATTAAGGTGGCGTTGAATGGGTGCGGAATTTTTGGGAAAGGCATGGAGGTGTCTTAACGATGAGAATAGCTAAGATTATTACTTATTAAAGGGCAGCAACAGATGGAGAAATAATTAGCACTTTCTTTGAAAACCTGGAGAAAGTGCTCAAATGCATTGGCTGAAAACATTTGGAATTACGATGAAACGAATGTAGTTGATGATACACGAAACAAGAAAATAATTACTAAAAGAAAGAAAAACGAAATATCTGGTCTATGGCATCGCGTCATGTACTCTCTCTCCCTTTCATGTAAACTACGCCTCCGAAAAACTGCGGAATACATGGGCGGAAAATGAGCCACCTAGAGCTAGATACAACCGGTCAAGTAGTGAGTGGTTTGACTGACAATGTTACAAAGTTTGGTTCGTTGAATTACTCTTACCAATTTTGAAGCGCAAGGCTGGCAAAAAGTTACTGATCGGTGGTATATTAAGTTCTCGCATAAACATCAAAGTTGTCCGATTGTACGAGGTGAATAGTATAAAATTCAACGCTCTGCCACCAAATGCTTCTCATAGTCTGCAACTGTTCGATGTTACCTTCTTTGCGCAAATGAAACGTATCTAGATGAAGATTCTCGATGAATGCAAGCAGTGTTTGGGTGGTGGCCAATGCTGCTCTCTATCAAAGGACCAGTTCCTGCGACTGCTTAAAAAAACTTTAAGACTAACAACCGGTGCAGATAGTTTGAAAGCAGCCTTCCTGAAATGTAGTATCAATCCTCTAAACCGCCAGGAAGTCCTTGAAAGGTTGCCATCATCCAAAATGAAGTGCTTGTCGAAACTCACATTGAAAATCTGTAATTCTTTCATAGAGCACATCTCTGAAGAGAGAGCAGAAGTCTCACTAGTCGAATCACCAAGAGGAAGAAGATTAACGTTCTAGTGGGTCAAAGTAATTCTGCCAAAACCTTTGCCATACAGGTACAGAAAGAAACGCAGTCCACACAATCTAAGACATCACTACAAGTACCTGATAGTTGTCACAAGAAAGGCCAACAATGACATCAACAAAAGACGTACCAATGAGAATGTACCATCAGATTGCTGTGCAGAACCTTCAGATTAAACTCCACCAACCTCCAAATTCACACCCACGAACGGTGTTCTTGCTAAAGGTTGGACCCACGATTTGTATGTACTCATGAACTACGAGGATGAACTGTTCTCAGGTGCGACACAGAAAAGGGATATTTGGCCTGTCTTTGAAATGTGGAAGCAAGAGGAAATGGCCCGTAAGAAAGGATATAATGAAATATGCAACCGATAAAATGTTACAAGTGATCAATCCCACCCGAGGAAGTGTGTCGGCGAAATATTTTTATTGTATAGGAATTGGAATTGTACCACAGCTGAGAATAGCATGTTCATTTTTTCAGAATTGTAATATTTTCATTAACCTAAGTTTCTTCTGAATTTACTCATAGTTTTGCCACTTTTATTCAGTTTTTGAAGGTTTTGAAGGTTTTTTATATAAGAAACTAGCTGATACCGGCGACTTCGTACGGGTGGATTAAAAACTTTTTTGCCAGAATTGAATACAGAAAGTTGTTGGTAACGAAGGATTGGTCCCAAACAACACCGAGTCGGCATAATATGACAGGAAAGCCATCACTATATCATTCTACCGTCAAACCTGTCTCTTGAAGAGAATCAATTTCCAATATATTTCAAAACAGAAAAACAAACGAAGGTGAGGGGAAGTGGGGGTAGGGAGGGTTTTAACTAAGGGTAGATTTATTTGGTCTTTTCTTCTTTCTTCAGCATGAGCATCCGATTCTTGGGTTTCAATAACTTTAGTTACTCGTACTCTGCTAGAGCTGCAACTTTGGCCAGTTTACGCCTGCAAGTCATGGCAAAAAAGAAGGCAAAGTAAACTGGTGCCAGAACATTTAAGCAGATACAAAGTAATAGGACAGAGAATATTTACATCTACACTAAATAATACATTTTTTCTCTAAACGAAATTTACTAACAAATTATAAACTAACATAATGCGCAGGCAGCACACCTTGAGCAACCGACGTAACAATACAGATAACACACACATCCGTCTCTTGTCACCATTCAACAAGTTCTCAAAATTTCGTGACTACAATAGTTAATCATACTGAAAAAAAAAGGTCCTGTGCCCTCTATACAGATTTTCTTGTCAAATTCTGTCAATATCGGTAGAGGCATTTAGCCGTAAAATGTAACAAAAAGACAGAGACTTACTTCCGCATTTGTAGTATTATTACTGGATCACACACACATCACACACACACACACACACACACACACACACACACACTGATCCCCTGAGGGATCAATATAATGTAAAAAAGTGTGAACCTACAACATTGCAAGACTACCTACGATTTGCCTTCATTGCACCCCCAAATTTGTGATATCTACAGTTTAACATTAAATCCGAATAACACACGAACCAGGCGTGATAATTAGATCAAAAGCAATTTTAAAAAATCTTTGCCTTCACTGAGATTTGAACCGGAGACCACGATCCAAACATCAGTAATCAAGCGCTTTAACCACTAGTTACCCGACCGCTGTATCGAAAGGCAATACAGAGACCTAGACATTCAACTCGTCTGTCTATCACCGTTCAGTAATTTTTCAAAATTTGAAGACAACGTGTACTATACAGATAATTTTTCAAAAAAATGTAGACAGTATTTTTCTCCTTGTTTCAAAGGATAAGAGTGCAAAGTTTCATCGAAATCGGATGAAAATGGATTTGTATGAAGAACAAACATATATTCATCTTTATTATATATATAGATTTTACATTAATTGGACTCAAAATAGACACAATGTGTTATTAAATGCAATGCTTCTACTCTAACTTTTGTCCTAATCATTCTACCATTGATTTTAACCAAAAAAAAAGTATTGTCCCAAAGTTTTCCCATTTGGGGTAAAGTTGGTACACGAAAAGAGGGACATTTCAGGGTGAAAAATTGTCATAATTTGGCTTGTAATATCTTTATTCGAAATATGGAGAGCAAATCTAATCAATAAACTCAGTGTTTGTTTTTCTAAATTTACACTGATTTCTTTGAATTCTAAAAAAGTGTACATAACAGTCCTGCTTTACGGCAACTGCAGATTGGAATAACTTTAATTTCCTGATCTTTTCCCAATTCAGTTTCCTTCAATGAAATTATTCAATTAATCTCTTCAGATCCCAGAAAAATGTGTACAAATAATGACTAGAAAACGATCGTGCAGCAGACGATATGGAAGTCAACAAACAAACTTATTTTATTGCATATATTCTAAATGGAATATGTTGTAGAAAGTGCTGGGTAAATCAGCAACATAGATTTATGAGAGGTTATTCTTGATTGATAACCTTAGTTAGTGGCCTATGGGCAAGAAGTTTCACATGAAATGGACAAATGAGACAAAGCTGACAGTGTACCACTGGATCTCCTCAAAGCATCTCGTATAATAGAATTGGGGTTGTGAGCATCATACGGCACAGCTGCTCAAATTTTATAGTAAAACGTCGTTTTAATTGTGTAAAAAATAGGGTTGTTAAAGATTTATATTTAATATTGTGAATATGTAATATTAATTCGAGTTTTGAATGTTTAGGTGAAACGTCTAAGGGAATGAGATGGGAAAAGAAGCGGATCCAGAGGATATATGTATGGGCCAAGAATTTTATTTATTTATTTAGCTTATGGCAGCACAAGACTAGAGAAAAAACAAAATATGTAATTCTAAAACAATAAACAAGGCTTTTAAGTTATAAGTTCAGATTTTCCAAACAGACTGTAGTAGCTATAGATACTTTAATAGTCTTCCAGCGAAGCTTGGTACTCCTCTTACTGCACTCAATGACAATATGCTAGATCGCCTGCTATGGTGCACCAATCATAGTTTGGTGAAGTTCTCATGCCCTATTTATACATCAGTGAGCCATAGCGTCCATAGCTTCTTTGTATCCTGTTAATGGCAGCCCATGTTTCACGTGGCATGTCAAATCCTGCTGGTGGATGTTGAGCACTAAATAGCGACTGCCACTCCTTATGAGCTATATTGCTCCATTCCTGTCGCCATTGTGCTGTAACAGTAAACCCCCTGTCATTCATCTCTTTTGCTTTTAGTACGGGTGAAAAACGTGATTTCAGACGCCAAAATATGAAGCGTTTCTTCTGGGATGGGAAGTCCAATGTTCACTGATATTTTTGTGAACTCACAGATTATATTGTTAAGTCTTATAGTCTTGGAGGTTCGATATTTGTTGAACACTGCTAATCAGAAAAAAGGAGTAGATTTTATTGTGCCACTGACGAGGGCATTGTCTAGTTCAGGACGGTGTCAACTTCGTAACTTGTGGACTGTTCAGTAGAGTGGATTCATTTGCTCCCCATGCTGAGCCAGAAAGTTTCTGGATGATGTTATTCCTTCAGTTTAGCAGTGGTCTTAATCAAGTGTGTCCTAAAGGAAAAAAGTCCGGTGTAGAGTAACACCAAGATACTTGGGGTTAGGGTAGTGTGATAGTGGCATGCCATTGAGTGTGACGTGCAAGGTGACATTGGCCGTTCTGTTGTTGAGGCGGAAGAAGCAGGTTTCTGTTTGGGAGATGCTTGGTACCAAATATCACTTCTGAAAAACCCACCCAAAATTTGAAGATCAGCATTTAGTATTTATTCTGTTTCATTCACAGTGGATTGTTGAGTAACGATTGCCATATCGTCAACAAATCTAAAAGACGGGTGGTAGTCAAGGGGATATATGCTATGTAAAGATTGAACAATAGACGGGAGAACACAATGCTTGGAGGCAAACCCATGGTTTACAGTCAGAATTTAGGTTTTATGCAGATCACATATTTTTCAATAATATAGTTAAAATGTGAGAGGATTGTGAATAGCTACAGACGTATCCGAAATGGTAACAAGTCAACTTATTATCGTGACAGAAAAATAAACGTTTTATATGATTATTCAGTGGGGAAAAATTTAAATCTTATTGGGTGCAATAGAACATGAACAGTAAATTTATTAACGTTTCTATATTTGAATTGTTGTAAGGACTACAGTGGATTTCTTGATAATTCGTATCGATTTGATTTGACTCCGCAGAAATTTCTTATTAAATGTCCTACCGCATACATTATCGCGTTCTACCTTCCCAAACGTTTTATATTTTGATTTAGGCTAATTACGATACTCAATGCAATGCAGCTAAGTTGATAGACCGACGATTTGTATTTTGTATTATTGAAAATATTTTATATAGTCTCTTTTCCCCGCTCAAATCTCTGTGTTGTTTGTATTGTCTCTGGAATTGACTTTTTATATGTATGTCTCTGGTATTCGTTGTGTTTTGGAATTTGTGTTTTCAGTGCGTGTTTGATTGGTTTTACAGTTGTAAACTCTGCCACTTTCAGGACTCGTATGACTTTAGTAAATATACAATAGAGGGTAGTGCTAAGTAAAGCGAGGAGCATTATCGACACTTATAACTAAGGCAAGTTTAATTAAACAAGGAACATTAAATGCATGAATCGTAACATTCTTTTCTCTTCATTTCACGTTTTGTGTTCTTCAAAAAAATAGTCGTCGGAGTTGAAACCATTACTGGTAATTTTATTTGATTCACCATATCAGACATTTTCATGTATAATGGTTTCGTCATTTTAATTTTAAATATATAAGGTATATAATTTGCAAATTCATCTATACATATATGGCTTATCGATACATACATAAAATTTAATACAATTTATCCATAACCTGTAGTTCATTAAACACAGCTGTTTTATATAATATGATTTACTTTAAATAACCTTCTACGGAATAATAAACATTTTCTACGAGATACATCTTTAGCCTTCCATTAAAATGTTCTGGGTTTTTTCCTCCCTTAATTTCCACCCGCAGTTTGTTGTACAATTTCACTCCCTTGTGGGAAAAAACTTTTTAGACTTTTACTTTTAATTTCCTTTCTATGTGGAGATGATTTTTTGATCTTTTGGAATATGTATAGAGGGAACTGTTTGTAAGTTATTTTTTATATGCATGATAGAATTGAAGATATAATAGGATGGAACTGTCATCATGCCTAATTTTCTGAATATGTCCTTACAATGTGTTCTCCTTGAAGTTTTGCTACTATCCTTACTGACAATTTTTGTAATTTGAAAATAGTGTTAACTTTTTTTTTTTTTTAAAGCCCAAATTTTTTAGGTTATTATTGAATGATTGTTTGCAAAGTATATTTCGTTTGAGGGAATCATCATTACATACAGGAGCTGAAATTCTAAGTACAAATCATGCAGTGGTTATTTTCGGGTAATATCAAGATGGGGATACCGTTGCGGCCTCGTATAGTAAACACACAGATCATGTGGTATATATGACGACATTGTGACGTATTCAGTCTGCACGTACCAACACAGTAACAGCTATAGATATTATCTGAAAATTGGATATCTGCAAGATCGTGCGTTATGGTTACGTTTCAGTTTGGTCCAGGCTGCATATTTATAAAATATGATTTTGTCAATCATCATTTGAGTTTATGTTGTAATGCAGCCTGGACCATACGTCACAATGATGTCATATATGCTAAGTAATCTGTGTGTTTACTACACGAGGCAACAGCGGTATCCCCATCTTGATATTACCCATATTTTCTTTCCCATCAATTGTACATGTTCATTCTACTTTAACTGGTGTTCAATGGTGATTTCTACAAACTTTGTATTAGCAACACACTCGATGTTTTCATTATTCAGTTTCAAGTCTATCTGTTGAAATCTGCTAACTGAACTGAATCTGATGGTGTTTGTTTTATTTATATTGAGGGTCAGTTTATGTTTTGGGAGCCTGGAGTTTGAGGGATCATTGATGATGTTACTGTCATCCACAAATAAAATTTTATCCTCATGACTGATGCTGGATATAAAATTATTTACATAAGTTAGAAATACGAGGCGTATTCCAAAACTAAGGTCCGGTGAACAATATGTCACAGATGATAGGATTGAATGACGTTTCACGCCTGCAGCGCTGTCTACCAACTCCTGGGGATCATACAGCAGTGTTGGTGTGCCACAGTAGGTGCATGCCTGTCGATGAGAGCAGATCAAAATGGCCGCGACAATCGTTGCTCTCGCCAGTTGTGTAGTGCGCGGTGTGATTAGATTTTTGCTGGCAAAAGGATTTTCAGCTGCGAACATCCATAGTGAGTTGTGTCAAGTGTATGGACCAGACATTATGAGTGACAAAAAAGTTCAACAAAACCAAAGAGAAGATTCTAGAGTTTCGTTGGGAACTCCTTGACCACCCTACATACACGATCTTGCACCAAGCGACTTATTTCCTCTTCCTGCATTTGAAACAGTGTCTTATTGGACAACGATTTCAAACTGATGGAACTTAATGCGACCATTACAAACTGGTTTGGGTCCCAGGTGGCAGACTTTTATGCGAGGGGGTTAATGAAACTGGTGCAGCGTTACAGAAAATGTATAGATGTGTACGGCGGTTATGTGGAAAAGTGAATTTGATATGTAGTCACATATTACTGTCAATAAAAACCTTGTTTCATGAGCGATGTTTTTATTATGACCAAACAGACCTTAAATTTAGAATACGCCTCGTAATAAGGGACCTAGATAATTCCCTGAGACACCTATACTTACATGTCTTGGTTCTGACAGGAACTCATAAAATATTTGAGTTGTCTGGGATTGCAGATATTTTGTAGCCTATTCTGTTTGTTAGATATGACTGGAACCAGGATTTTACACTATCCCTTATTCCTATCGCTTCTAGTTTTTGCAGGAGGATGTTGTGGTCCACAGTATCAAAAACTTTTTGAAAAGTCTAGGAATAGACCTGCTACATGATCACCTCTGTCAAGTACATTTTTAGTAAACTGTGTTATTTCTGATGTTCATTTTCCCACCTGGAAACCAAACTGTGATTTGCTAAGAATATTATATTTGCTCAGGAAGCTGCTTAATCTATTTTTCATACATGATTTCAAACTTTTGGAGAAAGATGACAGTATAGAAATTGGGCAGTAATTTTCAACGTCTTCATTACTCCCATTTTTTAAAATAGGTAGGGCCTACGCAAATTTTAGGTAGTCAGGAAATACACTAGTTGTGAAAGACTCATTTATTATATGTGCTAATGAGACTTAGAGGATACATATACATTGTTTTATTAGAAACATGGGTACCTCATCTAAGCCGGTTGATTTTTTTTGTCTTTGGACTGTTTTTCCCATCTCTTACTCTGTTACTGGGTTTAGGACCATAGAATTTGCTGAGATATGACAATTTTGATGTGTTTGTTTATTTGTAAATTTTGCAGCTATGCTTGAGAAGTAATTGTTTACATAGTGTGCTATTTCTGTTGGGTCGCTAATTGGCACAGTGTCACAGATTTTTATTGGGCAGGGATTTAGGCGTTTTTTTTCTGTTTTCCCTGTTTCCATTCTTACTACATGCCAAACAGCTTTTGATTTATTGCTTGAATTAATAATTTTCCTGTTATTGAATTTTTTCTTGGCCTCTGCTTGAACTTTTCAATACTTTTTTTGTAATGTGTGTGTTTGCGTATTCTTAGTGTTTTCTGATAAACATAGGAATCAAGTGTTTACTTAGTATTTCAGAGTTTCAGGGTGGAAAGAATCTGCACCGAACATTGTTTAATTTAATCAACTGGAGGAATTATTTTGTTAATAATAAGAATCTCACTGTCGTAATTAATGATGTAGAAGTTGTCTTTTTTGTGGAAGCTTCTGCAATGCTTATTGTAAACATAGCTATTGTTTTATATGATTAGTGTTACTATTTTGAAATAGCAGGCTGTATATTAGAATATGTGATATGTCACACAATGTATACGATACTTTTTGTTGCATTTTAAGTGGTTACACCTGAAGCAGTACTGAAAAATAATTGTCTTTAATCTTTGTGTCATTAACTTACAGTTGCTATGCAGTTTCCCATAATTCTTCGGCTCTTTTGAGGTTTACGATATCGGTGTTGGCAATGACATATGTTTGAATTATGTTAGTTCATCAGAAGAGGAATTACATGTTAAACTACTCTATTTCATCACATGGAGTATAGATTTTTATAATTCATGTACCACTAATATTCAAGTGTGAAAAACAGTAACTTTATGCATGCGATGAAGTTTTGTCTACTAGATTGGCTGCCATATGCAGAAAAGATGATGTCTTTGTGGCTGACAGTTGGCGCATACGAAAGTTGTATTATAGGTATCATACAAGTCAGTATTACTGATAGTTCTTTGTATTAATATATATGTGGCATGGGTAAAACGTATGTAGATTGTGTGTTGTAGTGAACAATCTTTACTTTTACCTTCTCCAGTAAATAATTTTTTTGCCAAATGCATTAAGATTTGCAGTACCAAATTCTGATACTACCACTGAACAACTATACAAATTTAACATTTGAATAAAATGAATTTGCCTCGGGCCTCATTGGTATACTTATTCCACTGTTGTCAATAATACAATACAACACTCATTTTACATAGAACTGAGTATATGAGACAGACTTTGTTGGATGAGCAAAGGAATCAATTTACGGCAAAATCACTAGCCTACATAAAAAAGGTATATACACCAGAAGATGCACTGCACTGAATAATACCTACATTAATTATTACAACTGCATTTGCACTGGCTAATATTTTGTAGATACATTTGATAGAAGCAAAAGGAGTTTTTTTTTTCCTCTGCCAGAAATAGAAGATGTGTTTGGAACTTGTTGAAGTTATTAATCACTGAATGTCCGACTTCTTTATGGGCAAATGACAATGACTTTTAATCTTTGCAAAGACCTTTCTGTATCATAATGGTTAATGTTAGTATATTCTTTAAAAATAGAGTTAAATTGTCGATTACAAATTACGTTATTATTGTTTATACATACTCTGCCACTGATGTTAAAATTTCCAGCTTCTTCAGCATCTGTGTGCAGAAAGTTCTAATGTGATCCAAAACAGTTCTTTTTACTCATTTCTGGGCTCTAAATGCTTAATCCTGAGGAGACGAATATTTGCCGCTGCCCCCCCGAAGATTATTGATATGACATTACGGAGTGAAAACAATTAAAGCAAACCAGTCTCTTTAGTAAGTTGGAGAGATGTACCCTCCAATTTAAATGATCAATATGCAAACTTAGAAATTTTGTGTCAATTCTAGATTACAATACCACTACCACTACTTTCCACCATGTGGACATTAATGATTTAAACCCAAATTGCTGCCATTACTTATGATGTCATTGGTTCTGGATGTGATGTATACAATACATGGGCAGCTACAAATTTCACTTATGTTAACTGCATGGAAAATACAGGTTTTCTCGGACGGGAACAAACTAAATGTAAAATCGGCCCTATTAATGATTATTTATGGTTAATAATAATAGTTTCCAACATTAGTGGTATCATTATCTGGAATTAAGCTCATGCACACATTTCTGTATGGAGGATAACCAATTTTGGATGCTTATCAATCTCAGAAACGACATCAGCATAGAAATGAGTGGTTTTCTGTGAGATGCTCATTCATCTGTTCTATCATTTTCAATGTTGTTAGTATAATTATCTAGAATTAAGCCAAAAAGTTTTCTGATGTATAGATGGCGATACCGTTGCAGCATTGTTGTTACAGGGATCATAACAACCTAAACCATTTTGTTTTCTGTGAGGTGGTGGTTGTTAGGTTGAAATGTGTCCTGGACCAGAAGAAAAATTTCCTAAATGCAACTGAAGTGCAATATTTGCATACAGCAAAAGCACCTTATCTCTATCGATTCATCATGGCGAGACATATCCATCATTTAGTCGTGGAAGATATTTTCTTACCATTAATTTATTGTGACTTTTTGCAATGGAGATAAGCTAAAATGTCAAGAACCCCTATCATAATGTTTTATTGCAAAATAAATTTGCTGCTTCAACTGCTGATTATTTTACTGATACAACTATGCGTATAATTTTGCGTTTCTGGATATAAAAATATATGGAAGGGTTTAGTTCTAGAAATTCATCATATAATTATTGTATTTCGAAGAAAAAACTTGTTTTCAATGCTGACCCTGTTAATAACATTTGTAGCTGCTCTTGCATACCCGGCAACTGTGACATCATAAACAACATTGGCAGACACTACACTGACATCCACCAATGCACATCTGTTTCCCTTGCCTTGTATCTTGTCTACTCGCATAGATGTGGTGTTCATTTGTGTGATGTACTGAATTGCATATATCAGGGCCGCTATACATGTGGTGGGGGCTGCCTCCAGCTATTGATGCTTAAGTTCGAAATTCGGACCAAAAAAATTTATGGGCGACCTTTTTCTTTTAGCTCCACTGCTGGGCCGGGGTTGTGGTGTGGGCCCCCTCTGTGGTTCAGGCACCTAGGCTACAGCATATGCTTAAATGCAGCCCTGGCATATATTAAGTGTTATCAAAAGTTTAAGGGCAAGGTATACTTGTGAACCAGTTATTGATATGATCAAAGACATAATTCATGTTCAGCAGATAAATCAAGGCTACTTTTTATTCTTATGATTCTTATCTGAAAAACAATAAATTTTAAAGATAGATCAAAACAATAGTGGGACCCAATATATAACCCTGAGGAACTACGCTCCTGATGAACCCCCACTCAGAAAAGTGTGAACCGCATGAAGCCACATTGATAAAAACTGTCAAATGCCATAGACAAACACAAAATATTACTACAGGCCTTAATTTACCATCTTGGAGAAGGCTGATGGCAATGATACAGGGGTAATTCAACACAACTGACTTGTCCCCTTTTTTTGTAGATTGGTTTAACTACAGCACACTTAAGGGGATATTCCCAGATAGGCTTAAGCAGATATTTATTAATTACTTAGCACATTAAATAAACTGAGTTTCACAGAATTGAGTAATCTGATGGAAATCCCATCATAGCCAGTCGGGCATTTGCTTATACGAGACATTCTATATATATCTTTTTATTTCATAATAGCCAAGTTTACTGACACTGTGACTTGGAAACCTGTCTCATTGAAATCCATACTGAAATTCCCCGAGATATTTATAGTTAACAGATAAGAAATGTTTATTAAATATAAACCACACTTTCACATATTAAAACATACAATGATAAATGCCTTGATGTGTGAGACTCGCGCATCTCCGCACGACGACACGTGTGTGCGAACAAAATCTTCCTCGTGTGGTACTGTCCGGCGCTCGCACTCGAGTCTCTCCCCTTGTCTATTGTCTTGCCTTTACACACATCCGGTGCCATTATCTTTATCTCTGTGGAATGTGGGGGGTGGCCGCTACTCGCCAGTCCTCCCAGCTGTGCTGCCCACCACACCGGCTAATCACTGTTCACTCATTTATAACCTTCACACATTTTACCTTTAAATTAACAGATATTTTACTGCTGTTACATTACAGGTGGGAGTTTGGCAGTAGTGTCAAGTAATGGATGACCTGTAGGAGTGAAGTACTGTGAAGTCCTAATGTGTTCTGTGACCAATACAGTAACTGTGAAGGCCCTGTGGGAACCTTGAAAAATGACAGTCGGAAGGGCTGCAGAGTAGCTATGACAGGCCTAGGAAACCAGCAGTGAATTGAGCTTGCTTTCAAAACCAAGCACAGCCTCGGCTAGGATGGATTATTATTCACTAACCTTTAAAATCATTATTCTTGTAACTAGTTCCTATCAACATGTTGATGGTCAATAATTGGCATCATTATTAGAGAGCCGATTTATGACTGGCTTGATTTTGTAGGAGAATTTTGAGATACCTAGAAAAACGTTATTGATTGCTGAGTAACTGTCATTCGTTATTCTAGTAGTAACATTAACTACATCAGATTCCCATCATGACTGTACAGGGTAAACCATTTAGAAAATATGCATTAAAATCAACACACGAGACTCTGCTAGCTACTATTCTGCTTGTAAATGTTTGTAAGAATTTAAGTAATTTCAGAAAGAGAGTTTTGGTAGAGAACTTCATTAGACACTTTCATTATGTCATACAATTTAGAAGACTGTTCTTTGGGCCCCAGTGTGAAATATTTGCAATGATTTAGACCTACACTTAGTCCAAAATGAGTGTGTATCTTGTATGTGAGATTGTGATTGCCTTCATGTGAAATTATCAGCGATACTAATATTTACTGCTTCTGCATTCCTCCTTGTGAACTGATGTAATTAAGCATAGTAGCTATGATATCATTTCATATATACGAGGCGTATTTTTTAACTAAGTACCATTTTGTCATACTGTGGCTGCAGCGCTACGGTTGGCGTTCCGCGCATGCGCACTGGGTACCTGCATCTCTTGCCTACGCACTGACACCATTAGTCTAATTCTTCCTTGTTTACGTTGTTCACTGAGTGTTTAAGATGCCTCCGATAATCGCGAGTCCCGCCGACTGTGAAGTACGGGCTGTTATAAGATTTCTTTGTGCTAAAGGCCTAAAACCGATCGATATTCATCGTGAGAGCTGTGCAGTTTACGGACAAAACATTATGAGTGATGGAATGATGAGAAAGTGGGTGAGAGCATTTAAAGATGGCCGCACAAATGTGCATCATGAACAACGGAGTGGGCGTCCTTTGGTCGTTAATGAAAGTTTGGTGCAGAAAGTGGACAATAAGGTGAGATTTCCTCCTTGCGTGATGATTTTCCTAATGTTTCTCGTAGTGTTTTGTGTGGAATTGTGACAGAGCACTTGAATTGCCAAAAATTGTGCTCACGTTGGGTACCGAAAATGTTAACGGATGTGCACAAAACCAAACGTTTAGGCAGTGCATTGACTTTCCTTGAGTGGTACCACAACGATGGTGATGATTTCTTAACCCTTTTACTGCTACGGTTCGCCCGGCCGAGCCCTTGCTGAGTGCTGCTTTGTTTACTCCTAAGCTGTTTACCTGTGCTGGAATGCCGCGTTCGACCTGACCGCTGTGTACTGAATACGGCTGGAGCGTTGTGTGTGACGTTCTTCTGCTGTCGCTCTGCGATTTGAAACGCCAAGTACAAAATAAATGCTGTTAATATAACATCTAAAGTTTAAAGCTCCTCTAAAAGTGAATGTCTGCGTAAGCAAACATGCGGTACTTTATATACTAAATAGATATTACAGCAACTGAAATGTTTTTTGTTTGTGAGCGTAGTAATTTATCTGGAGAGAATACCTTTCCGAATATCTTTCACAAAATCTGCACATATTTTCCAACCTTTTTGACCCGGCTATGTTAAAAATATGTTTTTATATTTTGTTTAGTTTTAGAGGCGTATAAATGTAATATAATTATTACTCTGCAGTTACCCATGGTTAATTATTGTTTTTGTGTGATAAGCCTTGAAAAGTGGTACAACACACAGTGGTACATTACATGTTCTGCATTGGTTTCTCGACGCACTTTCTGTTTCGAACATACAGCGCATATACACATTGGCGTGCTCTTTTCTGAATTTTCAATATGAATGACATTTGAAAAATGTCTCCCAGTAAATCCTTGACTATATTCTTTATCAGAGCGTCTTCCATTGCTAGGTTCGTTCTTGATATATGCTTCAACAAGTTCTCTAAGGGGGCGTCCATAAATTACATGAGGTGAAATAGGGGGGGTTCGGCGAAATCTTACCAAGAGAGAGGGGGGGGGGGTCTTGTTGGACTGTAAAGCTAAAAAAAATAGGTCTACGAATGACGCAACAGTAGATTTTAGGGGGGTATTTCCTCGAAAAGTGCAGCTTTGGAAGGTTGAGACCTAAAAAAATAAAGGTCTCAAAAAGTTGTGACGGCAATTTCTAGGGGCGGGAGGGGGGGGGGTTGGTCTCACGTGAACCGGGTCTCACAAGAGGGGAGGGGGGTCCAGAAATCCAGAAAAACACCTCACGTATTGTATGGATGTCCCTTACCAGAGACAGATGAAACTCTGCAACTGGCATTTTTCGTCCGGTTACTACTCGGTGAAGAGCGTTAGCATTTAAAATGCAGTATTCAAGAATGAGGAAAAAGAACTTTTTATACCACTTCATAGCGAAAATATGGTGTGAACTGATTCTCGCGTATCTGTAGGTCTCATCATCAATGACATCATATTCATTGTCGCTTCTAGTAAGAATCTCCACGATTTCTTCCATTGTACAAACACGACGGCGTGCCATTTTCTCAGCGAAAACTAAAAGGAAAAGAGAAACACAAATTAGATCGCAGCTGCCAACGCTCAAGGGTCGAATAAGGGAAACAACTAACCACCCTGGGTAGAAATATGGCTACATGACGAGGCCTCTAAGAGGCTAGCGTGTAAACGCCCGCAGAGCACACAGGGATCCGAGCAGCTGGACGTGTATACACGTCCAGAGCACAGACAGGGCGGCAAGGCGGCGCGTGTATACACGTCTGGAGTACAGACAGGGTGGCGAGGGTGCGCTTGTATACACGTCGAGAGCAGTCAAAGGGTTAAGCCAAATTGTTACGGGCGATGAGACATGGGTGGCCTACGCCACACCTGAATCAAAGCAACAGTCCATGGAATGGCAGCATTCAGATTAACCCAAGAAAGTGAAATTCAAGCAAATGATTTCTGCCCGGAAAATCATGTGCACAGTTTTTTGGGACAGAAAAGGAGTATTGCTTGTGGAATTTCTGCCTCGTAATGAGACAATCAATGCAGCAGCTTATTGTGAGACATTGAACAATCTGCGCCGTTCATTCCAGAACAAAAGACGTGGCAAGTTGAGCAAGGACATCGTTTTGCTGCGTGACAATGCCAGTCCACATGTGGCTAATCAGACCAAAGATCTCATCACATCTTTTCGATGGGAAACTCTAGATCATCCTCCGAACAGCCTTGATTTGGCGCCCAGTGACTACCATCTGTTCCTACACTTGAAGAAACACCTGGGCAGTCAGCGTCTTGAAGACGATAACGAAGTAAAAACAGTTGTGATGCAGTGGTTAACAAGTCAGGCGGCAGAATTCTATGAGGAGGGTTTTCAAAAACTGGTACTACGTTATGACAAGTGTCTCAATATTGAAGGGAATTATGTAGAAAAGTAGAGTAAGGTACAGGCTTTCATGTAAAAATAAAATTATTGGTAAATCTTTGCACGTCTTTTTTTAATTTCAAAATGGTACTTACTTAAAAAACATGCCTCGTATTAGCCAGAACAAAATACTGATGTAACTGGCAAGGAAGACAGCAGTTGTTTCAGTTACATTACATAATTTATTATTTCTTCTTGCAATCAAAACTGATATTAGTTCATATTTTTAATAGGTCCATGTCACCTTAACACCAAACTAAAATAGTGTATTTAATTTTTTTGTATGGTATAAGTAATCTCTCAACATAATCATTTTTAGGAAGACATGTTTATGATCATCATCTTTGGTAAAGAATATGGGGCTATTCAAAAAGAAGGAGCAGATCCTGCATTTCCTTTCTCATATACATTTTTTAAAGACTATGTTTTTCAGATGACGCAACATTAAATCCCTGTGGTAAAGTTAATCGCAATAATGTTGGAATTTAACATTCTGACAATCTCTGCTAGTCATCGAACATGAAAGGGACTCAGTGAAGCTGAAAGTGTTTTGTGATGATAGCCTACATTTGAAAAGCTTATGGACAGTTTCTTTTTTTTTTTGTGGAGAAAAATGTAACTGGAATTTCCTATCAGGAAATGCTTCAGAACCGATTGTTTTTCCAACTTCAAGAAGATGGGAATGATTTTATTTTTATGCAAGACAGTTCTCTTCACTTTTACTGTTAGGTACAAAACTATCTGATTGAAGCAAATCCAGGAGGTTGGTTTGGAAAAAGTGGCAGAGGAGATCTTGTTTATCATCTGTGGCCTCCCAGAACACCAGACCTTAGCCCCTGCAATTTTTATCTGTGGGGTACATAAAAGAAGGCCTATGCCTGCTACTCTTGAATAGCTGCGAAGTCTAATTGTTTCAGCTGTGAACTGGATAACTAGTGATGAGTTAATGCATGTATGGAAAGAAATGGACTATTGTTTGCTCCGCAACAAATGGTGCTCATTTCAAATGTATAGAGCAACACTTTGAAACATGGAAACTTCCTCTGTCCAATGATGTGTGGCTCATATTTGTATCGTGAATAGTTTGTGGAAAATAAAAATGCAAAATAGACTCCATTTTGAATAACACTGTACATTTTTTGATTCTTACATCTAATGGTATCAACTAGTATTAGCTTGTCCATACATGTCTAAAAGATAAATACAAAGGATGACTCCAGATAAGGACAATATTTTGCTCCTTGATAATTCTAAAATCAAATCTCTCTCTCTCTCTCTCTCGATTGAATTTCTACATGCCTGATTATTCTAAAAATAGTTACCAGTTCTTTTGACTTGATAATACCAGCAGTTTCATATTTAAAGTGTACGTGCCAAGGTGATAAGTATGAAACATATGCCATTTGTTAAAGTGTTGTTCTTCAAATTGAATTAACAAGTGATATCACATGAAAAACTGCCACACTTAATCAAGAAATGGGGGAGATTGACATGCTCTATGGATCATATTCATATACTTGTATAACAGTTTGGATACAAATTATGTTGCTTGGCTATTTTTCATTTTCTTTCTTGTATAATTACTGCATTGTCTTTGTTCAAATCTACTGGAGTGGAAGAATCTAGTTCTGATTGTATCATGTCACTCAGTATTAAATAACTATTCAACATTATGTATGTTAACAATTTTAATTGCCTTTAAAATCTGGCGAAAAATCAAATCAATTAGAATAAGCAGTGTTTCATGAACCATCTGGATTTTGCGTATGTAAATATATATTTCAGTGAGTGATTGCCGTTACCATAAGTAACATTCGTTAATGATTTTATCAGTGTTTTAATGAACTAAATTCCTGAAAAGCAGTGAGACTGTTGTAAGAAATGGAGAAAGAACGCTTGCGATTTTCATATTTGTATTTTAAAAAAGTCTGTTCTTCAAAATTCTACAGCCTGTGATTTGAAATGTGGTGAAAATGATTGTCTTTGCTATATGAAGATCTGCACATAGGAAAAAGCTGGAGTGCATCTGTCACATGTATGTCAGATGTTACTCAAAGTGATTGTGCTGTTCCTTTAACGGGGGAAGCTTATAAGCTGGTATGGCATCTCAGTCAGAAAAAGAGACTTCATTGTCATAATTCAAATCAATGGTATAGCGTGTGTTATCATAGTAAAGTTCTAGTAATAGTACTTAGGATAGCCAGAACTCAGGTTTTTATCAAGAATTCTCAATGATAGCTATTATACTTCTAACAGTGTAACAAAAAAAAAAAAATGACATTTGAGTAAAAAAAAATTACGATCTTGGAAAGAAAGATTATCCAACCTTTGTTTAACGATATTACTCAAATGTTATTTTGTCTAACATTACTCAGTGTACAGAAAAATCTGTTTTCATGAAGCTGTTCATTCAACATTTGTAGTTTTAATACAGAATGTTATGTCATTTAGATCAACATACAGCTTTTCCCTACATAAAGGCAGGCCACCAGTTAACCAATCATATGGACTAGGGTCATTGATTTACTTTTTAGATATCTTTTGGATATAATCTGTGGATCTTAGAAACAGTGATGGCAGTATTCTTACACAGATTATTATGTTCATAGTATCAGAGTGGCTTATGGAAAATGATTCTAGCCTGTGAACAGTGATTTTAAAACAAAAATAATGGTGTAAGTTTTGTTTTAAAATATAAAAGGAATAAGAAGATATTGAATTTCAAAGTATAACTGATAACAATGTGGCAGATGTAAACACGAGTTTTGATCAGTATGTAAGAATTAAACAATTAAAGCTGTACTTCAAAATAAGCTAGGATTTTAAAGCAATTTTGTAGTGTTTAGTGTATATTATTAGAGATTAAATACTTTGGAAGAAAATAGAAATTCAGTAAATATCAGTAAAAAGCCATGCAAATAAATCCTTACAGCTAAGCTGTTGCATATTTTTTTAAAGTTTAATGACATAAAATATTTAGAATAGTCTAACCTATTAAATACCAGAATGTTAGAGACCGTGGGAACATGTTGAAAACTGATTTCTCAAGAACTTGTGAATTACCAAGGGTGCTTGCAGAACATACAGTATTCTCTCAGGAATGAGGCTATGTAGTAGGTAGCTGAAATGAACAGTTGGCAATTCTTTATACAGAATAATGTGGTACACTTATATTTTTTTTTAGCTGTTATGTGCTATCCAAATTGATGCCAGCTCAATGAAAAACGAACATTGCATTGTGTCACTAGCTGCTAACATCCACGTAAGCTTTTAAAAGGAGAAAGTTTGTGTCCAGGGCCAGGTGCATTTTTTTACTAATGATGGTTAATGTGTCAGATTTAGTATTTACCCGATACCTGTCTGATCTTTACTGAATATATTAGGTTAATGCGGTGGAGCAATTATTGTTTCATACCACACACAATTGTAAAAAAGTTGTTTGGATTGTGTTTAGCTGCTAGGAGCATAGTAGTACCTTATGTCATGACTCATACGGGTAAAAAAATTCGGAATGATTCAGTTTTTGCAAATAGTGTAGGCATTGCAGTCATGATAATTATGTACAAGGTGTGTCCCAAACGTAATGCATTGCTTTTTTTTTTTTGGCACGACCATACATTACAGAGTGGTCAAATCAGTTTGGATAGGGTGGGGGGAGGTTATGCTTTCCAACAGCTCCATGCCTGGGGAGGTCAGTTTGTGAGCTCCTGTGTTGTAATGGTATCATACTTACAATTGAGAAAACATTGGATTAGAGATATGTGACAAAGTTTTACGTGAAGCTCAACAAGACGCTGATGGAAACTTTAGATATGCATCAGCAAGCCTTCAGTGACGATTGCCTGTCCAGATTACAGTCAAACAGGTGGAACAAGATGTTTAAAGAAGGCCAGGAGGAGGTTCCCCGCCAACAATGCCCTTCAAGTTCACAAAACGACAATAGTGTGACTTGTGTGCACCGGTTGCTAAATTCTGACCATTGACTGAGTGTTCAGTTAATGTCGAATTTATTGAAAATACTGAAAATGAATCACTGGATCGTATCGGAAGATTTGCTCGTGTGCAAGGTTTGCTCCAAACTTGTCCCAAAACTTTTGACCGACATGCAAAAACAGAAGTGAGTGGAAGTGTGTGAAGAACTCTATGCAGATCAGTGGCACACCTCGGCGCCTCTGCACCCCAAATTGCATGTGAAAGTCACGTTCACTTTTTTTTTTTACACAAAGGGGATAGTGCACAGTGATTTTGATTTTGTACCTCTTGGACAGACCGTAAATGCCCAGTTCTACAAACAAGTGCTACAGAGATTGAAGAACAGGATCACCTGCACCCGAAAGGAGGTCATCGCTTCGTGGAAGCTACACCACGGCAATGAGCTGGTCCACACCACCTTCGTTGCCACAGACTACCTGTCCCGCATCGTGTGGCAATGCTGCCCCAGCCACCCCATAGTCCCAACCTTGCTCTGGCGGACTTCTTTTTGTTCCCCCTGCTCAACAGTGTCATGAAAGGAATGCATTTCAAGACTTTGGACATCAAAGCAAGTACAATGAGGGCTGTAAAAGATTTCTCCACTGAGTACTTCCTGGGAGCGTAGGAAGCATGGAAATCACACTGGCAAAAATGTATCAATGCAGAAGGGTCGTACTTTGAAGTTGCTGTAATCATCTGATCAATAAATTTGTTTTTTAAAATATGACACATTACTTTTGGAACAAACATACCTTGTGTGAAGAGAAAAATTTAATTTAGTAGAAAAGTTTTTCCCTAAAATTAATGCTAAATATTATTTATATAGGGTAGAACCAGGCAAAGTGGCTACAGGGATTTTGGCGTCCGCGGAGTGGAGCCATTGTGCGAGAAACATCTGGACTCGTTCGACTAGCTGGATAGTCAGCATATAGATTTTCAAAATTGTTGTTATATTTATGGTTCTTGATCATCCTAGTGTATGGCAAGTGCTCAGTTTATGTATTAATTACCAAGAAATCGGTGGCCTGGGGCCTCAGTGGTTAAGGCATCTGTCTTGACGGGAATTTTTATAGGCCCTTAATCCATCCTTCACCTCTGGTGCAGCTTGTTGTGTAATGTGAAGTACGCTAGAAAGCTTTCGTGGTTCAGATTCCACGTTAAACTGTAAGTCCCCTTTATATGGTAGAATTAGGTAAGAAGGAAAGGAACTGTCCACCCTGCCTATATTACCAGGCTAAGTATACTTCCTTTTGGAAGGGTCCAACCAACCTTTGGGTTGCATACCAAGCTTATATCTTTACTGCTAAATCAGGTGAAATTGTCTTGCAAGAGTGACCAAGCTGTTGGAGGGACTTGGCTACTTTGCTTGCCGAGTACAAACTGTATTTGCCCATTTCAGATTACTAATGTGCCCAGAACATTTTTTTTTTTTTTTAAAAATGGATGCTTTATCATCATTTGACACTGAAGTGACCATTAATAAGAAACAAAATCAGTTTAATTCTTTCTATTTTAAATCAAAGTGTCAGCACTCCCCAATCAGACCAATGACCAGGAACTTCTTTTTTTGTGAGCCAAAAGGACATTTTTCCAGTGCCTGGTATAACAACAATAGGAAAATGCAAAAGCAATGGCTGAAAGAGAGGTTCTTCACAGGTACTGACGTCAAGTCCATATGAAAATGAACTTGAAGCTGCAAAAGCAGACAAGAAGAAGAATAAAACAAGAAGGAAAATCACCAAGTGCAGGAAAAGTAAGAAAGAAGTTTATTAATTGATGATGACAATGATAATCAAGAATGTACCCAGTGCCCAAACTACAGTGAAAGTTCCTTTTGGGCCAACAATCTCTGTGCTGGAGTTTGAGAAAACAACTTTTCTTTAGTTTGTAAAAATTGCAGTTAATGTTAACTTAGCTTTTTACCTGTAATAATTTGAATATTTTCAATGTTATGTTACTTTTCTTTAAATAAAGTACACTATTTTATAAATTTAAAGTCATTTCTGATCTGCAGCTAAGTGGCCACTTTACCTGACCATGTCAGCAGTGAGTTGAAATATATAATCGATAATTTTGATACCTTAAAGTTTGTTGGAAATCAGTTTAAAAAAAAATCAGCAAACATTAACTTAATCACTTTGCTTGGTTCTTCCCAGTTGTGAATAGTTTGTGAGACAGGCTTGTTTAAGTGCAGCTTCAACACTGGAAGGAAGAACTGAATAACTTAGCATTTTAACATCTATGAACGTACTTTCCATGATTGAATTACTTTTTTTTTCTTCTTTTTTTTTTTTTTTTACAACTTTGTTATCATTTCAGAGGACTGTTTTGTAGTTTAAAGTAAGCAGATCCCAAGAGGAACCATGTAGCAAATGTGTCCAATACTATGCTGTTTGTAAGTTCTAAACATTAACCTATTATTGGGTGCCCTGACTTGCAATTTGTTTTTCTGTTGTAGCTAATGTGATAATGCAGAAACTCATTTTGTACTGAAAGTACTACACAATGTTTAGTGATTATAAATTAGGTAAAATTGTGTAGAATTGACATTTATATTATTTCTTTGTCTTGACAGGATGGTCCAAGCATATGATCAATAAATAATTTTTTTTACCTGATGTGACTTCTGCATTGTAAAGGTGAGGTAAGTTGTGTAAATTAATTATTTTAGACATTATTCCATTTTTCAGTGAAATATCTCAGTGTTGCCCATTGTTACTGTTGTCTTCTTCACAGCATGTGTTAGGTGTTGTATCTGTTTTGTATTACTTTTTTGGTTTCATATCTTTGTAGTAAATCCAACATTTCTCTTTAGCTCAATATTTGTGTATCAGGATCAGTTTGTAGAGGTCTTGTTTCTGCTGTTTGTAGCTTTCGTTTATCTTTCTTACTACCAGTTATGACTACATTAGAACTGGAACAGCCATTAGTTTATAAAATTACCTTTGACTTTCTGTAATTTTTTGTTTGCTTTTTGTTCAGTATCTAGTTCATTGTCCCACCAATTGTTGTAAATTGGCATACCACCTACTTTCAGTGTAATTTTATATTTCAAATTGAATTATTACCCTTTGGGTAACCGCTTCCATCCTCTTAAAAATAATTATTTGGCAGGTAGTGTTAATTATAACTAATTTGATGTAAACTGTTTGAGTGTGCCTTATACCCAAGTAATTTGGTGGGTCTAAATTTTGCCATATTTAACAGTGTGAACACAGGAGGAAAAGTATTGTATGTGCATACACGGTGTCTCCAATTTAAATTTAATTTATCAAGTCTCAACTTAGCAAACTGTATTGTTGCATACAAGTTTCAGTAATATATATGAGACACAAAGTCCAAGTCTATTGAACTAAAAGGAAACGTTTTACTGAATCATGCTCTTTTGCTGTATGATGGATATCAACATATACCTCATTGTTTCCTTTCTTTTTGTCTTGAGTGCATATAGCCTAATACAAATTATTTTCCTCAAACAAGGCAAGGCAATACCACCTTACACAGGTCATAACTCCTCTCGTACATACATGGGCGCTGGCAGGATTGCTTCTAGGGGGGTGCACCAGGGCTGCGTTGGTGCCTCCCCCCCCTATCGCCTTTTTTTTTTTTTTTAGGTCTACTACTGGCCACACGGTGATGCGGGATGTAGGGGGGTGCACCCGGATCCAGGGGGGTGCACCAGAGCCGTAATTGGTGCTCCCCACCCCCTATCGGCCCAAATTTACGGGCGACCCGGGATGCCAGGGGGGTGCAAGTGCACCCCCTTGCACCCCCCCTCCCGGCACCCATGCGTACATACATGGAACCATTTACAATTTCAATAGATAAGGATGACAAAGTATGATCAGACGAGAGATAATTTTTTTTTATTAATTACTTTATATAATAATTTGTGTTGACCTAAAAGCTTAGAGCCACTGGTGATTATATAACCTTTTCATCACCATTCAAAAGATTGATAATTTCTTCAACAAATTTTCTTCCTCCTCTTTCAATTTTTATGAACTGTTGTGCAATTTGGTTGGAATCACTAATAGCAGATAGGTGTTAAACATTTTGTATTTCATTTCCATAATATACCCGATTTTTTTATGGCCCCATTTGTTACTCGTATTAAAAGACTGGACAGAAAAACGCAGCTATTTTGATTTTACGTCGGTGGACACTTCAATTTGTAGAACATGTAAGTTCACAGTCTGTGTTAATATGTGTGTAATAGAAGTATTAAAGTTGTTTGAAGTCACATTTAGTGAACTTCCCTTGAATGGTTTTCTTATTTTGTTAGGGCCTACAGAAACTTTAATATTTGAGTGAGTGACATGTACTGCATTATGATAAAGTGGGGCTCAAGTTTAAACTTATTTTGTGCACATTATAAATAAAGAAATACACTATATTAAATACTACTTTCATTATAAAAGGCTCTAAGGGAAAATTTTGTTTTTAGCAGCTGTTTGATCTGGCTGTGTTGGGGGTAGCTGGCAATAGGGTATATAGTTTCACATACTTAGTATTTTTGTAATGGGTGTACAGCTTTTAAATATTACCAGCTATGAATTTCTTCACATGGTGTTACACAAGCATCCATTTTTACTGATATTCTTTAATTTATTAGGTAAAATATTTACACATTTTTTATACACCTCAACATCTTCTCATTAACATGTTTTCATGGTTTAATTTTGATGAAAAGGTTATGATAACTATGTTTCAGTATTCCTGATGAACTGGAAGGAAATATGTTTTATGCCTTACTATTTATCTTGCTGCCCAAAACATTTATGAAAAGACTAGAATGGAAATTAAGTCTCCTATCACAAATGTCATTTGTGTAATATCTATAACCCCTTCATTCTGGTAGCTACTATCTTAAAAAAAAAAATTGTGGTTATAAGTGCTTGGTTCAAATGCACAAATACTTCAAAGTATATTCAGATGGGAAAAAGTTCTTATTTTTTGGATACTTTCTGTGTATATTAGATGTCTAGTAATATTGGATTATCATTTTTTAACTGAAGCCTAAGCTGTAAGGAACTAAGCATAAACTTAATTAGTGTAGAGTCAGTGACAATGCAGACTGAATACCTTTCTTACTATATGAATGGGTCAGCAAACTGTGAAGTTGTTTAATAATTTCCAATCCTTTTAATTTAATAAATGACTTCCTGACTTTCAATTGTTTCTTACACAACTGAAATAACAATGTAATGTATCTAGAGGAATTGAAACACACACAGTTTGTATAAATAATCTCGCCTGACATTTTCACATGAGCCCATACCTCACATATTGTGTCACTGTAAAAAGTTTTAAATGCTGAAAATGTCTTTAGAATTGTATTTCAGAAATTTACTGGCTCTCTCTTAATCCAGCATTAGGTGAAATAGGGAATGCTTGGTTGTTGTACACCATTTAATTTTTGAATACTTGCCACTTTTTCATTGAATAATGGGGAATATTACCACACTGGAATGGTTGAAATGGCAGGAAACTGTTGGAAGTTTTTACATTGGCGTTTTCACAGGGAAACTTTTTTTTCCTTGTATTTTTGTGTAGGTTGACATACGTAGACCAGTTTTAGCAAAATATTAGATAGTCAGGTATGAAGAAGGGAGAAGAGAGACTTCAGGATAGCAACCGCTTCATTTGGATGCAGAATCAGAGTCTGCATTATTGCCCCGGCATTGGATTGTTGCATTGAAGTTACACAGAGGAAGTGTTAAGAAGAGAAAGTGAGTGAAGAGAACAATTTTCAGTATTTTGTAGAATGGAACAACAAACACACAACTTGTTAGATTGGACACACTGTTGTAGATTGGTTTGCAAGCTAGATGAAGTAGCTGATTCTGTGTTGCTAGATTGTTCTTATATACGAAGAATTAAAAATAAAACTGGCATTTTGTTTCAAGGTAATAATTATTCCATTGCTGTATTTATTTTCAAATTATTTCATTGTTAATTGAAGTGGCATCAATAATTATTCCAAGTAGGTAATGAGTTGTCTACTGAACTAAACGAAAAATCACAAGTAAACCCAATATGAGTAATGAAGCTAAGGAAAAGAGCCTAAATCAATATGTTAATAATTATTCCCATTGAAGATATAACACTTACCACAATATCTCTACACTGTATAAAAAATGTTGGTATTGTGGCAATAATAATTGAACAGGAAACTGTGTAACGAGATAAGAGTTTTAGCAAGTATGTGGAAAATAAACTCATCACTTACCAAAGCTTACGGTAGGGGAGCGTCCATAAACCACATAGCTCCATTTTGGCCCTATGTGGCTTTTGCCTCTACCCCCCCCTTCCCCCCCCTCCACACACAGCACATTGCTTTTTTCCCTATTGATTCCAGAAGACTTTTTGTACTGTTTTCTCTTGTCAGGCTATCATAAATTACATACAGAGATAATTAAATGATGGAAATAAATATTCACATGCTGTTGTGTGTTCTGTACCTCACTTTAACTGTGACAAATAATATGAATGAAAAGCTACGTGGCAAGGCTCTGAATCCCCTCCGACCCACGTAGTTCATGGACACTGCCTGGGAGGGCTGTGATGTCATACTATATGACAAATATAAGTACACAATATTTCGGATGACTGCTAGGTATGTTAGTGTATGTGAAATGCAAGAACTAAGGACAGAAGTATGCCTACAGAAATAGCTTATTAGGTCAATCATAGTACACTAGGGCATGCATAGCAAAATCTCCCTACCTTCAAATATACAGTAGTGCAAAAAAGGTAAATAAAAAATATTACTATTAAGATTTTCGAATTGGCATGAAATTATATGCCGTCATTTGAAACTGTATATATTTCTTAAAACTCTTTCCAGGATTTCGGTTTCCCAGGTTTCTGTTCTTCCCAGATCTTGGTCTATTTTGCAGCATCATCTGGTGATAAAATTGTCTGGAGCAAATGGTTGTAATAAAAGTAAGATAAAATATAGACATTGAGGATTAATGAATATATAAATGTTAAATTGTTTTTAAGTTGCTAGATTTCAGTCTTACAAGTCTGAATACCAGGACGGTAAGCTTGTACCACTGTCCAATAGGTTTGACGTGTTGGCTGGGACTGATGCAGTTTCAGAATCGTCATTCTGCAAGTTGCCACCCCCCCCCCTCCCCCCCGCCCGCATGGTCTGAGCAACCACAGAAGGGGATTCTGGTGTTAGGTAGCTCCAACATTAGGCAGTTTATTCAGCCCCTTAGGGACATGGATGAAATCCATTATCCATTCATTGTGCATTCCAAGAGGTTTGATCCAAGATGTAGAACAGGCCATCCCGGATGCCATTGAACGGACGAGGTGCAGCCAGCAGCAGATTGTAGCTCATGTTGGCACCAATGATGCTTGCTACCTTGGATCGGAGGGTATCCTCTCTTCTTTCCGGCGGCTTGCTCAATGGGTGAACTCTGTGGTTGATGGACCTCTGGTTCAGAACGGAGTTGAGTGTCTAAACCAGAGACTGCAGCGTTTCTGCGATAATCATGGCTGCAGATTCCTAGATCTTCACCCTGGGGTCGAATTGTGTAGGGTTCCCTTGGATAGATCAGGTGTGCTCTTCGCACGTGAATCGGCTACATGGGTGGCAGGGGCCGTGTGGGGTGCATTGGGGGATTTTTTAGGCTAAGGGAGTAAGATTACAGTTACGGGCAGCCCAATTCAACTCAACACTATATGTTAGGAGTAGCGTAAATCAATCTCGACCGTTAAAAGTACTTACTATCAACTGTAGAAGTATTTCTAACAAGCAGCTTGAGCTTGAAAGTGTTACTATTAGCACAGAAGCAGATATTGTTTTAGGTACTAAAAGCTGGTTAAAACCGGATATAAGTTCAGCAGAAATGTTTAATAATAGAATGAACATTTTCCGTAAGGATAGGTTATATTCTAATGGAGGTGGTGTATATATAGCTGTTAGTAAACACCTGTCGTGTAACAAAATAGATATCGATACGGTCTGTGAAATCCTATGGATTAGACTAAACGTAGCTAGGACAAAACTTGTAATAGGGTCTTTCTATCGACCACCTGATGAAGATGCAACTATTGCTGAGGCCTTAAGGAATAATGTAAGTAATATAGCTCGTCAGTTTCCGGGTCATGCAGTAATACTAGGAGGTAACTTCAACTTTCCGTATATCGACCGAACTAATTACATCCATGGTACTGGTGACAGGGATAAAACATCCTGTGAAATTATTCTTGACCTTTTCTCAGAACTTCATTTTGAGCAGCTCGTCACTTAACCAACGCTGTGCCACAATGATAACGAAATTTTTTTAGATATTCCCGCGTTTCTACCACTTCGGGGATAAGTTATCATAAAACTGTAATTGCTGCAGTAAAATTAACAGCCGCACACAAAAAGAAAAAAGAAAGGATCGTTTATAGGTTTGAATAAGCCCCAAAAGAGTTTAAGAACGTTTTTTGATGGATAATTACCTTACCTTTATAGAAGCAAGAGGTTCGGTTGAAGAGATTTGGCTTCGATTGATGTGTATAGTCAGGGAAGGTATGGACTTGCATATACCGAAAAGGACAATGAGGGATAGGAAGGATCCCACGTGGTATACACGTGAAGTTAAAAGATTACTTAAAAAACAAAGGAAGATACATGCACGCTCAAGAAGGATGATGTATAGGAGTGATTTAGAAAAGTTAGGTGAGACAAGAGGACATGTTAAGAATGCGAAGCGCGAGTCCTTTAATGACTTTCGTTGAAATTCACTTTCCAAGAGCCTCAACAAAAACCCAAGGAAAGTAAGAGTATTTTCGGAATGCGTGGAAGAAATAGAACCATTTCTGTCAGATATATTTCGTAAATCTTTAGAAGAAAGAAAAGTACCATCTGACTGGAAAATAGCGCAGGTGATTCCTGTTTTCAAGAAAGGAGATCTGAGAGATCCTATGAATTATCGACCCATATCTCTAACATCTGTTTGCAGCAGAATTCTGGAGCATGTCATATGCTCTAACGTTATGAAGTTTCTAGATGAAAACGGGTTACTTACAGCAAACCAACACGGATTTTGGAAGAACAGATCGTGTGTAACGCAACTGGCCCTATTTTCGAATGATGTAATGAAAGTTATCAATGCAGGATCACAATTTGATGTATTTTTCTTGGGTTTTCTGAAAGCTTTTGACTCTGTACCACACAACCGACTTTTAGCGAAGATTCAAGCATACTGTATATCGGATCAGATTTGCGAATGGATACACGATTTTCTAACTGGTCGGTCACAGTATGTTGTCGTTGACGGGGAAGCCTCTCTTAAGCTAGATGTTACTTCGGGCATTCCTCAGGGAAGTGTAATAGAACCACTTCTTTTCCTCATTTTTATAAACGATCTCGGCAACAACATTAATTGCAGGATGCGATTGTTTGCTGCTGATGCACTTATCTATAGGGAAGTGAGGTGCTCTGATGATTGTTTGGAAATTCAGTATGATCTGGATGTTGTTTCTGAATAGTGCCATATATGGCAGCTTACACTTAACTGCAAAAAGTGCAAGGCAATGCAAATAAGTAATAAAAAGACCCTGTTTGCTCACGGGTACATAGTTAACAATTCGGTTGTTGAAAGTTAACAACTCATTTGTTGACATGGTGCATTCCCTGAAGTATCTAGGCGTAACAGTACAACGCAACGAGAAATGGGACTTGCACATAACTTCCTTCGTAGGCAAAGCTAATTCTAAACTACGATTCATAGGTCATATTTTGAGAAGTTGTAATGCTCATACAAAGGAAATAGCGTACAAAACACTATTGCATCTGCATTTGGATTACTGTTGTGGAATTTGGGATCTGTATTGCAAGGGATTGATTGTCACATTAGAGAAAGTACAGAAGAGGGCCTCCCAATTTGTGTCTGCTAGTTACAGTCCTTATGTAAGTGTCACAGAGCTGATACGTGGATTAGGTTGGGATTGTTGAGTGGACAGACATCATTTTCATTTGAATTTGTTGGAGAATATGAGAAAATCTTTAATTTACAAGTGAAATGAAATACTTCTTCCGCCAACCTATTTAGCCCACAATGACAGGAGGAATAAGATTAGGGAAATAAGATGCCGTACTGATACTTTTATATATTCTTTCTTACCTTGTTCTTTGTGATTGGAATGCACAGAATTAGGATTGTTGCTTAGCACCCTCTGCCATCCACAATATTTGTGAATTGCAGAGTATAGTTGTAGATGTAGAATATGACTTTGTGCTTTGTCAAATATTGCTGCATGAGATTTGATGCATGCGCTGGCGCATTATCGTGATGAAGAAGCCAATAACCACTTAACCAAAGCTGATGCTGTTTTCTTATAATTGCATCACACAATCTTTTCAAAACATCAAGATAATATTCTTTGTTGATTGTTTGACCTTTAGGAGCATATTCATGGTACATAACACCTTTATAAAAAAAAGGGGGGAAAAAACAGCAACGACTTGATATTGCTCCGACTTTGGGGTGCTTTTTTCGGTTGTGGCTCCCGTCGACAGCTTCCACTGCAAAGACTGTAGTTTTGTTTCAGGATCATAACTATAAACCCACAATTCATTACTAGTTATAATCTTTTTAAGCAGATTTTCATCATTGTTGACCATTTCCAAATTGTCTTGAGCGATTTCATAGCGAAGGTTTTTCTGCTCCACCATTAGCAATTTTTGAATGAATTTCGCACCGACACGAACTATTTGCAAATTTTCAGTTAAAATCTTCCAAGATCACATTCTAGTTCTCGCACAGTCAGTTGATGATTTTCATTGATTGCAAGCTGCACATGTTAGATATATCTGGTGTTTTTGTCGTTTAAGGCCGCCCAAGGTGCGAGTTACTATCAACAGATATTGTGGCCATCTTTGAACCACTTAAAACCATTCTTTTATTTGTTGTTTGTTCATACACCCATCCCCAAATGCCATCTTAAATCATTTCGATGGCCTCCGCACAACTCGTTTGAGTTTAAAGCAAAATTTAATGCAAATTCGTTGCTCCAATTTTTCAGTCATTTTTTATGATAGCAAAATGCAATGAATGTTCAAATTATTTTGTAAACAAATGCATGCTGCATGTGAACTAAAGCCTCCTAGCGACAAATGCGGCATCTAGGGAATTCATGAAGCTTTACTGTTGACACACACACCCGGCATATGGCGCTAAAATTGTCAGGAGCCCAGGTATGAAGAAAGGTCAGATATTTCTGGGATAGACCTTGTATTTCAGTATGTTGTTTGGTGTACCATGTTTATTTATATTTCTTAAATGTCAGGTATAGTCAGGAAGGACACAACTTACAGATTGAAGATGGGCTTTGCCCAAAAATTTGTTTTCTATGGTCTTATACTGCCATTCCTTTTGCTATGGTAAGAGTTTCCTTTCCTCTCTAATGCTAACAGTCATATAAAATGGTAACTAGCATAATATGTGCTGTTACTCTGAGAGGTTTTGGAAAAAGTACTGAGGTATGCAATGCACGTTGTCATAAACTTGTAACAACTTTTTAGTAATTTGTCTTTTGAATAATAATTAATAAAATGAATGCACCTCAGAGATAATTTAGGATTTATAACATTTTTTGAACTTTGTTTCAATTTAAAATGATTTCTCCTTTCAGAAGAAGTGCTGTTTACCTAACAAAATTATGTTGGTAATATTTGTTTACCTTTGTTACTGATATCAGTAGTCTTATGCAAAACAATTCTTGTCTGTTTTAGTAAAAATGAAGTGTCATTATGAAGTCCTTGGAGTCTCAAGAATTGCTACAAATGAAGAACTGACTGAAGCATATGAAAATTTGAAGAAGAAAGGTGAAGGAGATTCACGTTTAGTGCAGCTTGCATATGAAGTACTTAGTGATCCAAAAGAGCGTGAATGGTATGACAAATACAGACAGAACTTCCTACGTGGTGAAAATCCAGCTTTTAAGGATGACAATTGCTTGAATTTATATCCATTTTTTACTACTCTGTGTTTTAAGGATTACACTGACGAAAAGTATGGATTCTATACTGTTTATAGAAAGGTTTTTGAGAGAATATCAATAGACGACGCAGATTTCATGCTGAATGCTGCTGTTGATGTTCCACGCTTTGGTTCTTCAGAAAGTAGTTATGAGAGAATTGTTCAACCATTTTATGCCTACTGGGAAAATTATTCCACAGTAAAAACTTATTCGTGGGTTAGTATTTATGACACGGAAGGTAAAACAAACCTACGAATTGTTGCCACAATGAAAATGGAAAATGAAAAATACAGAGAATCTCTCCGTGAAACAAGAAATGAAGAAGTTCGTCAGCTAGTTGCATTTGTTAAGAAAAGGGACAGACGGGTACAAGCACATGAAGAACAGGTACTTGAACAGATGAAACAGATTTCAGAAGAAGAGTGTGAGGAAAAAGTTAAAAAAAATCGGAGAAGACGAAGGAGAACTTCAAAAAAATCTAAAGGAGTTGAAAGTAAAGAACCGCACTTGTCAGTTCCAGTCGAACAGTTAGTTCCAGTCGAACAGTTAGCCGAGTCCTTTACTGATGACACAGCATGTGCTCAAAATTTTGAGGGTCGTGATCATAGCAATGTTGGTGCCTCAGGTGCTTGTAAGGTGTATTCAAGCACTGATGCTTGCACCCAGACTAATGAAAGCTCTTTCAATATTGCTGCTAGTATTGATGTTCAGATAACTGCTGAAGAATATGATCTCATTTTTGAGAAATTCAAGCAGCTATCAATGTCTTTTTCTGATCCAGTATATGAAAATACTGCACAGGGACATTCTCAGGATTCTACAGACTGTAAAAGAGTTAATCCTGGAATTATTATCAATGCATCAAGGTCAGGAAATTTTGAAACAAGTGAGATATCTCAACCAGTTCAGTTAAGAAGCTTAGATGCAGCTCTAGAAGGGAGTTTGTTTAATCCAGGGACACAAGTCACATCCGAGGGGCGTGCTGCGTTTTTAAACTTGGAGGAACAAATTAAAGAGGCAATAGAATTGGCAAGAAGTGCTTATAGAAATGGGAACGGAAATGGTCCATTCGTTAAAAGAGAGGGCCTAATAGAAAAAAAGTAAAGATGCGAGAACTGCTCCAAGCACTCACTAAAGTCTGAATATACAAATGCGATGTGAAATTACTATTTTTTTCCCCTACACGTGCATTTACTATTGTTCATTTTCTTACCTTTGATGGATTGCTGTTCCTTGCAATATTGTCCCCCCGAATACTATCACATCAGAAAATAACAAGACATTCATACCAAAATAATTTTGTTTTTCCTAGTGTGCTAGCTTAGATAAACGTAATAGAGTGGTGCGTATTTATAGTGAGAACCAAAGTTTATTTACATGCAAAGGATATGACTGCTAGTGTTTAGACTTTGATTGTGATGTTTTCTAATAGGCAGGTGCTGTAGTTTTCAAATAGACAAAAAGTGTAATGTGTATCATTGAACATTCTGTTATGTATTATAGCATGGAAGAAATACTTCAGAGAAAATAATGCTGCAGTAGTCCTTACTCTCAGGAAATGCCTTGAACACTGCAGTTATTTATATAAATTAAAATATACCAAGTTTTTCTTAAAAGTCTGTTTTATAGATTTTATATTATAAATTAATTGTTCTCTATTGAAAAATGTTGACAAATATATTTTGCAGTACTAATAGTTGGTGCTCAATGTTAAGGAATCTTATAAACTAAGAACATTTTGTACCAAACAATTTTTCTGTATACAACAAAATGCTTAGTGTTACCAGTAGTTCCCATCAGTTAAAAAATGACTTACATTTCTGTATCAAGTTTTCTGACATATGAAACTTGTTTTTCATTACTGGATGTTGATGATTATTAACTAAATAAATCTTTATTTTTTGCTGCTTGCCTCTTTTAAATACTCTAAAATCTTCAGGTGCCAGTAAAATGAAATTAAATTTACAGTGCCATACATTTTCTTAGTAATTTTTATAAAATGGCTCAGTTCTGTGATACTTAGCTTCTTAAATATATAAGGATATGAAATGTCACTATGTCTATGAAAGTGCCTTCAAATTAGTTATAGCTGTTAAAAGAGTTAATTTTTTTATCTAATCATGATTTACTATGTATATTTTTGGGAGAAAAACACAAAATATTGCTTCAGCAAGTAATTATTGATGCCTGTATCTATTTTGCAATAGAATTTTCAAAAATGTTATGAGAAAATTGAGGATTTTTAACTTCCTGATGGAAATTTAAAACTATTTATGGCTCTTTGGTTACTTGGTTTAATTGGCAATAAGCCCCCATCATATTTTTTTTTCTTCCACGACTTCAGGTTAGCATAAACAGCAGCAGACATTTTTCATTTGAGAGATTAAACAAGGTAGTATTTAAAGTTTTCTATTTTATCTTTTCTTGCATCAAAAGAGTAGCAGGATAAACTGTTAAATTACAAAATGGGAAGTATCTTTATATGCAATATTTTTACTTTTTTCTCCCAAAAAAATCTTATCTTCTATTCTCTTGATACTTTTTGTAAGTGTTAAGATGTTGGTATAATGGTGCTAAAAGTATTCTCTATTGTATGTTTTTCCCACTTTGAAGATGATATTGTTTCGAAAGAAACTTACTTATATTGTAATGTGTTAAGGTTATTTATCCAAATTTAATTTTACTCTACCACTTCAAAAAAAAGTTCATATTTTTCAATTCAACATGGTAGTTTATAATTATTTTTTTTTTTTTTTTTTTATAAAGAATTTACAAATCACTGAAAGTGTGTTTATTTCAAAATATTTTTCAGTAAAAATGTTTCTAAGATTCTTGAGTTTAATTTTTATATACTTTTTACTGTATTGTGTTTGGTTTGTTCCTAATTTACCAGGTTAAAAACTAAATTGTGTTTTCAGCAAATAAAAGCTGTGATAAAAAATAATGATAAAAAATGCAATGTTAAATTTATTATCGGTTGACAGTAGTTAAGTGACTAATGCCTTTAAGACATCATAGAATGTGATATTCTCTTCATATGTATCCTAAAATAGAAATTCAATCTTTCTGAATAAAAAAAAAATGAATATAGCCTTGGAAATGAAGAGATAGGGTGACATGTCACCCAAAAGGTGTATGATTTGCAGACTGTCCAAATTGTACATGAGCACTGCGTTTTAAATTTGCACTGGTAATCCCCTATATGACGGGCATTTCACCATTTTGTGTTTTCCCTGTAATGAATAAAATCACAATATAAAAGTATGTTATGGAATTTTCCGTCCTTAAATGATGCATATTACTATGTACAGTAAGTTCTCTGACTTTGACCATAGACAGCGAGTGATGCTAGTGGCAAACTATTAATTGTGGAATTTCATGGCTGTTTGGTGACCATAATTCACTCCACATAAATATTTTTTCAGATATATTTTACAAATTTGTTTCCAATTGTGAACTAGAACAGTCTGTATCCCCAGCTGTAGTTGAGAACTTTTTGGACTGAGTGGTCATAAAGGTCAGGCTGGAATGAGGGAAGATGGTGGTAAGCGAGGTAAAAGTACCCCAGAATCGGGCCCCATCGGCCCAGGTGGCTTGTTAAATAAAAATCAAACATTAAAATAACTTTCTTAAAATTGATGTTATTTGATTTTTTGCATTAAAATTTTCTGACTATCCAAACAACCAAAGTTTAAAGTAAAAATTTTTGTTGTCGTGAGGGCCCAAAAACACTTACCTGGGGCCTGAGAATCCTAGTGCGCCGGTACTGGCCACATTGAGCAGACATGTCACTACACTGAGTCAGCCAAGTAATGGGTCTTCCCTCGTCCCCTTGTCTACATTTGTCTCTGTGATGGATATATTCAGTCTCCTTTAACCTTTTCACATGACTATTACATGGAATCAATGTTAAAAAATTTCTGTAAAAGTTAATTGGGGCCACAGCTAGGGTTGCCACCTGTACTCAATTATACTGATCTTTAGTTTGCATACGCATTCTTGATAATGTACGAAAGTGATAAAGTATATTAAAATACTTTTTTTTGTTTGACTCGCATTATCACATTACTGGTTGATCCTTTAAATACAAAAATAGTATCCTGACACAGTCTTAAGAAATCATTAAAAGGTTTTGGCACAAGATTCTTGCAGATCTCAATGCAATCCCAATGAAATGCCAAGCATTACCCACTTCACACTAGATGTATTTGTTTTTTTTTTAGGGTACTTTCAATTCACTCAATATTATTTGTTAATAAAGAATGAGATCATTTTATATTTTGATTTAAATATAGACCATAAAGACGTTGTATAACAATAATATTTTATGTGGCCTCAGTGACCTAGTCCCAGAGTTTCTTGTGGGTTGCACAGTGCACCTCTATCAAAGACACCTAATTTACTCTGGTAATCCTACCAGGAAAAGGAGAGCTACAGTTTATTGTAAAATTTGAACCATAAAGTGTTATAGCATCATTATATTAACAAATCAAAGCTTTGCCAGAGGTGAATGTAAATTCTAAGACCTGTAAATATTGCAGCCAAGACCGGGATTCGAACTGGAGACTTTCTGTACCCCAATTAAATGCTGTAACCATCAAACGAAATCTAGAAGTAATGAAGTACAAGTATTCAAACATAACAAAATAAACTTTTTCTGTAGAATCTAATTTATTTGTGCTGTCCCAAAACACAAATGCACTTCTAAACAATAAAATTACGATTGTGTTTTGGGATAGCAAAAATAAAAGAGTATGTTTATTTTGTTGAGTTTGAATACATATTTTTCATTACTTCAGGATTTGGTCCAGTTACCCAGGTGGTTTCATTGTGGGATTGGGGTATGGAAGGTTCCGAGATCAAATCCTGGTCTTCACCTCTGGCAAAGCTTTGATTTGTTAATGTGAAGTTACTAGGACACTTTCTATATTTTACATACATCTGATAAATCTTGGAGTGAGGCTGAAGAAAAAAAGACTTTTTTTTAAAGGCAATCAATAAAATGAAAACAACATTTGGTCGAAAATGATCAGAAATTTCCGAACTCCTATATGCTTTCCCATATCTACAACACTGTGCCATCAAAAGTAAACCAAGCTAATGACGTTGGGGTGTCAACTGAGTGTCACATGGCACTTTATTTGAGTGAGCACCCACAATAAGTAAATTGTCGGTGCAGTTAATCAATGGAATTCTGATGGTTCCATCGATTTGCATCTCTCTTGCTTTGTGTCACAGTGTATCACTATGTTTGTCCCAGGTCTGTAAATCATCTGAGGCTTACTCTAAATTCGTTGGCAGTAGCTAGAAGTAATGTGACAACTATAATCTAATGTGGTTGATTATGACTACAAGTTACTCCATTCCTGGGACAGACCAAAGTTTTTCTCTTGCGACAAATTTGATTTATTAACTGCTAGGCACTCGAATTTCAGTGCAATTGATAACACATTAGGGATGTGTTTATGTTTCAGTAGTTGCCTGTTATTGAAGAGATTTTTATGTGTGTGGTTAAGTTTGGAATTTCACTGGGCGACCTATGGCTATTCAATTATAGTGGTGCCCCAAACTATTCTGAACTATAAACAAGACTCGTATCTAAACAACACTGGAGTGTCTGAGTGTCCACATTGCTACATAGTTTTTGTAATATGTTGTGACTTTTTAATTTGCTGGCATTCCGTAGAGTTTTAATCCAAAATATTTTTGATTTGTATGCCATTGAAGGATACTCCAAATTCCAGTTTTGCTATTTTATTATTTAGATGGAAGGTAGAGCACCAAGATCTGTTTGTGCTTAGTGTCAGTCTCCATTTCCAATAGCATGTGTAACCTAGTTTGTCTTACTTTGGCAAAGCTAAGGAACTAGAACTTTTTTGCTAGGTCTTTATTAGAAATGAAACGGATATCCGGCCAAAATTTACTATCTGGCTGGATATAGGATGGCAGATCAATATCCGGCGGGTATCGAAATCTCAATAAACTGCGAAAATTTCATAAAATTTTCTTTAAATTAACAAATGCTAGTCTTCAAATCATAGTTTCTAACATAAAAAATTAGTTTTTGTACTAAACACCAATTTCTGTGAAACAGGAGATAATAGTCAGTTTTGCTTGTTCTCGTAAAGAAGGCCAGGATCAAAAAAAAGTCGCTATATACATTACTGCAAGGCGCTGAAAAATAAATTCTAGCAAATTTCGTCAAATTCGGATCTACTGTGTCGTATTAGCTGACCACCAAATATACGAATCACGCTTTCCATTAATTCGAGATGGCTTTAAATGAAAGTCATTCTCTTTAGCAAGCACGATTTTTTCTTGAGCGTGAAACTGGCTATCTCGTAAAACAGTTCCAAAACGAGGTATCTGAGTTACAGTTGATTCTGTCTCGTCCCTTCTACTTCTTTTAACAGCCATTGAGAATGAAGTGCTACTGGTGGAAGATTCCTCGCAAGACAATTTTATAAATTACAATAGAATCTTCTGATGAGCTCCATCAAACCCCAGATAGTTTGCCTTGAATCTTGGCCCTAGGAAAGTCTTAATCAAGTAGTTTGGATCTTCACTTAAGGAGCCGAAACTAATTTTTAATTCAGTTTTCAAAGAGGCTCTAATGTATGGTAAGTCAAGAGTTCTTTGTGCTTTCTCATCGTTATCTAAATATTTTTTTTAGTGCGGATATTTGAGATATTACTTCGGAACTGCAGTAGAGACCAGAACTCGTTATTTTTGTTATTTCTTCATAGCTTAACGCACTTTACCATCAGACCACTGTTGAAGCGTCAAATTAGTGTGCATTCCGCCATCAGCCACATATAGCGATATAGCTCTTTTTTGTTCCAACAGAAACTATATAGGCCCCAATATAGAAGGTGGAATTCCATCTCTAACTGATATTTGACACCAGATGACTGTCGGCTAAATTTTTCTTTTTGAATCGCCAGTAATTTTTACTAAGCTAAGCCTGAACGATTAAAGTGTGTAACGAGACACCTACAAGTAACAATCACTTCTGCTTCTTCATGCTGGATCTTCAATGGCCCAGTTAAAATTCTCTGAAGCAAATAGATGAAACATCTGGCAGAAGCATACTACGAGGAGCATTCAAGTTCTAAGGCCTCCGATTTTTTTCGTCCAGACTGGAAAGGAATAGAAACATGTGCATTGTTTTAAAATGAGAGTGCACTTGTTGTTAATACGTGACAGAGAGGCAGCAGTGTACGACAGATGGAACTGTAGCGGCAGCGTCGAGAATGAGAACTGTTTTAGGTACTTAAAATGGCAACATTTTCCTTACTTGAACAGCCTGCAATTATTCGTTTTCTGAATTTGCGTGGTGTGACACCAACTGAAATTCATCGACAGTTGAAGGAGACATGTGGTGATCGAGTTATGGATGTGTCGAAAGTTCGTTCGTGGGTGCGACAGTTTAATGAAGGCAGAACATCATGTGACAAAAAAAACCTCGGCCTCGCACAAGCCGGTTTGACGAAATGATCGAGCAAGTGGAGAGACTTGTTTTTGGGGATCGCCGGATGACTGTTGAACAAATCACCTCCAGTGTTAGCATTTCCGTGGGTTCTGTACACACAATCCTGCATGACGACCTGAAAATGCGAAAAGTGTCCTCCAGGTGGGTGCCTCGAATGCTGATGGACCACAACGCAACCGCACATCGGGCTAATGTTTCTTCGTGGAAACAAGTTTGAATTGATTTGTCATGCTCCCTACTCACCTGACCTGGCTCCTAGTGACTTTTGGCTGTTTACAACAATGAAAGACACTTTCTGTGACCGCACATTAACCAGCCGTGCTGCTATTGCTTCAACGATTTTCCAGTAGTCAAAACAGACTCCTAAGGAAACCTTCGCCAAGGGCCATAGAATCATGGCGTCGACGTTGTGAAAATTTGTAGGTCTGCAGGGAGATTACGTCAAGAAGTAACACTAGTTTCATAGTTTTCGGGTGAGTAGTTAGTTAGAAATAAAATCGGAGGCCTTAGAACTTGAATGCACCTCGTAAGCCACGCGTACAACCTTCACCATGTTGGCGCCATTGTCATGAATAAGTAAATGTATATTGTTCTGGCGAGTAGCCCAACGATTTGCGGTACTAGTAAGCTCCGTTGCTATATTTTCTCCAGGGTGAGAACCAGGGAAATGCTTCATAGCAAAAGCTCCATGTTCTAGTTTGAGATCAGAATTCAGGAAGCTGGCATTATTGTGTAATGATTCTTATTTTGTTTTTCCGCCGTTTACATCCCAAAGCAATTTCGGATGTTTCATTTTCAAATGGTTTGTCATGGCAGAGGTATATCGTCGAAGACAGAAAAAATATGTCACTGCATTATCTTTAATTCCACTTGATAAAAAGGAAATGATTCAAACTTCACGTCAAAACGTGCCTCACGAAAAGTAATTCAAAATTGAAAACTTATTGCATCAAAACATTCCAGATTTGCAGTCCTTTCTTTACTGGAGACACTTCTTTTTTTCCTAACCTCAAATAACAACGCGCACCGGATATTCGGCGGCCGAATATCCGGCTTGTAGAATGGCCGGATAACCGGTATCCGGCCAAACAGCTATCCGTTTCGTCTCTAGTCTCTATACCTTGTTGACATCCAGGTCATTATAGGCGGAAAAGGATTGTTAACAAGGTATGCCACCGTAAAAAACTAAAATCTGCTTGCCCGGATCGGGATTTGAATCTGAGTCCTCCGGTATGGCAGGCCAGAGTAATAATAGTAATAGTCAGGCCCGCCGCTAGCTGTTTGAGCGCCCGCGTGAAATACCGATTATGCCGCCCCTGATTTCCGAACCGGGTCAAAAAACTGTGAGATTGCCGCCCCTTCGAACATTATTTGATTATTTGCCGCCCCCATTGTTGCCATCCCGAGTGTAGCCGGCCGCCCGAAGCAGCTGTTGAGCTAAAAAAAAAAAGTTCGCCTGCTATATAGTAACTGAGCCTGGTAGATGATGTGGATAAGTAGCTTTCGGAATATACCGAGTGTGATTGACTGGGGAGGACGGGAGTCTGAATACCTGTCCGGCCATCCAGATTTGGGGTTTCCCAAATCGCTTTAGCCGAATGTCGGGATGGTTCCTTCAAAAGACCATGGCCGGATCACTAGTGTAGCTATGTTAACAAGGGGGCTTCGGTGCAAAAAAGAAAAAAAAATATTGTGGCCGGATGGGCGCCCTCTTGTTTTTTTAGCTCTATCAATTCATATGAGGTCTGAGCACCGCCTAGACCTCCGATAGCTACGTCAGTGGGCCGAATTAATTTTCCAAATCCTTTCCCGCCACTAATGACCTCGGCGTAGACGAGGGGTTAAGAAAAAAAAAGTGCACACGGATTTGAAATCCGTCCGGCCATCCAGATTTCGGTTTTTCATGGCAGGCAAATGCCAGGATGGTTCCTTCATACTAGAATTAGGACCAGCAGTTGCAAGATTTTCTGTGTATTAAAGCATTAGCTGAAAGAGAAACATCTCGACGTAGTTAAATAGTTTGTATTCATACACAGAAATTGTTGGGCATCTTAACTCACACTATTACGCTTTCGTCAACAAAAGCAACCTGTATACAATTGAATCCTCTATACTTGTCGGCCCTGCAATCAAGTTTTCCATGGTTTCGTGGAGTGTTAGAGCAGAACGTCAATGTCCAGGTTCCTCCTTTTACGTGAATGGTTCATAGCGCGTGAGCTGGCGTAGAGTTTTTATGCTCCGGAAACAAGTTTGTGTCCTCATTCATGCCCACAGATTCTCCCACTTTGTTTCCCGACTATAGCTATAGATGAAAGAGGCCTTCATACAGCACTCCGGCAGCTTATTTAAAGTTGTGCACTCCAAAAACTCCCAGTGGCAACTCTAGCCGTAGTGACACTGTGACATGGCACCACCATCTACATCTACATTCATACTCTACAAATCACAAAAATTGTGGGTGGCAGAGGGTGCTAAGCACCAATCCTAAACCCGCCCATTCCAATCCCAAATAGTGCGAGGAAAGAAGGAATACATATAAGTATCAGTACGGCATCTTATTTCTCTAATCTTATCCCTCCGGTCATTGCGACCTAAATAGGTTGGCGGAAGAAGTATTTCATTGCACTCGAAATTTAAATTTTTTTCGCATATTCTCCAATAAATTCGAACGCAAGCTACGTCGTCTGTCTTCCAAACTATCCCAGCCCAATCTATGTATCAATTCTGTGACGCTTTCATAAGGGCTGTAACAACAAGTCACGAATCTAGCGGCTCTCCTCTGCACCCTCTCAACTGAGTCAATCAGAACCTTGCGATACGGGTCCCAAACCCCACAACAGTAATCCAGATGCGGACGCACTAGTGTTTTATACGCTATCTCCTTTGTTTGAGCATTACAATTCCTCAAAATACGACCTATGAATCGTAATTTAGAATTAGCCTTGACTACGACGGAAGTTATGTGCATGTCCCATTTCATGTTGCTTTGTACTATCACCCCCAGATACTTCACGGAATCAACCGTGTCAACAGCTGAATTGTTTATTTTGTAATCATGAACAAACTGATTCTTCTTGTTACTTATCCGCATTGCCTTGCACTTTTTGCAATTAAGTGTAAGCTGCCATTTACGGCACCAATCGAGAATAGCATCCAAATCACGCTGAATTTCTAAGCAATCGTCGGAGCACCTTATTTCCCTATAAATAACCGCATCGTCGGCAAACAATCGCAACCAGCATTTGACGTTGTCACCTAGATCGTTTATAAATATTAAGAATAGAAGTGGACCTATTACACTTCCTTTAGGAACGCCCGAAGTAACATTTATCTTAGAAGAGGCTTCCCCGTCAACAACGACATACTGTGATCGACCAGTTAGAAAATCACGTATCCACTCGCAAATCTGAGCCGAAATACCGTAACTCGAATCTTCGCTAAAAGTCGGTTGTGTGGCACAGAATCAAAAGCTTTCTGAAAATCCATAAAAACTGCATCAACTTGCGAACCTGCATCGATAACTTTCATTATGTCGTGGGAAAATAGGGCCAATTGTGTTTCACACGATCTCTTCTTCCGAAATCCGTGTTGACATGGTGTAAGTAACTCGTTCTCATCTAGAAACTTCATTATGTTCGAGCATATGACATGTTCCAGAAGTCTACTGCAGACCGATGTTACAGATATGGGTCGATAATAACAAGAACAAAAAAAATTTAAAAAATGTAGTGAAAGAAAAATAAATGTTTATAAATGCGACATTATCTACTCTACCATAAATTAAGACAGTTAGGGAAAATATTCAATACCATCTGTTGGCCACATCAGTGAACCGTTTCGCTGTCGTGGAGACAGTTGCCGGTTGTCACAAATCGCGCTCTAGCGTATTGGCGGAAATTTTCAAGGGAGGGGATCCGCTTTGTTAGTGGTGAACGGAGACAACTTTATTTTGTCACAAGCTGCAGTGGGTAGACACGCGGGCTCCGTAGTATTATGGAGCTCTAAAAAGTTAGTAACACTGTCGGTAGAGCGCAGCAGCCATTTTTGAACATTCAACTAAATATCCCCTAGAACAGTGCACCTCAACCAGTGGTTCGAGGATCAGGTGATCCACATGCAGAAAATCATAAATAATAATAAAGGATAGAACAGAACTTTTTCTACAATATTCTGTTCATTTCCAGATCGCATGAGAAAGGGCCCATTCGTCTAGGGATTAAGTAAATGGCCGTTTCCTAAGGGTTTTAAACAGGTATGAGGAACAGCGGTACGTGGTAGCATTGGTAACATAAGAGTGGTGAAGTAAACATAAATAATAGGTATACGGTCTAGCGTCTTTTATTTTATTTTGTGCAAACAGGATGGTGATGTGTAGCCTCCAGTCTGTGGTAAAATTATTATTTATTTGATTTGGTAAATATAAGAGTCTGATTAACACATAATTAACTTTTAATAGTTCACATCCAGTTTCATAAGTGTGATTCATAGGAATTAAAAACATGGTTTTAGATTTATTATGTTATAGTGGTACATGTCCCAGATGTTAATAATAATATGGATAATTAACTTACATGGGCCTAATTTTGTGTTCTGCAGCATTATTTTTGACAATATACAGGTCCTCGGGTTGAAAAAGGTTTGTCGATGCGAGGAGGCAATATTGTTTCTGTTTTTAGTTCCATTGAAGGGGAAGTACACGTAACAAGAAACGATTCTCAAGCGAAATGTGTTTCACTGTTGTCGTGGGCATCGAAGGCAGTGCCAGATTAAGAAAGTATGGGGCCATAGGCACTCAAAAATTTGTTTCCCTCTGTTTTTGAAAATAATTTTCTGTATTTTATAAGTACAAAGAAAGGTTTTGTAGATGACTAATTGAATTTATCGTATTTTTTATTCAATTAAACAAACGAATTTTACAATTTATGATATCAAAAATTTAATTTTCATGTTTTCATATTACTCTGTTTTATTTTGAATGACTTTATTTTTAATATTTTTTTATGGCAGCGTTCAAAAATCGGGGGTTCCAGGCTACTGCGTAGTAGTGCCTGTTGGGTAATCCAGCCCTGCCTGTAGGTAAACTCGTCGGTTTTTGGCTGATCAGTCAATGTTTACCATCTGGTCAATTATAAAACATTTATAATTAATTTCTTTAATGCGGCAGCACACGCAGGTAATGAGACTTGCACACGTTACAAATCTTATGTTGCGAGATTCTTACTTAATTCTGAGCTGTTTTTTCAGGCACCTTTCACTTCAATAACGAAGATCAGTAAACCATCGAAAAATTGAGCAAATCACTTCGGCCGCCACTATTGAATCCTCTATACTTGTCGTCCCTGCAATCGAGATTCCCATGGTTTCGTGGAGTGTTGGAGCAGAACGCCAATGTCCAGGTTCCTCCATTTACTTGAATGGTTCATAGCGCGTGAGCTGACGTAGAGTTTTTATGCTCTGGAAACAAGTTTGTGTCCTCATTCATGCCCACTGATTGATCCTCCCATTTTCTGTTTCCCGACTTTAGCTATAGTTGAATGGGGCCTTCATATTGCGGTCGGGTAGCTTATTTAAATTTTTCCATGCCGGCCTTGGTAGTTTAGGGGCTAGAATGGTAGCTCCACGTAGCTATGGTGGCCGGTTCGAGTCCGGCCGAGTGCATGGGTGTTTACGTTAAGTGCTGTGTTGTCTCTCTCCTGTGTTGTCCTACAAATCGAGCGTTCACATAAAAGAAGTTGGAAAGATTAATTAAAATTGGCGATATATAAAAATACATTGAGTGCTGGCTGAATGGCTACAGGCCGATTGCCAAAAATACAAAAACAAAACAAAACAAAACAAACAAACAAAATTTCCACTTCGAAAACTCGATGTCCCGGGTGCGTAAACAGGCGAGGGTCACAGTTTGGGTTGCCACCCGTACTCTGTTATTGAATATTGTACTTTATTTTGCGTAAGCGTGCTGTATAATCTACAAAAATAATAAAGTATGTTAATTTTTTTTTACCTTATTCAGTGATCGCCTATTTTACGTACAAAAATGGTGTACCGAGGCAGTCTTAATAAACCATCATTAAAAGTCGTTGGAACACTGTACTGAGCTGAAAGATTCTCGCTTTTCAGAATATAGTCAAAATGAAATGTAAAACATTACTCACTTCACACTCCACGTGTTTGCTTTGTTTGAGGTTCCTTTGGATTCACTCAATATTTTTTGTCAATAAAGAATGAGATTATTACAGATTTTAATTTAAATAAAGACCTTAAAGATTCTTTATAATAATAACCTCGTCTCAGAATTGTAGTCACAGAGTTTCTTAGCAGCTGCGCTGTGCACATCTATCATAGCCACCCAACCTGGGAATCCTACCAGGAAAAGAAGACCTGCAGTTTTACGTGGAATTCCAACCACGGAGCGTCCTAGCGTGTTCGCATTAACAAATCAAAGCATTGCCAGAGGGAAAGGTCAATCTTAAGGCTCGTAAAATTGCAGACGAGACCGGGAGTTGAACCAGGAAACACCCTGTAATGTCCTGCCTCCACCAGCGTTGGTTTCGTCGCTTATCCAGTTATTTATAAGACATTTCATCCAGCAGTTTTGTGAAGGTGGCAAATTCCTGTCTGGCAACGTGGCTGTGTCTTTTGTTTGTTTGACGCAAGTAGAGATGGCGGCTCCGAAGGCTGGAGGGGTGCGAGTGGACAAGCTGTAGCGAGAGGACTGGTGGGTGAGCCCCCACACAGTACACACGTGTGTGTGTGTATGCGGACTTCAAAGAAACGTGGAGGCCTCGTTTTGTCACGACATTTGGCGTGGTGTTTTCTTCATGTACCTCCACGAGTGAACTCACCTCAGTTGGTGGATGGTGTTAAAAGTGTTTCTTCGTCATGAAGGAAACATCAAGTTCGCCGACAGCTGCCTGCAGTTACGATAAGTGACAAATTTCATATAAACAATTCTGACCCAGCAAACGCCCGAACTGAAGGAGTTTCTTGCTCTTCCTAGTCGGGAACATTTTGTTTACTGTCTAAGTGTTTGCTTCTGTTTGTTTTCTCTGTTGGCCGAGTTAATGTTTGGTGTAATGTTGTGGTGTGACAGCGTCACCCACAATGAACATAATTAAATAGATTAATTATATTCAAAATTTTATTAATTATATTCAATTTTCTTAGTTAATATCCAATCTTGTGACGTGTGAATACCTTAAATAATAGGGATTGTATGGATAAATTAAATATATATTAAACCAGGGCAGCCAGAGGTATAATTATTGTAAATTTATTTCCTGTAAAAGTCGTGGCTCAGTAAGATAGTGAATATTGGAGGCTGAAACTGCCATTTTCGGACGGTTGAGAGCGGAACAATGGATGGCTAGCCGACTTGACGGCGCCGGAGCCGCACAACGGCTATGGTTCCGTTAGAAGGGCGCTGACCTCACCCCTCTCCGCTACTGCGCTGAAGGTCGGGCAGAAACGCGCGAAGGGATACAGGAAATGCGAGGCGCGATATAAAACACGTGACGACGGACATGTGTAGATAACCAATCATAAACGTTTATTGGGGTTCCCAAATCTTAATGCAAGGGGATTCTGTTACATGTGGCGAGTGGGAGACAACTTTGGAGAAGAAGACGAGAAGAGGCATTTTGAGGACACTTGCTGCCGGGACGAGCTACTGAACAGACGTGTCAGCCGACACGCTCTCGTCCGGTGATCACTGTCTGGTTTTGATCACTCTCTTGCTTTGGGAAGCGAGAGGTTATATGGCATGCCTGCCATTGCCTGGAAGTTGCTTTAATAACGCGGTCGTACCCGCTTATCTGGCTTCCACAGCTGCGGTGACATTGTTCGTGTCACGCTACATCACGGCGATGCATTTATGGTAATGTACCGGATGCAGACGGTCACTATTCATTGGGTTTTAACGGACTTGTGAGCCCTTAAGCGGCACTGGGATAAGACTCTGCTCCCGCAACTAAATCACTGAGCTAGCTGATTTTATATTTCACTGTAAATTTCAAGCATCTTGCTAATTGTAAATTCACTATGATGCTTTTCTTTAACTTTATACGGCGCCCCTGGGATACTCCTTTGTTACAGTAAATGTTAGCTTCAATTTTGATGGCCTGTGTTGCCATGCTGTTCATGTGTTAACTTTGCTATTTTATTTTGTTGAAATATTTCATTCAGTTATTGTTTGCTTTGCATCGGTGGATTGTAAACGTCGGGTATTGCTTGTTTTGTTGGTCTGAATATGTTTAACGTAAAGTTAAATATTACCCGGCCTTGTATGAGCCATAAGAATCAATAAATGGGGTATTATTTTGTGTCTAATATTCATGGTTCTGGTTCCTTTTAGCTCCCCTTTATTATTTTTAGAATCGATTATTAATTTTTATGATAATAATAATCAACCCCCCCCCCTTTTTATGCAACTTATAATCTCTCAACGTAGCCTCCATATAATTGTCTTTCTACAATGTTAAATAAACATGTATTTCTCTCTGTGATATATTTTGTAAATTGATTATTTTTTTAAATTCCGCATTCGATTTCCTTTTTGTAATTAGAGTGTGTAAGGTAAATTTACACCTGTCCATGCGGAGCAAAATACCCAAAAATGTTTTACAACACGAATCTTGCATCTCATGCAGAGAATAAAGAACCAAGACATTTCAACCCGTACCCCAATCGCACGCCATAACTATCCGAGACATCAGATTTAGAAGTAATGAAAAATAAGTATTCAAACATAATAAACATTTTATTTTATGATATCTCAAAACACTATCATACCTTTATTGTTTAAAAAGTAGGAACCCTAGTCATAGCATCTGATGGACTTTGAAACGAAATTTTATGAATGTTTTAAAAAAATGACAGGATCTATATTTTACGATCATCTGATGGATCTCGAAGTAAAACTGAAAGAAAGACACTTTTATAACACAATCACTACCAGGAAAACAACGATTGGTCGCAAAGGAACGGAAATTTCCAAACTCCCTCTATATGCTTCTCCTCATCCAACAATCCCACACATCACCGTCAAATAGTAAACCAAACTAATGAGGGTGGAGTGTCGGCCGAGTGTCTGACGACACGGGGCGTCGTTTGAGCCAACTTCAGTCGAGTGAGCGTCAACAAAAAGAAAATAGTCCGTGCGGACCAGTTTTGGGAAAGTATGGTCCGACCTTGTACGCGGCCATCATTATAGGAAAAGCTGAAGCGGGACTCGTCCGAAAACACTACATTCTGCCACTCAGCATGCTAGTGATGGCGTTCACGTGCCCATTGCAGTATGAGGATTTGGTGGTTTCTGGTGTATGGAAGCCGACGCAATGGCATGCGTCCAGTTCTCTGCAGACGGCGCTGAACTGTCATCGTATAGCAGCAATGCTCCCACATAGAGCCAACAATGTGGACGAAGCTGTTCTGTCGGTTACAGTCATGCGAACATAATGGCGGTTATTCCGCGCTGTGGTAACATTGTATGGTCCAGTACCTGTTCGGTGCTGTGCACGACCCTCTTCTATCCGCTGGTTCCCCACACACATCACTGTCATAGTAGCGAGCTCTGTTTGAGCCGCAATGTCATGGTACGACAAATTCGTTTCCCTTAGGCAAATAACTATGCCACGTTCGAAGTCACTCATATGCTGACATTGCGCCCTTTGACATTAATACCGGTACTTCTCGCAAGTTTTCACTTCGTTTGATAACTTTGCACCGGACGAGCTTGGCGTAACATTGAAATGTCCGGTCAGACAAAAAAGGGCGCTTCTGGGCCTATGCACACGAAATCTCTCTGGAATCTTAATCACTCATTATTATTACACTCTTCTACACATCCTCCAAGTTTGGAGTGATTCAGACTATTCCTTCCATGTACAGCAATTTTCACAACAGTTGTATACGCGCATCCGTTTAACATACGGTCTCTCCGATTTGATTTATCCTGTAATTGCTACGATTAGATGTAGATGGTAATGATACGAAGTTACATACAACGAAGAAAGAGCTATTTGGCTGCTGTCTCCTATGTGTGTCTTACTGACGTTGAGTCTACAACCTAAAAATTATGTTCGGAACACTTCTACTGGCTGAAGTCACAGATTGTCTATACGTGTTAAAACACTTTCCTGTCAATTAGATGTAAATGCTAAATACCGTAACACTTTTTTCAGTAGATTAGTTATATCATTCAGGCAACCCCCTTCCTTCTCTTATTGCACTTAGTTAAAATAATCCTTATAAACCGAAATGTGATTTCGCCAGACCCTTCCAGGCTTTACTCTTTGTCCAGTTTGAGGTCATTAAAGACGAAAGAGGGATTGTCTAAGGGAAATAATTTGGCCCTAGCCTTTTTAAGGAACTATCCTATCGGTAAACCATGGAGAGCCGAAATCTGGATGTCTGGACGGTGATTTGAACCAGCTCCTTCCGAGTGTGTTAACTGTCTACCCCATGGTCGGTGCTTCGTTATCCACAAGGCCTTAATCCCAAGTTAAAATAATTAAGAATTTCCACGATATTGTACTGCCGGCCGCGTACTGGCCAGAGACCTATGAATAGCATGTAATGTATTAAAACGACGATTTCACCAAAGTGTCTGGAAGGAAAATTAGCGACAAACTGGTATTTTGATGCCCCAAATCTGACGAAAATTGGCTGAAATATTAATTCCACAGAAACAGAGCATTAACTTTGCTTTTTCCTTACGTGTTGCGTGGGAAAGCCGGTATTCTGCATTACGCATGATTGATTCAGTCTGTTAGACTAGTGATCCGATGGGGCCTTGAATGAAAATTGACAACGTATAAAATTCAATGTTAATTAACAATGCTATAATTTCTGCGTTTGAAAATTATCAATCACGCAAAACTTATTAGATTTGAACCCATTACATTAAGATTTGTTATTAAGGTATTCTGCAAGTTATTCCGTTATTGATTATAATAAAAGTTTAATTCATTTTGATTACAGTATTAATTAAAAGTACTTGTATGGTCTTTTGAGTGTTCTCCAGAGTCAAGGTGTACTTTTGAAGGCAGGCGTCTGACGGCCAAATGCTAGTATGCAGGAATTGGCTTACAATGGAAAACATCACTCACATTCCGTAGATTGTCCTTTGAACAAAAGGCCTAGATGCTTTGAGCGGGCGCTGGTGTCCGACAGCTTCCTTTATTTAAGAATACAATGGGCAAAGCAACATAATTCAGGATGGGGAGGAGCGAGGCTGGATGCGATTAATAACCCGACTCATATTTTCACACACTTGGACCCGTACTCTTCAGTCAATACTACCCGTGTTATTTTGAAGATTTTTTTTGTTATGGCTTTACGACTAGTCGACGTCATTAGAGGCGGGAAAGGACTAGGGGCAAGGAACGGAAAGGAATTCGACCATTGTTCCTTTGAAGGAGCCTTCCCCACGTTCACCTGGAGTGTTTGGGGAAACCATGCAAAACCCAAATCTGGATACCCGGACGGGATTCGAACCGGCGTCCTCCCGAATGTGAAGTCAGAGCGGTAACGCTTACCCAACACTCTCGGTTACTTTAAAGCACTGCTACTGATGCTTCAGGTGCGTTACGATAGATTCTATTGAAGCTTTATCAAATCTGTAAACATTCCTTTGTTTCTGTGTTTGTACCCTCACCTGTTGAGTTTACGGTTAAAATTATGGCTTATTATCATATATTCCTGTAGTTCTTAAAATATCTTCTAACAATTTTGGCCTATTTGTTACTGTAAGCTCGAAAGAGTTTTCGGTGCATTAATAAACAGTTTTGATTCTTTCTGCAGCTGTTGGAAATGATAATGGGAGGACAGATCGAGAAAGATTTCGTAAGAATTTTTTTACCTGCCATCTATTCTGTAAATGTAATTATTCCAGACAATGTAAAGAAAATTAAACTAATATCAAATAACTGATTACATCATTTACCTTGTTAGTCAGCACCTCGGCGACAGTGATGTCGGTTGGTCGGTAGGAGCTTATCACGAACTTCGTGTTAGAAACTTTGAGTATAATCCATACTGTTTTGCACTCGGAATCGGAATCGACATTGATGTCGTTATGAAGGAGGTTTTTACTTAAATATACGGCTACCCGTGGATTTTATCCTATCCTTTCGGAAAACGTTTCTGCAGTAAATATATCCCTTTTCAAACAGCTTTCGGTGCCGATGACATTTAATAGTACTTAGAAGGCTTTCTAGATCTGGCTGTTGCAAACGCTTTTTTCACTACTAGGTCATTAAAGAAGATAATATAGAAGTGGGTGCCTACGTGCTTGCTGTACTGGCTGTTGCGGTTAGTATACAAATAATAAATGAAATGTCAAGCAGCTGTTCTGTCGACACCTCACCTTCCAAGCTAGCGGTGGTTCAACACGGTATTTAAGGTACTCATAAAGTACAATGATTGTTTTGAAACTTAAGTGCGCTAAGCGAGCTGCTGTAAGTTGGAGGAAGAAGTTTAGTGTGTTTATGTACACGGAAAGTAATTATTACCGCAGTAGAAAACGATTCATTTGGATTAAGTTTTGCGATAATCAGTTCTTTGTATAACAATTCCTATTATCTGTGCCAAGTTTCACTCCATTTCGACAGCTCCTTCTGGGTGCGCCAACTTTCGTAACAGGGACTATGGCTTTGTTGGATCTAAGGTGTACAGGGTGAGTCAAAAAGGACATCTGAAACTTTGGTATGATATAGAAATGTACTAAGATAACTTACAGAATCAGTAGGTGTGTCATTTCGTAGCAAACAACCCTAAGTTTCACATAAAAGTGTCAAGTGTCATTTTGGTTCGATGTGACTACCGTTTGTCATGCGGCAAACATTTAACCGATAATCAATTTCTTCCCACAATCGTTGCAGAAAATCAAACGTGACTTGTGCAACGGCAGTGTAAATTCGATTTTTCAGGTAGGCCAAATTGTCGGGAGTGGAGGAACATACACACGATGTTTAATGAAACTCCACAGAAAGAAATCCAGTGGTGTAAAGTCTAGGAAGCGAGGCGGCCATGTGATTGGCCCTACGTGGCCAATCCACCAACCTGGGAAGCGATTATCGAGGAAACCTGGAACTTCCGTGAGGAAAATGAGGTGGTGCACCGTCTTGCTGGCAGTAAACCATCCCATCCCGGTCATCTTAATCGATTTGTGGGATTAAGAAATTTTCAAGCATATCCAGATACACAATAACAGTTTTCTCCATGAAGAAGAAAGGACCATACACTTTCAATTTGCTAAGGGCACAAAACACATTAACTTCGAGGTTGTCACGAACTTGTTCCAGGGTCACATGTGGCGTTCGGTGCGAAATTTGCGCCAAACAGTTGTTGCAGAGTTCGTTTCATACACACAGCAAGCACTCTCCGCACCAGTGAAAGTACCCATTTTAACTGTGCACTATGCTGGCGCTCCTGGTGACGGAATGGTGTACTGATGCACTATGTGCATCAAACTTGAGGTTTTTTTGCTACAAAATGACACATCTACCGTTTCTGTAAGTTGTCTCAACAAATTTCTATATCATTCCAAAGTCCTTCATGACTCGCCCTGTATATTTCAATAAACACAAAATATATTTACATTTCTTGTAAAAACAAATGGATTGTGTTACCTTTTTACTTACAGTAAGTTTCACTGATTCATCAATAGAATCGATTCACACAGACGAAATCACGAGCAAGATATTGTTATATTCACTAGCTTCATTCGCCCAGCCACTTCTTATGCAGCTAAGTGTTTGTTTGAGATGGAATATGAAGAGTTGGAGGACAATGTGGATTAATTATTATATTATTTATGGTTGTCTTTTCTTTTCTTTAGGAAGTTTTTGGCATCTAAGATTTCCTATAACAGTCTTCTCACAAGTTTTCTTCCGTGGCTGCATTTGGTTATGGTTCTGTGAATATCCCCTCAATACTGTATTGCCGAATAGGTGAGACCGCAGTCAGATGAAGTTGAGGATATTTCCTCCAAGCTGAACTGCCGGGAGTGTAGCGAACGAACGGAGATTCGCCACGGACAGGTTTGGTTCGCCTCTGATCAATCACTCCCCGATCAGTTTCACCGAAGATATGTGATTATAGGATCAGTGACATTACGTTCTGCCCTTACTTAGTGCTAGTAATGAGCAGGAGTCAGTGATAGAAGTGAAACATCTAGTTGAAAGAATGGAGTGACTTTAGTAACTTCAATAAAAATAAGCACATAGAAATACACAGGATAAAACTGAAAAATACTGCATGAAATAGCTCTCATGAATGACAATTCTTACTAATAAAATCCTGTCACTCGGGACACACTTTCTAAGCCCGCTGAAGGGTATAAATGCATCAGCGTTTACCTAATGAATTCTTCATGTCTACCGGCAACGTGATCCATCCTGAGGCTTGGCCATTAGACTGCCCGGGGGGACTGCTCCAAACTGCGCTCTCCGGCGTAGAAGCGTGGTGGGAGAAGTCACGTGATGTTAGTTCTATTCGCTTAGAACATCTTACTAAGGGATTTTTTAATTTACCATTGTGGGGAGGCCACTTCTCACGGGAAGAGAACCTGTTAACCTTGGACTATGCTGCGCCGGTAGGAATTACGTTATGTGGCTGTAGCTTGAGAAAAATTATCCCGAGCAAAAATTACAATATCCTATAGCTAAAATCCCTCAATATACTACAGGAGCATCGGGGATCACGCTGTCTAGAGGCCTGCATATAGACAAATTCAAGCATTTCTTTTTTCATCTTACAATCGCTGTTATTGATTGAATCTGGGATTTTTTTTTTTAAGTTTTTGTGAGTTTACGGATTATTTAGTGAGAGCTATTTTAATTTTCTATTATTTTTCAAAAACTACTCTCTCAGAAAATTAATGTTTCTGCTGGAAAACTTGTGTCTATTAAAACTTTGTTAATATTTCTTTTCATAGGTGGGAGTTTCTCTATAAATGTATAGTGTATCAATCGAATTTCCTTCAAACATCTAGCAATGACTCAGTGTTATGAGTAATATTAATCGCATTCAGATACTTCAAAAAAATTATTTTTCCTAAATTTATAATATTGATGAAATAGCAGTTACGTTGCGATATATTATTTCATTACTATCTTTCAGTTCAGATCCACTTACAAGCTTTTTAATTTTCTATTATTTATCCTAAGCCCATCTTTCATTTTCTGGGCTCGGGAGGGTATTTGCATTACTCAATCTCCATTCCTATCTTTGTTTCGTTTTTAGAATCTCGTCCACCATGAAAAGTTTATTTCTCTCTGGAAATATTATCGTATCTCAGACTACGCTTTCTTGCTTTGTACCCGATTACTCGCACAGTCTTGCTTTAATTTCACTGACGCAGTTGCTTTTTAGGGTACCAGTCTTAACAGTTCTGTCTCTTCTAAACTTTCCCGTTTCTCCCCAGAATTATTTTTCTGATGATCAACTTCACTTTCGTATACACTGAGCTTCCCGTTCTCTATTCCTAGCTCTCTTATTGTGTAACGGATTATATCCTGATGAATGCATTCGAGGGATTTTAAGTAGCCCTCGACTATTACATGTTTTTTTATCTTGTCTTATACTTTCGTACGTTAGTATTCCTCAACATACTACCAAGCTTTAAAATTCTCTTATGACCTTAGGTATTAGTGTCTCGGCTAGACTAAACGGAACAGCTGAATGTGTCAAGACGTCAGATTCCTAGATTTGAGGAGATAGCCATTAATTCCGCCGAAGTAAATAAAGAAATCCTGCTCTGTTCATCTTCTAAATGTGTTATTATAAGAAGTTGATTTATACTTAGATAGCATCCGCCTTGCTTGTGACGCAATAGAATGGTTATCTACAGAATCACAAGTTTGAAAGGACAACAACTTTTGAGCTCTTAAAATCATTAGCCTAGCACATTGTCGGAAGACCATCCACGCATATCCTGCAACAGGACGTCGAACTCCAGGGAGAAGAGTAAATGCTTAGAAAAAACAAGTTTACTCAGCAGATAACAATTACAGCAGAATGTCCGCGTTATATTGAGCATTCGTCTTGTATAGCCTAAAAACCTTACTGATGAAGGTAACAACCACCAGCAAAACTTCGATGGCAACCGCTGCATGATAGATGAAACGTAACGTTTAATAAATGACAGTGAAATCTCCATTACTGCTGCGTTATAAATTCTTTGTTCACTACTCTGCTTCCCGGTAATCTACGAATGGTTGAAATTTGTTTCAGGATCATAAACATTGTCTTCTAGTTTTGTTAGGCTTCCAGTCTGCGATTTGCAGCACTACGCTTGCCAATGGAAATAATCTTACAAGTCACTGTTCAGGTCAGTCAACATTGATAGTGATCTGCTGTCAATCATTTCGTTTATTAATTTCTATCAGAATATCGAAAAATAATGGACTGAAAAAAAATAACTGAAGTTAAAATTTCGTGATCTAACTTCATGCTGTAAGCCTGTAAAGACAAGGCTTTCAGTTTATTGGGACGCTCAGTCAGGCGTCCCTCAGCCGGCGACGGCGTTAGGGGCGTCCATTAATTACGTGAGGTGTTTTCCCGGAATTCCGGACTCCCCACCCTCCGTGGTGAGATCTGGTCGGAATCCCCCCCTCCCCCTCGCTGACGTCGTAGTTTTTTTTTAGACTCTTTTTTTTTAGCTCTACTATTCTTCAAGAAATTAAAAAGATGACTTGAGATTTCCTTCGCTCCCCCTCCCCCCCCCCCCGCCGCCTTGGCGAGATTTCGCGATATTCCCCTCCCCCTATTTCACCTCACCTAATTAATGGACGCCCCCTTGCAGTCCAGTGTTTGGGGAGTCGACCATCATAGCTTTGTGTGTGCGTGGTTGGCCGGAGAGGGGAATATTGGCGCAACGTGCTGGGCGTAATGGTGCGTACTTGTGCGATCTTCGAGAAGAGTTTTATGTAATGGGTTCTGATTTGTGAATCTAACTGGGCCAATGATAGAAGAGCAAATTTCGGTGGGATAGCGATAGCCCGTAATAAATAAGTTATTAGGTGGAGGGAAGCGGTCACCTTGCTTGGAGGCAGAAAAATGCGTGGTTAGAAGTTTATTGTGTGTGGGATAGATGCTAGCGAGCAGTGTGCGAGAATCTTGTGGACGGATCTAGTTGGTTGATGGTAGACAATTGTCACCAATAAGGCTTTCAGTTTTCTACTGGAGCAATGTATTGTGTTAATGAACACATTGTAACAACTCAGAAACTTACTTCGCAGTTGTGTGCGGACGAATCGAACTTGTACAAAAATATACTAATCTTCTCACTGGTTTATTCGGAAAACTGCCACATGGTACAGCTAATCCGGCCTTTTCTAGTCTGTTCTGAAAGCGACTTAATTTCGAACTAGTTTGGTTGTGGAGATATAGTTTTTCAAAGCTAGGGTAGTAAATTGTAATCGCCCAGTATTCCTCATGTGGAAAATGGCCTCAGTCAGAAGGCTGTGTATCGTAGATGTGTGATGTTTTAATTTCAGCTCTGATTTTGCTACACGAGTATTACCATCCACGATCACAAAAACAGAATGAACTAAATCAGCCTTCTGGAATCGTTTTGATTCCAAGAAGACTGAAGTAGAATAATGAGGTTAGTGTTATCCCCAGGTTCAGAAGGTACGGTTCAAGAACATCTTGGTTGTCTGAATCGTATAAAAAAAATGAGACTGCTATTTTACATGATTATCAGTCACTGGTACTGAACCGTTATCCCTGTAATTCTAGTGCTGTTTCCTGAAAGGCGGCAAGAAAATAACCACTAGACATGAGGTCGTACTTCAGGATTTAGAGACCCTTATTCATCAAGATATGTGAACAACAAAAGAAACTTGAAATCGATCTATCTCTGAAGTAGAAGCCGCATTTGTCATCTGCAACTGGAGAGGGAAGGGCTTTCGCTAAGATAAAAATTTGGTCTTCCATTTCATTATGAAATAGGCTAATATTACGGCTTAACCGATGGTGTATTTCATTTTTATTCATCTTCAGGAACTGTTTTTACTATTTTTTTATGAATGCTGAAATGAAAAGGGCGTTCGAATCTGTCTGATGTCACGTACGTTAGAATGCTAATAAAATCTTATATCGTATAAGACGGTTGACATTAATTGTTGTTGACCAAAGATGCAGATTATTCCGTGCTATAATAGAAAATAAATTTACATAACGAATTAAGATATGTGAATGGAGATTTCTGCAGCCAGTCTGTGTAGGTGGTAACAACTGAGCAATGACTAAAACATCAACAATAAATTACTACGACGTACGAACAGTGATATATGAATTATGCATGACTCGTATTTATTCTTCCTGTTACAGATCGCGATACAGTGAATGCACTTGCCCATGTTGTATAAGTTTTTCAATCAGCGACATTTGCATCCTGGACCAGGATGACAACTGATATTCCGCGGAGCAGCAAAAGGATTTTGGTATTTAATTTAGGTTACGATAATTTCTAACTTCATTACTTCTTTTACATGAACGTAGTTCCACAAATATCGCAATGTACATAGCCTGGATCAGAATTATAACTGATATTCTGCGATTCCAGGATTTCACTATATAATTTACGTTCCTTTCACGGCCCGCATGTTGTGAACGTCATTACTTTAGTCAAATGTAAGTAGTTCCACCTTTATGGGAACTTTTGAAAGTAGTAGTACCACCTATTTATTTGTAAGACGTCACGACCAACTTTTTTTTGAAAAATTTCGCTGTTTCGTAGTCTGCAAATAGGAATGCCATCTAAGATTCAATAATTTTCGGACAATCTCCGTATGTATTCGTGTCAGCAATACGAAAAATTGCGACATTTTAAACTATAATTACCCCTTTCCCGTAATAGTCTGATGAAACTCATCGTACTTTACATCAAATAGCTACTAATGAGGAAATAAATAGTCTACTTCTATATTTGTAGTTCTAGAACACTAAAGTCCCGGTTTTAAAAATTTTCGATAACGTAAATTGTGTGAATATAGCACTGTTTGTACGTGGTAGTAATTTATTTTTGCTGTTTTTGTTGCTACAGTGTTTTCTCTCAACAAACTCAGTTGTTACCACCCACACAGACGGGCTGCAAGGATGGACAAAGAGCTTCCTGAAAAAACCATTTGAATGTGAAGCAGTTGTATTTAACATCATTTTCATACGAAGTTTTATTTAGTGCGTTCCTGATATTTAATATAATTTTCGCTATTTTGTTATTTTGAAGCTCAATAACGGAAATCCATTCCTCCGCGCTGCAGCACATCGTCGAATACGGTATTTATATAAAATGATTATCTTCTGGTGTTGGCTTGTAATTAACTGATTTTTAAATGTTTGTGTGAGCTCAGAAGAACGAGTTGAGAATTTCTGTAGTATTTTCGTTGCCGACATGAAAATGATTAATATAGATTAAGCAAGCTATTTGTACTATAGCTGTGGTAAGCCCTTCCAGTTGGCTCAGTTGGTTTTTGCACCGTGATGGTGTCCGGCGCTGACACGGGATTCGAGTCCTGCTGGTGGAAGACATTTTCATCCTTGGGACTTTGCCGGCAGGGAAGAAGAAGAGGTGGTGGTGCACAATTCCGGATCACCAGACTGGACAACAAAGTCCTGGGTCCTCTCCGCAGTGCGCACGAGTCGGTTGATGGTGAGTAGTTCATTGGTTGGGGACGTTAAGGCTGGTGGCTTCATGGTTTCTTTCGGAAGAGTCAGCCTGAATGTGATGGCACCGGGTTTCGCCATCTCCCTCATCGACAACACAAACAACACTCTGTATTGAAAAAAGAACCTGTAATAAACATTCGAATGTGTTTCCAGATTAATACAATTATCCTTGTCACTGGCCATATTTGAACTATCACTGCAACGCAATGTCAGCACGGTGTCAACTACGCTGCATAGGCCGGAAGTTCGAATATATTAGAGATTTCTCAATTTTAGGTTATCACCGACCCGTATCAGCTATTGACCATAGTCGGCTAGTGACCATAGGACTGATTGCTAGTAGGAAGTGTGTTCAAAATTACTTTTGATATATCGCGGCAAGTTTTTTTTTTTTTTTTTTTTACTTATAGCTTTACGCCTCATCGACGCCGAGGTCATTAGAGGCGGCATTGGGTTGGGGAATAGGAACTGGAAGGAATTCGGCCATGGCCCATTGAAGGAAGCATCCCGGCATTCGACTGGAGTGATTTGGGGAAACAATGGAAAACCCAAATCTGGGTGCCTTGACTGGGATTCGATCCGCTGTGCTCCCGAATGCGAGACCAGAGCGTTAACCACTCACCCACCACGTTCGCTGCGCGCCAACCACAAAGAACAAATTCCTACCACTGGTATCAACATATGGAAACTTTTACAAGCATAGCGTCGGTAGGAACGTCACGCTACCATTGTTGATCCGAGAACTACAGGTGTTTGAGTAAACTAGCTTCTCGCCGGATTTTTATCGAAGTGAAAATTAAAGATCTTGAAAAAGAACGGGTTGGTGTTAAACTTTGCTTCAGACTCGGTACAAATTTTACAAAGACTTTGCAAAAGTTTTAGCACTCTTTTGGAAGCGATTTCATTAAATGAATGCATTGCTATGAATTATTTAATGGCCTTAAAGCGGGAAGGACTTCACTGAAGACCCTAGACCTGGAAAACTTCCCGCGTCAATAAATTTTGATAACACCATTGTTTTTTGTACAAGATTCGTGGAAATCGCCGGTTGTCTCACCTAGAGCTAACCGAAGAAGTGTGGGATAACGCCGCGCCATTTTAACGAAAAAATGGGGTATGCGTAAAGTTTGTACCACGTTTATGATCAAAAAACGCATGCTAACATCAGTAATTTTATTTTTTTACTTCCGGCTTTACACCTCACTAGCGTCGAGGCCATTAGAGGGGGACACGGAATGGGAAGGAAATTGGCCTTGGTTTTTTTTGAAGGAACCATCGCGGCATTTGCCTGGAGAGACTTTGGGAAACTATGGAAAAACCAAATCTTGATGGCCCGATGGGGATTAGAAACCGTGTCTTCCCAAACTGCCAATAAATATTCGATCGTACAACTACTGCTGATAACTTCTTAAAAACCAAGGTTACAGGATATGAGACTTAGCTTAAGGCTATGGTGACGAAACCAACAGGCAATCGTCACCGGGAGTGACAAGAAAATAAGATCCCTCGTGTCTTAAACATGAGTTCTTCTAGGCAAGCAGATGTGTGGTTTCCGTGGTTCCCCTACATCACTCCAGGCAAATGCAGGAATGTTTCATTCAAAAGATCATGGCCGAATTCCTTCCCATTCCTTGTCTCCACTCCATTCCCGCCTCTAATGACCTCGACTAAAACAAGGCGTAAATCCATTAAAAAAAAAAAGGTAACTCGAGTTCTGAGGCTGGTCTACTTTTTTTCCGACTGTTAAGGTCTAGTGCACTGTGAATTCTTTGCACATGGTCAGACTATAAGCAACGAAATGCATGTATATATTTCGAAGTCTTTGACAGCTTCTGTTCACATCAAGAGGCCTCAATGGTGTAAAAACCTACGCTGGATATTGCACCATGCCAACTCACGAGCCAAGAATTTTCTGGAAAACACAAAATAGTTATCCTGATTCACCCGTTCCATCCTAGTGTGCAGGCTTCTTTTTGTTTTCTAAGTTAAAGGGCATCGTTTTCAGGCCCTCCACCGTAAAAGAGCTGTGCGCTATCCCCAAAAAGGCGTTCGAATAAAATGATTGCGAGGGTTTTATGGACAGATGTGGAGACTGCTATGAGTGGGAAAATCTAAATAACACTGAAAATATATTAAAAAAATATGGACAGGAAAAATTTGCTCTTTTTTAAACACACTTTAGGAGAAGACATGAAGAAAATGACCATTCAGGATTTTCGGATTGATAAGAGCACGGTAAAACCCACATAACAAAACGACTACTGTACGACAGTTTTCTTACAACCGATTGTCGTCACCTTTCTGCGATTCTGCGTCGTCTTGTTTATTTAGTGAACTGTCAATTAGAAGTTGTCAGCGAAACATACTCGTTTGCAATTGTGAAAAAAATCTAAAACTAACTCCCATCCTCTACTTCCCTACACTACCAGCAGGCCGATTCTTGTTTTTCACAATTATTGAACTCTGTTAATTAAATAGTATTCCGCTTTGTGAATGAAAAGGGAAGACCGGGTCTAAAGCGACGTCATGTTGTGATGCTAACAAAATATACAGTCATTAGTGTGCTATATTAAGAAGCATCCAGTTACTAAGCACCACTGATTTCTTAGTCCAGAAACTGCAAATATGTTACAGATTGCGCATATGCATCTGATTGATTCACTTGGTAGAACACCTGCCATAAGTTTTTGTCCATCTCTTTGAAAAGCCTGTGCGCTTTTCTTGACCTGAAATACAGTAACGTTTTCTTTGGTTGAACTTCCCTGAAACACTTATGTAGCGTGAACCGTACATGCGATGACAGTCATCATTATACCTAGGAGCGGGCGTTTGCCCTGCATCTCCAGAATCTTTGGAAATATAATGAGATTAGTGGTCTAACAAATCACATGACTAAAATGATGCATCTGATCAAGACTACAGTGAAGGGGGTTACACTGTCATAACTTCTTCGAATGTGAACAGAACTGAGTCCTGGAGAATTACTCACAAGGTACGGAGTACTGTTAATCTTTATTAAAACGACCAGATAGATAAAACATAGCCCATTATGTTCCAGATTATTATCTACCACACGGCTTTGTTCCGGTACATTCACACAGGAAAATGTTATTTCCTCACACAGATTAGAGTCTACTTCTCATCACATGGTAATTGCAAGGATTGACGAGTATACCGAGAGATCTGTTGCGATTGATTATCCGGTGTGTAATGTCGCTCGTGCTGAAAATACAGAGAACCTCTCGTTCAGTGAAACTGGCTTTGAAGTCTGCGATAAGGAGATACTGAGTGTGTACCGCGGAAACAGCGGACGAGGCTCCTTCTGGGACACAAGGTCGGGCTGGAAGTGAAAAAATTCCACCTTTCGCCCTGGCTCAGTGTTTTCACTGTCAGAGCCATTGAAATCTGGCACGCGACTGCACTGGGGAAGAGCGTTGCGTGAGGTGCGTGGGCAACCACAACGAAGCAAGTTAAAGCATCTTAAGAGACAGTGCCAACCTGCTGCAACTGCGACAGTAGTCAACCAGCCTGCTATGGTGGCTGTCCGGCGCGTCCGCAGAACAAGTCGCAACTCAGCTGACGGCTTCACACGAGAGCTGCAGCAGCCATACTCAATAAGCCGCGCCACTAGGGGGCCGCCTCTGACTGGATCCGCAGCGACGACGTCAGAATCTTAATATAGCTATTGAGCAGTAGACCTTGTTACTGACACAAGTCATAACAAATAATGCCAGAACGACACATCCAACGAAGACACACCGATGATGAGAACCTGACAGCAATCTGGAAGGAGATGCAATCAATTTGCAAGAACTTCCACACATTCTGGGGGAAATGCTGCCCCCAGATTATTGTGTCATGGCGAGAAACTAAGAAGGTAAATCTGCTAAAACGTCATAGAAAAGAGGTCTGATTGGAGGAGTGTAATGGGGAAGAGCGCTATTTACACTCTTACTACTCTTACACTGTCACGACTCTTACAGTTGGTGAAGGATACATGTATGCAATAAACAAGGCTTAGAACATTGAAATGGATCCTCCGTGTAGTCTTTTCTGTAGCAGTTCCGATTGCACAGAAAAAGTATTTACTGCTGGAGCCCATATAAGGGCAGTACATGATTTTATTCTTAAAAATAATAACGCCAGTACTGATTAAAGTAACACATCCATATAAACATGTGCCTCAGTCACATCGTAACCATCATTATTAATGACTGTATTCTATAGATAATCTCCGGAGAACCTCACACGTGTCGGTAACTGATTTTATGTTCAATTAATTTTCACACATGACACGTTTAACTGATTGCTTTCATCCGACTTATACCATTTTTAATAGGATAGGTTATGAAGAAGAAACTCTTTCAGTTTGTGAAGAACCTGCTAAAGTTTTATAACGCGCCGTTTTTATTATTCACGAGAGGAAATTTAATATAGGAGATTTAAAAATTTTTCTCCATTACTACAGTTCACAACGAATTCTGCTCTTTGTTGTAGTTATATTTATACCTAGATTCATGGTTACGCATTTGGTCACCGAAATTGAAGAGTTTAGGTTAGTCTCTAAAACAGAAAATTGAGACTGTATCTGTAGCGCTAGCATATACACAACTATTTAAGGAGATTCCTGCACAATGGCAATGGGCCTGATTGCAAGAAACCGATTTTGTGCTTTAATTTGCTTCTTACTTGTAAAAAATTTCACAGAAAGAAATTGCTTAAAATTATAGAGAAAAAACCCGCCACCGCTCACTGGATCGTGGAGGTACAACATGACCATGTTCGAATCCAGATCACCGCATAACTGCATCCTGATTGTGGTTTTTAGGCGATTTTCCGGAATCATCTAGGCGAATGCTGGGATGGACCCTATTCTATGCCTCATAAGTTACATGTTTCACTAACAACAATACACTTATCATACAGAAAAGGTGTTCGCAGACAGATGTCTATACAGAATTTCCTCCTAAAGGTTGAATAAGCCGGGTCTATACCATGTTCACTCTCAACTGGCGTGTCCACCTCACCCTCACCCTCAACCCAACTCACCTCACCCCCCATTGCCTTCCCCTCCGAGCAGACCACTGCTACAGGCAGGCAGGGGGCATTGTCGTATTGTCGCAGTATACATCGTTAAGAAACGCTGTATAGTGAAATGGCGTCAGGTAGTTATGTCAGGCGAAAGTAAATAATAATAATAATAATAATAATTTATGATGTGTGTAATTTTTTTAAGAGGCTAGAATACTCTGAAGAGTTAATATACTTTTTAGGGAACTGCACAAATTGACAGCAGAGGTGAGTGGCGCATCGTGACGAACAGTGCAGCGTGTATGTAGCGAAGCCCAGCTGAGTGTTCCAGCTTCCAGGGTCATCCTTTTCTTCTCCAAAGAAAAACATTCACCGAGAAAAACCGGCCATGGAGATATATGACTTCCGGAAAGATATCATTCGACGTTCTGTACTAGAATTTTACGATTGAGTTGAATATCCTAGCATAAGGAAATTGAGGGAGATACTGAAAGAGTAAATTAACTACACTGGAGGCGTCACTTCTCTGCATAAATTACTAAAAACATTCTACTTCAGATACAGATTTACTAATTTCACTGATGACAAATAATTAAAATGATCGATTTTACTGAGGAAAACATCACATGAAATGCAACATATTGTATTACATACGTTGTGATGATGATTGCGCATGCGCGGCAGCTGTTTCCCCGTCAACTGTAGGGGCTGGGGAAGCAGAGTGGGGATAGAGCAGAGTGACCTTGACCCGCCTCTCTCAACTGAACACAGTATAACAAACCCGGTGTGAATTCAGGCAGGACATAGGTCCTTTCTCTCGTCCAATGATTCACACTGGGCACCTGTGTGAAACAGGGAGCCGATGTCACGATGTCTTTAGGAGACCATCAGATGATATTCTTTATGGGAATGTTGCAGAACACAGAACCTACACAGTCAGCACTTCTCGAAAAACTATTTGAACAGATTCATTGATTATTTTTCCCATTAAAGATACTAATTTTAATAAATTAAAATTTACACTTTATAGTAATTTACTGAATGTGTACTTATTGGTTTTTCAATCATGTATTTGCACCGGCAAAAAGCACCCTGCTTTCAGTAAAGATGAATATTATGAACAGCGGAGTACTAATTCTTAAGGAACGCTAAGCCTAACCGTTATAAATTCAAATTTTTACCCGTATTTACCTTTTGTACATTTGTTCATTTTAAGATGTAAATATGCGTAAACATGGTTGACATTTTTGCTAACTGGAGTGCTACAATAAGAAGGTAAAAGAAAAATCACTAGAGTCGAGTAGTTTTTGAGATATTTAACGATTTTTTATTTTTTGTATTTCGTTATGGAATTTGGAAAATGAATACCGACTTGTTAACTACTCTACATCGGCAATGTTGCTTCGTTTTTTTTATTTCCAACAGCCCTCTCATCCTATATCTTAACCGCAGAAGTTAAAGATATTGGGTTATTTAAAAGTTTATAGTGTACCGCTAAGGCTATAAATTTTTTCCTCAGGGGATGAAATGCTTCTCGTTACAGTAATACTCCAAATAATTCTCTTTTTTACTACTTCATCTGTAATTCTCCCTGTTAATAACGAAGCGTTATGCATCTTTTATTAGTTTAGTTGGTGTTTTAATACAAGACCTGTAGAGTGCTTTGGGAAACTAATCATTACGTTTTACAGCAATAAAGTTCTGTTTACGCAAATATAATTTTTAATAGCTAGCGTGAGCTCTTTCATTACTGACTTTAGTCTAGCTGGGAGAAAGTTTTCTAGCTTTGGTGAATATAACTGGATTTAATATTTAGATTTTTCACCTCATAAATAATCCCCCACTTCTCAAGTTGTTCATTGTAAGTTTTTGTTACGTTGTTAATTGCGAGTTTTTTTGTTCTACGTTTCTGATCAATTACATACTTGAGAGTTGTAGTTCGACGAAACATTTTCCGTTGGAAGTTTTCTATACTCCTCTGATTTACAATGTCTTCCAGAGAAAATTTTGCAACTTGAACAAATCCTTCAATTCACTTTTTATTTATTTATCTTTTTCTTATGGCTTTACGCCTCGTCGACGTCGAGGTCATTAGAGGCGACAAAGGATTCGGAACAAGGAATGGGAAGGAATTCAGCCTGGGCCTTTCGAAGTAATCCCCCCAGCGTTCGCCTGAAGTGATATGGGGCAACCATGGGGAACCGAAATGTGGATCGCAAGATGGGTAGAACCCGCGTCCTCCGTATGCGACGCTATAGCGATACCGCTCACCCACCACCCTGTTTCAAACACAATGCAGGCCAAAAGTGCAAGGGTTGGGAAAAGGGGAGGGGGATTTGAAGATGGCTCCGGAAGTTTAACTTCCATGAAGACTCTTGGTTTTCATTTGTATTTGAACCGGGCAGTCCAGTCGTCAGTCAGTGACTTCACCGATTTATCTATATGGTGTCTCTTCTATCGAATGTTTTATTTTGAAGTAATAACCCAATAAATCAATATACTGATTGCATAAAATAATCTGTTTTAGAAAGAAGTGTGCCTGTAAATCACGCGTTGAACTTATGATCGCGAGAATTGATCAAGCAATGTTTCCAGCTCTGTTGAATATCAATGTTTTCCCCTTGGGGTCTTACGACTCGTTAACGCACATCGTTTTGAAGGAACCTTTCCAGCACTCGCCTATAGCGATTTCCGAAAAACGTGCAAAACCAAAATTTGGATGGCCAGGACTTAAAACTGCGTCTTTCCTAACGCTAGGCCCAAGCGTGAATACATGGACTTAGTTCCAGAGTGATGTCGTTTTATTTACCCAATAATAGGAATACTAGTTACAGTAACATTTTTTATTTTTACTTTGTTCATCTTGTAAACCGCTGTAGCCCTTTGACTGTTCCCAAGGAAGGAAGTAAATCTCTCCGGATCTAAGAGAACCGCAAAACCTATTTTCACGTTTTCTCTCATATTGTTCTTTTTCATTTTAGGTTTGAAAATGTCATACGTAACTCCAACTACGTAAGCAAGTTGGTCTTTTTTATTAATGAAGCTAAAACCAAAGTATGACAAATAGCCATAGAGGAGATTACAGTTCATGTACACAGACGGAAAAAAAAATCCCAACACCAAGAAAAAATTATTGTAGAGTAATGAAATTTGGACAATGCATTTGTCAAGTTAACATGTTTAATTGATTAAATTTTCAAGATCACAGGTTAATTTAAGCTCAAGAAAATGCATTTCAAATGTGAAATACTGTTAAATTAATAGCCGGTGTAACCTCCAGAATTTTGAATGCAAGCCTGCAAACGTGAATGCATTGTGTCATACAGGTTTCGAATGTCACTTTGTGGTATGGAGTTCCATGCTTGTTGTACTTGTGCTGTCAATACTGGGACGGTCAGTGCTGGCTGTGGATGATGCTGGAGTTGTCGTCCAATGATATCCCATATGTGTTCAATTGGAGACAGATCTGGTGATCTCGCAGGCCAAGGTAACATGTCGACACTCTGTAGAGCACGTTGCGAGACAACAGCGGTATGAGGGCGAGCGTTATCCTGTTGAAAAACTCCCCCTTGAATGCTGTTCATGAATGGCAGCACTACAGGTTGAATTACCAGACTGACGTACAAATTTGCAGTCAGTGTGTTTGGTATAACCACAAGAGTGCTCCTGCTGTCATAGGAAATTGCTCCCCAGACCATGACTCCAGGTGTAGGTCCAGTGTGTCTAGGCCGCAGACAGTTTGGTTGCAGGCGTTCCCCTGGCCTCCTTCTGACCAACACTCGGCCATCACTGGCACCAAGGCAGAACCTGCTTTCATCAGAAAACACAACAGATCTCCACTCCGTCCTCCAATGAGCTCTGGCTTGACACCACTGGAGTCGCAAACGGCGATGGCTTGTAGTCAGTGGAATGCACGCTACAGGGCTGGAGTCATGGTCTGGGGAGCAATTTCCTATGACAGCAGGAGCACTCTTGTGGTTATACCAAACACACTGACTGCAAATTTGTACGTCAGTCTGGTAATTCAACCTGTAGTGCTGCCATTCATGAACAGCATTCAAGGGGAGTTTTTCAACAGGATAACGCTCGCCCTCATACCGCTGTTGTCTCGCAACGTGCTCTACAGAGTGTCGACATGTTACCTTGGCCTGCGAGATCACCAGATCTGTCTCCAATTGAACACGTATGGGATATCATTGGACGACAACTCCAGCATCATCCACAGCCAGCACTGACCGTCCCAGTATTGACAGCACAAGTACAACAAGCATGGAACTCCATACCACAAAGTGACATTCGAAACCTGTATGACACAATGCATTCACGTTTGCAGGCTTGCATTCAAAATTCTGGAGGTTACACCGGCTATTAATTTAACAGTATTTCACATTTGAAATGCATTTTCTTGAGCTTAAATTAACCTGTGATCTTGAAAATTTAATCAATTAAACATGTTAACTTGACAAATGCATTGTCCAAATTTCATTACTCTACAATAATTTTTTCTTGGTGTTGGGATTTTTTTTTTCCGTCTGTGTAGAAGCAGTTGCATATATAGAAGACCACCTATGTTTAGGGCAGACTGTTTCCTTCGTCGGTTAAAAAGATCAGCCAATGTCTTGAGGCAGCTCTGTCATTCAATTTGATTCCTTACGTAACATCGAGAGGGAAGTGATAGACGCTTGTGCTCTGCATGTTCTCACGTTCGAAGCTGACACATGTTCTTTGACAAAAAACAGGTGAACAAAATCTCGGAATTTGTCAAATATAGATGGAGAGAAGCATGTTGAGAGATTCTCTCTGTAACACAGAAATGAAGCAAAAAAACGCATATAGGAGATCTGAGCTGAGAAATGGACCTAGGCTGGCTATGTGCAACAAAATGGTAGTCCAGAAACAGAACGGAGCAAAGGATTCACATATATTAGGTGGTCTGACATACGAAGCATTACACTGTTTTGGATGAGAACATTATAAGACAGGCGACTGTGGAAAGAGATGGAGGAGTTCTTTGCTTCAAAAGGGGAATGAAGGAGTTAAGAAGAAATATTGTTCTTGAAAGGGTATGCTTGAAGCGGAACCAGGACACCATCCCATCATTAGCCTATGGCTGTAGAAAGTAGCTTGTAGGCAGTATTCAGGATGGCTAGTACGCGTTTTAGCATGATTTAATACCTCATCAATAGCGCCTTAAGTCTTTCTAGCATGGCAGTACATGAACACAATCAATCCACTAGGTGGCCGAACTACAGAGAAGACGGTCGTCCTGCTGCACTACAAATATAGTGAATAGTGTTTCAGACGTTTGCATATTAAAATTCTGAACACCAAAAGGTGTCTACCAACTGGGATTACCGCATAATGCAAATGGATGAGGCATGTGACAGTTTTGACATAAATCTTATATTCAGTGACCACTAAAAGGAAAGGGATGCTAATCTTCGGAATGTAAGAAAAACGTCAAGTCTTCGGGTGGGTACATCTCCAATGCAACATGAGAAGGGGACTGATGATGCAATCTGGTAATATCGTTCAGGAAGAGGACTTGTCCCTGTGCGTTAAAACCCTGCTTACTCGACACGTGAAGATATACACTACTATTTGTGAAAGTAGGAGACACGTGATTGCAATGAAATTTATTCCGCAGATTAGGGACATGATAATACACAAACGTTCAGAATTACAGAACTGTACATGCGTGAGAATCCAGTACGGTATAAAGCTACCGCGTGCTGAGATCAGGTCCTCCAGACATTGTGACATGGAATTAAAGAGATCCTGAATATGCTGCTGTGGAACACAATGTGGTTTTGTAAATGAGCCCAAAAACATTGACAGTGGTTGCAGAAGGACCAGAAAGGACAAATTGCTGAACAACCATATCCCAGACATGTTCGATGGGCGACATGAAAGGTGGACGTGCAGACCAGGGAAGCAGTGGTACCCGTAGTTGTTCAAAGAAGGTTTGCACATTCCTCGCTACATGCGGTGGAGCATTGTCCTGCTGAAATATATTATTTTTTAACTTATCGCTTTACACCTCGTTGACGCCGAGGTCATTAGAGGCAGGATGGGACTGGGTACAAAGAACGGGAAGGAATCCGCCTGGAGTGATTTTTGGGAAACCATGGAAAACCCAAATCTGGATGCCCGCACGGGGATTCAAACCGGCGTCTTCCCGAATGCGAGGAAATATGGCAAGAGGAGCTGCCTGGGGTGGGGGGGGGGGAGGGAGGGAGGGAGGGCAGTGCCTTGGGCTCTGAAACGTCCCTGACGAAACAGTCGCTGTTCAGATTGCACTCAAAGAGTAGGTGGTGAGATCGCATGTTATTGCCAATGGCGTTCCAAACTTGGCGTTTATCCGCTATGCCGCCCCTTTCTAACACGTATGAGGGCATCATTTCAGGGCAAGGTAAAGTGGGATTAGACCGAAAAACACTACATTTTGCCACTCAGCACGACAGTGACGGCTTTCACGTTCCCTTTGCCGTCTGAGGTGTTGATGGTTTCTGGTCTATGGAAGCCGACGCAATGCCATGCTTGTAACCAGTCCAGTTCTCAACAGATTGCGTTGAACCGTGGATGCATTCATGTCCATACTAGCTGCAGTGCTCAAACGTCGAGCCAGCACGGTGGACGAAGCTATTCTGTCAGAATGACAGCGGTCATACCGCGCTGTGGTGACATTATCTAGTCCAGCACTTGTTCCACATTGTGTACCTCCTTCTTCTATTCATTGGTTCCGCACACCCCATCATTGTCGTAGCTGCGTGCTCCATACGAGTCGCAATGTCATGGTACGACAAACCCGTTTCCTAGAGACCAATCATTCAAACTCACTCTCGTGCTGATATAGCGCCCGTTGACGTCGACGAGGCGTACTGGCACTATCTCAACTGATTCCACTTCGTTCTTCGTTTGATGGCTTTGCACCGACAGAGCGTGCCGTAATGGTGGCATCCCATGGCCTGTTGTTTTGTAGACTGAGCCATGCAGCCGAATTGTACGGATCAGCACGCGCCACAGGCTAGCCTTCGCTACCTCGTAACTACCTCCACACCACGATGCCTAATGTCGTTCAGTTATCCGGGCGTTTTATGTTTACCAACTGGGAAACGAATAGAGTTGCGCCATCCCTGACAGCAGCGGCGGGTCCCTTCCCACGGCCCGTTGTTAATAGCTAGACCAGCGCAGCCGCCAAATGCATGGGCCGTGGGAAGCCACCTTAACACTGACCTATCCGGTCACACAAAGAGGGCGTTGCTGGACCTTGCACGCTGTTTCTCTGTAATCTTAATCACTTATTATTGACCTACACATCAATCGATTTTGGAGTGATTCACACCATTCCTACTGGGTGTTGCAAATTATACAAACGACAGTGCACAATGGAGCTGGAGTAACGGCCGTCTGATTACAGTTTTCTGTAGTCATTTAATCCAATACTACATCTACATCTACATATATACTCTGCAATTCACAAAATTGTGGGTGGTAGAGGGTGCTCAGCACCAAAGCTAATCTCTTTGCTGTGCATTCCAATCCCTAATGGTACGAGGGAAAAAAGAATTCATATAAGAATCAGTCCGGCACCTTGTTTCTCTAATTTTATCTTTCCTGTCCTTCCGACTCAAATAGGTTGGTGGAAGAAGTATTTCACTACACTCAAAAGTGAAAGTGGGGAGTACGCATGTTTACCAATAAGTTTAAACGAAAAGTGTGTCGTCTATCTACCAGAGACTCCCAGCCTAGTCTACTAATCAGTTTTGTGACGCTTTCATAAGGACTGTAGCAAACCGTTACGAATCGAGCGGCTCTTCTCTGTACTTTCTCTATACTTTCGATCAACCCCTTACGAAACGGGTCCCAAATGGCCCAACAGTAATCCAAATGTGGACGCACAAGAGATTTGTACGCTATCTCCTTTGTTTGTTCATTACAATTTTTCAAGATTCGACCTATGAATCGCAGCCTAGAATTTGCTCTACCCACTAACGAATTAATGTGTATGTCCCATTTCATGTTCCTTTGTACTGTTACTCCCAAATATTTCATAGAATCGACCATATCAATAACTGTATTGTTTAACTCGTATTTCTGAACAATTGGATTCTTTTTGTTAATTATGCTCATTGTCTTGCACTTTTTACAATTTAGAGTAAGTTGGCACTCAGCGCACCAAGCCAAAATAACATGCAGATCACGCTGAATTTCTAAGCAATCAGCCAAATTTCTTACTTCCTTATAAATAACCGCATCATCAGCAATACTGAGACTGTTTCAAATAATACACAACGCACAAATAATCAACACTTAATATGAAAGCAAGGGTTACTCTGTTTACAGAAAGATGGTGATACAAGCGTTCTTACCTTACTGTAATTTCTAGAACAAAAAGGCAAGAGAAACTACTCTTGTTTCATTTCTTCACAAGTGGTTGCAACCGTCATATGAATCTGTTACGTCCCCCCCCCCCCCTTACAGAAAAAGGAATGATTTTCCTATCAGCACGTCGAAGATAAGGCCAATTTCATTCGTCACCCTAAAGCACGCCAATATTTCAATGCTTATAGCTACATGAAATATAGTTCCCTATTTTTTTATTTGAAAGAAAAATTATGGTTAATGGACTGTACCGATATTCTGAGGAGTGGAGTGATATCACCTTCTATTTTACGACTTATTTGTAGGACGGGGACCAAAAACTGCGAAGACGAGTGAAGGTATGAACTTAAGTAGCCAAATCGTTCTCAGAAATTTGGGAGGACATTAGAAACGGCAATTAGGGATCGCACGACTAGAGTTGATTAAGGAATGTTTAATTTGGCATAAGACAAACAGTTTAAGAAGACGTTGTCCAAGGACATACAAATAGGTATCACAGAAGCCAAGGAAAATGAATACAAAGTAGGTAATAGCCAACGACCGATCAGATCTCTCGGACCGAGTGTGGCAGGTGAGCGGTAACGCTCTGGTCTAGCATTTTGTTCGAATCCTCGTCCGGTCATCCAGATTTTGGTTTTCCATGGTTTCCCAAAATCACTCCACGCGAAGGCAGGGAGTGTTCCTTCAAAAGGCCATGACCGAATTCCTTCCCGTTCCTAGTTGTCAATCCTTTTACGTCTCTAATGACCTTAACATCGACGAGGCGTAAAACCTTAAGGAAAAAGATGTCTTTCGGAGAAATTATGCCATTTGCTTGGCTTTACGGAGCACCACATGCCTGCATAACTAACGTTTAATTCGAGTTGTGTTATCAGCTCTGATGAAACACTCCATTGATTTAAAATCTTGAAAGCAGTAACATTTGCCAAAAAAATGATCGATATTTAACAGTTAAGTAATTACTGCATAGAAACACGAACACAAGAATGTGGTTGGATGCTTACAGAAGAAAGCGGGTATTTCGCTCAAAACCCTTACGGTGCTGAATTCGTAACAAATTATTGTAATTTAAGGTACACACTTTGACAATAAATTTGGCCGCCGCTGAAAAATTCTATCACTCTTATTTTGCACAATCTGACATCAATGTCATCCTAAGAAACAGTAACGCAATACTGTTACTAAACAGTTGAGCAACTCGAAAGAAATGGATTGCCAGAATAGTTGATTCGGTAACATATTTGGTCTGATGTCCACTTAATAACCTAATAACTCACGTGCAGTGAACATGAATAAAGACCATCTACAAAAGTGGTCAGTAAAATACCTGAAAAGCAAATAAACCGTAATCCATAAACTTTGGACAAGCAAAAACATTAGTGACTTTTATTTAAATTAAAATTTATGCTAAGTTGGAATGACAATTGGCATTCATGGTTACAGTAGAGATCATGAGTAATTCAATTTTTAAAAAAAAATTTAAGTTGCTTTCATTAGTAACATATTACAGAAAAGCAGATCAACATTTTTTCAGCCGAAAAATCTATCAGTACTTTTATTAACTATGAAACACTACGAAAAGCAAACTTAATGTATGTGTTATGGCAAATAATTTGGTAGCAGATGCTTAGCTATTAAATTGTGAACATAACCATGAATTTCTACTAATGGTATCTCTGGACGCTGTTTTGCGAGCAAAGGCTGTCACGTGACACCGTTCTCCAGCCAATAGCAATCGAGGGGAGTGAATTAGTGACTTTACAAAATTATATAGTAGATTATGCAAAATTACATCCTTGAAGGAAATTTATTTGTACAGATGCTGAAATTGGATTAGGTGTACGATTAATCTGAAATGGAGAAGAAAGAAATTCGTGTTGTCATTCAATATTTGTGTAAGAAAGAAATTTCATCGAAGGGTCACATTAGGGTGCTCCTGCCTACAGCGTAGTAGAAAACTGGGAATCTGAATTTAAGCGCTTAATTGTCATTTGTCGCATTTAAACGCATAATATTACATTTTTCTTATGGCTCGTCGACGTCGAGGTAATTTAAGGCGGGAAAGGACGGGGGACAAGAAACTAGAAGAAATTTTACCATGGCCTTTTGATGTAACCATCCTTGGATTCATCTGGAGTGATTTCGGGAAACCATGGAAAACCAAATCTGGATGGCTGGACGGGGATTTGAAACCGCATCCTCCCGAATCTCAAGCCAGAACGTTACCGCTCACTCACCGGGCTTGGTTTATGTTACGAAATCACATGAAGGGTCCTAAATTAATCAACAGGGGATAATAAACTACTGGATTGTCAGCCTACGATTACATCGCATCACCTGGCTCGCAGTTACTTCATAACGTAGCCCAAACGAGATTGAGATAATCAGCTGGAGGCGGGTAAACAAGCGCAGAGCAGCCGATGTGGGCCACTGGGTTATCTGGGGGAGACCCGCAATCAATAGAGGTGAGCCTTCCGTGGCTGGGTCGCGCAACCCACAACGCCAAATATTGATACTCGCCAAAACAGCCAAAATCACAGTGATCAGAAATCTCATCCAAAGTATCGGCAAACAGTGCTTATCTTGTGGCAAGAAGAGAAATCAGTTGTGGTCGATCACAGTACATAAGAGCGACTTACATTTAATTTCGAAGAAACTAGAATTTACTCGGGTCAGAGATTTTTGGGACAGCATTATTCGATGGCGAATCAAAAAGTAAGTTACACTTCCAAGTTACGGCCATTTATAAAACCATTTACACGTACGCAATACGCCTATGACAACATACAATGGAAGTTCACTTTTCCACATGGTCCCCAACAGACTGTAAACATTTTTCAGAATTGTCAACAAACTTTTCGATTCTGGGTGAGTAGAAATCACCTCCAGCGCTATTTAACCACCTGGAGACAGCTGCTTTCACATCCTCCTTGTTTGGGAATCGTTGTCCACCGAGACCCTTTTCCAGCTTATCGAACATATGACAGTCACATGGCGCTAAGTCTGGACTGTATGGAGGATGCCATATCTACCATTTGAATCGCTGCAGCAGTTCGGATGTTTGGCGGGCCTTGTGAGGTGTTGCGTTATCGTGCGAGTATCATGTGTTCGGTAAGCTGAAAAAGGATCTCGGTGGACGACGATTCCGGAACGATGAGCAGGTGAAAGCATTATCTCCAGGTGGTTACATAGGTGGAGGTGATTTTTACGCATCCGGGATCGGAAAGTTGGTTGACCATTCCGAGAAATGTTTCCAGTCTCTTGGGGATTATGTGGAAAAGTGATCTTACATTGTATGTTGTCATAGCCCTGTTGCCTATGTGTAGGTGGTTTCATAAATGGCAATAACTTAGAAGTGTAACGTACTTTTATATTCGCCCTCGTAAAAGAAGCTGTTGAAATCAGAACAGCTGATTCTTTAGTTAACAGGAACACTAGATACCGGCATAGTGTTATCTGAAACCCGGCTATCAATATGTTGAAGCAGCTTCGCGTCGGTAATGAGCAGAAGAGTGAATGACGACATCGCGCTGGGTCGGCTTTTGGCTTCCGCGTTTCGGCGGCATCGCGTAAACAAACAGCTATTCAGTTATACCTTTGGTTGAAAATGAGGGCAGCGATAGACGCCCTCTAAGCGTCCCATAACTGTGACATTTATACGCGGCTGGAAGCCCGAGAAGAGTTTATTTAGTGTTTCGCTTCGTCAGTGAGGCCGTTAGAGGAGATTCAGTGATCAGTTGTATCGGAATAGTATATATCCCTTACGACTCTTCTTTGGACATCGATAAGAATAGTAAGTTGCTTTAAACTTCACTAAGGGAATTAAAGTAGGCATCATGTCTGGAGGAAAATTTTGACTTTGCAACTATACTGGATTAGAGAGTTGACTCATTACGGTCACGTGCTGATATGGCATTTTCTTCATGCTTCACAAATTACTAGACCGAGCGTGGTGGGTGAGCGCTTAACGCTCTGGCCTCGCATTCGGGAGGACGGCGGTTCGAATCCCCATCTGGGCATCCAGATTTGGGTCTTCCATTTTTTCCCCAGATCACTCCAGGCGAATGCCTGGATGCTTCCTTCAATAGGGCCATGACCAAATTCCTTCCCGTTCCTTATCCCCAGTCACATCCCGCCTTTAATGACCTCGACGTCGACGTGGCTTGAAGCCGTAAGTAAAAATTAGTAGGCTACATCGACGTTGATCGACTTTATTGAAAAACCAGCTAAACCAAGTATAATTAAAACGGTAACTATTATTTGTTTCTTTTTGCTAGAAATATGAATTTGTTTTAGGAGTATATAAAACTAACTTCACACCTCCGTTATATTCAGAAAATTCAAGCTCCACGAAGCTATACCACGGCGTACCGTAAAACGCACACAACGCCATCTATAAGTAAACGAGTGAAACGTAAGTATTATTAAAATAACAAGCATAGTTTTTCCAATGTCTAACGTGGAGTCCGAAAGCAACGACGAAGTTAGGTTGTAATCAATACAACGAAACTTTTCACACTCAATGATGTCTGAATGGTTTTCGATGGGTTAGTTTTCTTTTCGCACTTAAATTTACCTCATTTTTTTGTTATTATTTTCCACATTTTTTTTTCACTTGTTGTTATGAATTTCGCTTCAATCTGCTGACGGTTAAAATGTTGTTACGCAAGGCAATCTATCTTTTTTTCTTATGGCTTTACGCCCCGCCGAGTAGAGTCCATTGAGGCTGTGTGCAAGGATCTGGAATCAATTTGGCGATGCCCTTTTGAAGCAATCATTCCTGCAACCAATGCACTCAATACTTTTTTTTCTTTAGCCATAGGCTTATGTAGCTAGATGCCATATAGTGACAATAGATTGTATGTAAATTACAACTTTAGTTCTGGAAGCATCAGTATACTTGTTTCACCATCTTCTTGCTAGGACAAGCCGGAGTTTGCATCAGACAGATTATCTCGGTTATATCTAACCTGTCTCCTTAACAGTCCATTCTTATCGCGCTGTGAAGTTTTCACACTTCATGTGCCGAGATGCATAGGCCCATCAGGGTTGTTTCATATTTTCTAATTATCAGTAGCAAATAGGTAAAGTTATTGGCAAGTAATTTTTTTGTTTTACGTTGTGGACTTCGAGTGAGTAAGGTCCTGGAAGGACATAGACGCAGATGGACTGGTAAAGTTGTCTTCCCACGGCCCGTGATTTTGCCGGCCGCGCTGGACCACCTCTCAACTATGGGCCGTGGAAAGAGAGCCATCTGTTGTGGCCTGTGCTGGCGCTTGGCTCTATCCGTAGCCCAGTCGGTGATATCAAACGCCCGGGTAGTGGGTGTTGTTGCCGTCTGTTTGTAGCAGAGGTGAGCACTCCCTCTTCTCCTCCTGTTGGATTGTAACTGAAACGACACTAAGTAACGTGGTGGGGAGGTGGCGAGGGCTAGCCTGTGGCGCGTACTGATCCGTATAACTCAGCTGATCTGGCGCGGCCTATAAAACGATGGGTCGTGGGAAGACACCGGGACATTCTCCGTTTCCGGGGCATTAAGTTAACGTCAAAGTGATTTGTCTACCACCTCCTTTCCTGTTACTCCCAAGTGACTTGGTACACACTACAGATTTACTTCTATCCTTCTAGCTGTGGTTTTTCGCAGTTCTCTAGCTATCTTATATATTAAGTATATTTTGTACCTGATAACAGCCTGCGAGGCGCTTCTAGAATCCGAACCAATAACTTATTTAGCTAGCGCTGTGCCCTGTATGTATTCTATGGTTCTTACAATCGTATACAGCTCTGCGGAGAAGGTGGAAAATGGGACAGAAAACCATCAGAGTTTATAAACATCATAATCCGGGTCAACCAAGGATACAGCAATCGCCTTTTTATTTATCCTGGAGCCATCAGTATACACTTTGCGCCATCCTTTCCATCTCAAATTCAGATTTTCTATTGAAACTTGCTTTAATTCCTTCCCCCTGCGTTTTCCCCCCTCCCCTCCTCTTTTCGATTATTCGTGTCACACTCCTGGAGTCTGAGCTTTGCCATACCTCATCTTCATTGAACATGTGAGCGGTCTAGTGGCTCAATGGTTAAGGTGTCTGAATGGGAATCGAAAGGTCCAGTTCGAATCCCTGTCTCGGCGGGGATTATTCATAGGATCTTAAACCTACCTTCACCTCTGGCAGTGCCTGCTGTGTAATACGAAGTACGACAGAACGCTCACGTGGTTCGGATTCCACGTTAAACTGTAGGTTTTTATACCCGGTAGGACTACGGGTTAGGTTAATACGGCTACGACGGGGGCGGAATGCGCAGCCAGTAGAAGCCCTTCACCAGGTCATACGACTGCACGGAATTATTATTAATATTATTGAATATGTAGTTAGCCTCTCGGCTGTGCGCCGTTTCGTCGAAATGTTCTTGTGCGTTAGTGGGGTAACTCGGCGCCTAGCCTGCCATGTCAATGACCTGCCTTGTTGCATCCGTCAGGAAGCGTCTATGTTGATCGATGCACACAAGAGTCGCGCGTTGGTCCGTCGGCAACCATTCTAACGAGACAATTACATTCCCATCTCACGACGGCAAACAAAGTTCGTCTCGCTAAATCTTTTCGACGCTAATAAAAGAAAATTTTTGCGGTGACCAAACAATTTTTTCTACGACTGGGAATTGTCAATGCTTTTATATATCACTGTATTCAGTATGGATCCAATTCACGTATTAATGTAATTAGCATCAGTCAGTGATTATTCAGTTGCAATAAATATGAAGTCGGTGCCATAACGTAATTCGACATCTATTTCCTCCTGCCGAATGAGAACAAACTATTATAAAACCTTCCTGTGCATCGGGTAGACTACAAGATTCTTCAAACAACAACAAAAATAGGAAGATAGCTTACCTGCTTCGGTACATGAAAAGAACAACAGAATGGAGTGTCAAGTAGAAAAAGAATTTTTATGGCATGTTTGTGCTAATAAATAATTTCAAATTGCCACATGTTAGTTCCAAAATTACTTAATTAAACATAGTTTTCCGGGCCTGGAATTTGGGAGGATGAGAGTGCAAATATCACCGCCTACTCATTCAGAATTCGGTTTTCCACAACTACCAAGTAGATGTTGGTATGGTTCCTTCAAAAGGTAATGGCAGAATTTATTTCTGTTCCTTATTCTCCATCCCTTTCGTCTCTAATGACCTCGATGTTGACAAGCCGTAAAGCCCGAAGCAAAAATAAATAGTTCGTGGGAAGTCAACAAGGAGATAACTAAATAACTGCTTTATGCAGATCACCAATTGTACATCACATGATTTATAAAACTGTTTCCCAAGTCTTACCTTAAGAAGTTCGTCTTTTTGCAATTCCATCAGGTTTCGGTATCTGACTACGTAATCAGAGGTGTATGTAATGGTGATGGATTCGAGGTTACATTCTGCGCCAACGTATTGTTTTTTTTTTTTAACTGTTTTACGTCTCTCAACAGCGAGGTCTTTAGAGACGGGAAAGGATGGGGGCAAGGAATGGGAAGGAATTCGGCCATGGCCGTTTTAAGGAAGCATACCGGCATTTGCCTGGAGTGATTTGGGAAACCATGGAAAACCCAAATCTGGCCAACGTATTGTGATATGTTTCAGTATCTTAGTTTAGTAGATACACGTTTTCCTTTGAGGTCGAGTTGATTTCAGTAATCTTCTTTGGGAAACTGCAGAAAATTTGTAATTATTTAGGTCCATGACTCAGAAAGTTGTTAGTCAAATAATTCACCACAAAACCCGCTCTTCGTATCCTCAGTACTAGGCCTCATACCGTACCTACCATTGTTTATTTAGCCACTTAGCCATATTAAAACAGCAATATCACTTTTTCACAGACTTTCGCTGTACCAGCTGCCTGTATTATATCATTGCTGATATACAGTTCTGGAATAAATGCCTGTTCATTTCACCTCTTGAGTTTATTTCAACTACCTTTCGTCATTAGTTACGATATTCTTAAGTTTTCTTCTCCAGCCAAAGATCGCAGACTCCGACTAGAAGAACAAGCAGCAGATGCCGAGAACGCTGGGCGCACGACCAAAGGGGGAAGTATCTCGGCTACCACACTACAGAATTACGATTTTTTTTACTTCTTTCTAACTGAGAATATATTGCAGGCAACTAAATCTGCGAATCTTCTTATAGCGTAATACTGAACATTTTTTAATTTTAACAATGGTTTCACCCAATGAAAAAGAGAAAAAGGTGGAACGGAACTGTCAATCATACTGTCATTTTCCAGTGTTTGCTGTTCATTCCACAAAACTGGCCATTTTCACTGTTAACTCTACACTGTTCTGTTACATGAGTGAGGCATTACGAATAAAAATTAGCTACGTGATTGGTACGATACGGTCAGTATGGCTGGAATGCGAAGGTTGTCCCGGACATGTGGGCAGAGGGGCGTCCTTTCGGCGAGACGAGGTCGGCACCTGTCAGTCAACAGCTTACGACTCCCAAGGGGCGAGCGACTGCCCAAACAGGATACCAGTTCCCTCTTAAGGTGGATTCCCACGGACAGTGCATTTGGCGGCCGCGCCGGTCCAGCTATCAACAGCGGGCCGTGAGAAGGGTCTCTCCTCTGCTGGCAGGGATGGCGCGCCTCTATCCGTCACCCAGCGGTAAACATCAAACGCCCGACTAACCGAAACGACACTAGGCGACGTGGTGGGGAGGCTGGCTGCGAGGTGGCGGGGGCTAGCCTGTGGCGCGTACTGATCCATACAATTCGGCTGCTTGGTGAGACATACAAAACCACGGGCCGTCAGAATCCGCCATCAGAGGTGAAGAACGGGCAGGGAGACTTGATGAATGGTGGACAGTAAATACAGTTCAGTGATTCCGGTATTGTTCCGAAATCTTGAAAGTTACAGTGTCGTCTTGTGGTAGAGAGGGAGGGAGAACAATGAATAGTGTGTGAACAAATACCGAGTAAATGTGGGGGGGGGGGGGGGGGATGCTAGCGAGTAATGGGAGTTTGTGACTGGAAAAACACTAATGTCGGACAATTTTTATGCTCACGCAGCCAATCGCTGAGCGAGATCATCTGCAGGATCCACTGGTTGGAGAGCGACGCCGCACAGTGGTTTAGGATTGAAATATAGGTGACATTCGAAATTAAATAATAATATCGATCCAAGAGAATTGCTTTCGATAGTATTTTCTATGCTGTTCAGTAATTGTTATGTTCAATTTTTTATAAAAGTGAATCCACCTCACTTAAAAGATTATTTAAAAAAATATTAGAGAAAATCGAATTCGGCCTTGTATCAAAGTGTCATAGCCAAACCTTATACAACCTTAAGTACCTATTGCAATCAATGTAACGACATAAAAATTTCTTGCAAATCTTTGCTGCTTTGACTACTGGACGCGTGTGAAGTTCTATAATATGATATATATATGTATTGGATTTCTTGGCGAGTTTTTTTATAGATACAATTTAAACTATTAATAGTATACAATAATACCACAAATGTTAAATCTTCTCTTTCTTATTTTCTTACTCAAATATTTATATTATTAAATTCATTATATGTAAATAAAACATCAAGATTATCTCTATCACCCATCTCTCTCACTCTGGCATGTATAGGAGAAAAGAAGATTGGCAGGAATAGAGGGGGCTCATAGTTAGCCCACATTGCTTCGTAAACTTAATTATAATTTTTATATAATTATTATTTATGTATACATTAAATGATATAAATACTTTAGTAATAATATGTAAAAAGTAAATATTTCTGCTAGTATCTTTCGAACAACTCACCAAGAAATCGATATAATAAGTTCACTTCTGAAAGAAATGATTGCTCCGGGCTATGAGAGTTCTTATCTGCAGGGTCGTAGCTGGGCAATGCTATGAACTTGCACTTGTAGCTGGCACAATGTCCTTCATGTGGCGATATATAATTACCGAATTTTGATGTCGGCCACACACACTGGATGAAGTTTTCTGCTCTGCTACGGAACAGTGTGGCACAATTCTTCAGAACATCCTTTGCCTGAGCACCTCCGCTCAAACAACGTGGCTGATGTCCCGTTCCAGGCAGCACATTCTCGTTAACGCATAGACAGTCCACATCGACCGATCGTGAATGCCGACCAGCACTGAATGTTCTTCCGTGCCTCATGAAAACAGAAATTTCCGCAAATCACCCTTTATATCTACCTGGCTAGCACAATCCTCCCCTCTCAGGGACACACTCCCCTCGCTAATTCTAGGAACCGGCCTGCTGGCATTCCTCAGATCTGCCGCTCGACACTTGTACACTGCGCCCAAATGCCCACTAAAACAAAAAATATAAAACTTCACTTACGCCCTGTAGACAAAGCCGCAAGGATATGCAAGAAATTTTTCTGTCGTAATATTAAGTATGATAGGTACTTACGATTGCATCAGGTTTGCCTTTGACACTTTGATACAGGACTGTGAAAAAAAAAAGATTTTCTCCCATTCGTTTTTTCAACAATATTTTTTAAATTGTGGACTCATTTTTATGAAAAATTGAACATAACAATTATTGATCAGGATACGATATGCTACCGAAAACAATTTTTTTTTGATGGTAGAGCGTTCGAATGCGGCCCGGAGGACCGGCGTTCGATCCCCGACGAATACGACGAATTTTCCTCGAAGCTGAACATCCGGAACGGCTCCAGGCTTCTCAGCATGCTATCAAATGAGTACAGTGGGGGAAACTCCGCGGGAAGGTAAAGAAAAGGGGCTGACCGCGGCACGTCCACTCTAGTACCTACGGTCAGGAAATAGGTATGCGGAGCTCTACCTCCGGTAATCCTACGGGAATACGGCTTGAAAGCTGTGAAAGCCCACTGTCTTTACCTTTACCTATTATGACTTAAGTTCGAATGCCCACTCTATTTCAATTCTGAACCACTGGGTGCAGGTACGGACGAGTTCCCGAGTTTTCCTGACGAGTAGACAGTCTGGTACCTGGTGTCGGTACTAGTGGACTTCAGCATCTGCCTCAAGCTTCGACTTGGTTGCCGCTCGTGGGTTATACTGCCCATTACTTGCGCCATCTGCTGTCAGACAGCACTTAACACAGCTCGGGATGCAGGACCTGCCATAACGTCGTAGTACTCATTGTTGTAGAGGAGACAACCACCGCCTACGACGCCTCACGCTGCTGTCACCAGTGCACGGTAAACAATTCGCCATAACACAGTTTCATAGCCCTTTAAAGCCTATCTATGCGGTGCACTGAACTCAATCATTGTCATTTGCTAAGTTCTTTGTTTGTATTTAATGACTTCAATTACGTTTTGTTTCTATGCTATTATGGACTTGGATTTACACTAATAAAGTTAATTCATGGTTTTAACTGTAAGCGTGGTAAATATGTTCACATTTAATTATAAATTTGTGGTTTTTGATTATACTATGATAATTTTACCCAGCCTCTCCTAATGAATAATATGTATCTGTTGCATATAGACCGAACTCTTAGACGCACAAAGCAATATGAAAATTAATTCATAGCAATCACAATTTACGCCGATGAAATTAGTTAATTATCAACAATTAAATCATAATCAATCTTGATTAAGGGAGTAAAACTTTAATTTCCTATTATAGAAAAATTAAATGAATTCTGTTACTAGGGAAGTAAAATTACAACTGATGGCCGAAGCAGGAATGATGTTAAAAGCACAATAGCACTAGTGAAAAGAGCCTTCATAATAAAGAGAAATATTTTACTTTCATATATTGTTTTAGGAAAGAAAGAACTTTTTGAAACTAAATGTGTGGAGTACAGCGAAGAATGGACTTCAGGAATATAAGAAATAAATTTGAAATTTGGTGCTTTAGACCGAGCGTGGTGGGTGAGCAATAACGTTCTGGCTTCGCATTCTGGAGGACGCGCTTTCGAATACCCGTCTGGGCATCCAGATAAGGGTTTTCCATGGTTTCCCCAAATCACACCACGCGAATGCCGGGATGTTCCAGTTAAAAAAAGCCATGGCCGTATACCTTCCCATTCCTTGCCCCCATCCTTTCCCGCCTCAAATGACCTATACAAGTCGTAAAGCCATAAGAAGAAGAAGAAGAAGAAAAAAAGAAATTGGTTCTATAGAATTATGCTGGAGATTAAATTTTCAGATAAAGTACGAAATGAACGTGTTTTGGAAATGATGGGCGAAGAAAGATGTTTGAGGCAGTCTTACAGAAAGAAGAGACAGGATGGTAGGTCATATTTTGAGATATGCAGGATTGATTACTTGGTTAGTGGAGGGAACAGTCAGAGGTAAGAACTGTAGAGGTAGACAAAGATTAGATATATCAAGCAGATAATTGAGGATATGGATTGAATGAGGTATGTTGAGATGAATAGGTTAGCACAAGGTAGGAAGGGATGGATGATTGTATCAAACCAGTCGAGAGACTGATGAAAGCAAAAAATAAGTATTGGTGCATTATGCCTTATTAACATAATGTTACTTAATTTCTCATAACCCCGCCTACAGTAAGTAACAATTCAACTGACGCCCAGAACATGAAGCTCTGACAAAATATTATTTCCGTAAATCATTTTTCAAATAGAAACAACTTCACACCACTGAAAACATATTACCACATAAATTCTTTTCAACATCCTGTCACTGATTTTGAATTCGGATACTTGCATTTCTCAGTATGCACTGGACTGACGAAAGAAAACTATTTGGTAATAACTGTGTAGTACAGAAAGTACACATTGAAACTAATTCAGAATGGACTATCGATTCACAACTATTTTAAATCACTACTAACAGAATTTATGTCCAACGTCAAAGATGCTTTATCAGTTTCCTGAATTATTGTGACTGCAAGAATATATTAAATTACAAATTGGAACTAATTTTATTGAAAAAAATTCAGCAATTCAACCGGGAAATTATTTCCTCCGGACTTGTGGTAGTTTTCAACTTGTTACGCAGCTATTCGGAGTTAAGAGAGTCGATTCCATGCGCAGTCAGGGGTACTTACTCTAAAGAAAATAAACGTTTATGAATATAGTTAGTCAGTCATCAGTCGCTGGGTGCAGAAATTAGTGTTAGACATATTAAGTTGCAGTTAGATAAAAGAAATAAAATAGGTGGTTTTTAAATTAATTTGATATAATTGCGATGGAGCACATGCTCCGGTGACAATCTCCCTACGCACCAACCTCCGCCTTTCTCCTTTCCTCTGCCCACCTACTTATGCCATATACTAATTTTTACTTTAAATTCTTCGTGTTTTTGGTAGATTATTCATCACTTCTTTTGGTAATTTATTCCAATCCCTTACACCCTTTCCTACGAAAAAGTTTTTCCGACACCCTTATGCCTGAAATCAAGGACCAGCTTTACCCTTCCTCACACCTCTCTTAATCCTCCCACCAGTATCTTTCCATGCCTCATTAACAATATACTTCTTGTACAATCCATGACTGTCTTCACCCCCCTTCTATCTTCCAATGAATCCCACTCCACCTTCTTTATCATGATTGTGTTCTGCGGTAATTTCCAAAGACAAAACTTGCAGCACTTCTTTGTAGCCCCTCAAACTCCTGTAGTTGATACCCAAAATGTTAGACCACCATATTCAAGCAGTGGTCTAACCAATGTTTTGTAACCTAATTCCCTTGCTTCTCTCTCTTTCAAACAGGTGATAGGTGGTTTGGCACTTTATGAAGAATAATATTGCCATTGTAGCACAAACAATCACTGGGTTCGACTACACTAAAACTCCCCAAAGTGAAGCAGCTGAAGATGCAGAGGAGAAGTCTGTAACGGATCTCAAGAAGCACATTGGATGAAAACGGCATTGCGTGAAACGACTCAAGAGCGCATGAAATGCGTTCATACAGTCATCTTCTATATAACCCTGCTATGTAATTAGTATCAAAATTTATTACATCCATTTCTAAAAGTATTATCAGATCAGTTACTAAAAAAAAAGATGTAGGTAAAGTATACAGAAATAGTAAAAAATTTGGCTAAGCAATGAATGGTTTAATTAAGATACAATGCAAGAATTTATGAATAATAAATATTATATTAAATCAATTTTTATGAATAATTTTCACGCCAATGTAATTGAATTTGTTGTTTTATTTCCCGAACGTGTTTCACTTCATCCTCTGAAACATTCAATTGCGTAGCACTTTCACTGTTGATTTAGTGCAATTATTCATAAAGATGCAACCAACACCTGTAATGCAAACTGCTGCTACAAACATAACTGATGATGAAACACTGTACAATTACAAGCATATGTGGCCAATGAAAAATACAGAACCGCTGAAGATGCTCCAGAGAATGAAGTGAAACGCTTTCGGGAAATAAAACAACAAATTCAATTGCATTGGCGTGAAAATTATTCATAAAAATTGATCCTATCACAATTGAGGAAATGGCCCACAATATCCAGATATTATATTAAATCACTCATGGGAGATAAATAAGAAGTACATTCGAACAGAATGGACAATTTCTATGATTTAGGTTACCAAATTATCCGAAATACCTTCGCTCGATATATTCGCAAACAGCGCCTTTATACATATGAGGGGGGACCCGAAAGTAACGGGAATTGGGCTGCAGCGGCGAGGGAAAGTGGGGAAACCCATTGTTCGACACTGTGTCTGTTTTGGTCACGCCACCTGAGTCAGTGTGCGACAGGGCTGTTGATATTTTAAAAAATATGGGATTTTCGATATATCGATATTTTAAAAAATATTTATATCGAATTCGATATATCGAAGAAAAAGTATCGATATATCGGTATATCGACCCCATTATATAAAAACAATGTTACAAAAACAAATCATTTTAAAAAAGGGCGAAGTCTTGTGGCTATTTAATGATGAGTTGTGAGATATTTTTCTGAATCAAGTTTTGATTTTCTGAAAAAAAAATAGTTTTTCATGACGTTACGGATAAATCTTTTTTTTTTTTAAATTGTGATTTAGTCATTATACTACTACTTTACTAAAAGGAAAGGCAGAATGTTTATGATTTACTCGAAGACTTGTGAATCCAGAAAGAGCATCGAGGGGAATCTTGGCTTTTGTGAGTTTAAAAGCTCAATAATGCAACATTGTAGAGGCATTTATCTAGGTTGATGTTCTATTATCAGAGTTTGCATAGTGACCAAGTCACTTTTTTTACAAGTATTGTTTTATGTGGAATTTAATTTCTTTTTGTAGGTTGATAGCTTATTCTGAGTCTTCTTACTTTTTTGGACCAAATGTTTGCACCTTAGCAAAGATTGTGTATCCGAATTTATCAATATTCCTGCTTACATCCAATTTTCATGTCAAAATACTTTCCTCGACAACGCACGCTCATGTAAAACAACGGGCTCGAGTCCGATTCGTTCTGTGCGAGCTTCGCCGTGTCTGCATTGTTACCATCGGTGTAAGACTACCAATAACTTCCAAATTAAATGTAGCAACAAAGTAAAATTAATTGTGTTTTTTATGCTCCTGATCTTTGTGCAAAACTGAAATTCAAGGCATATAGCCTCATCAAGAAGAAAGCAATTAACCTACAAATTTTCTCTAAGACGTTTCAGCTTATAGATTGGCATTGAAAAAACACAGGAACTTTTCTTATACTATGGGGATGAAACCAAGTATGTGTACGAAATTACTATTTTCTAGGACTACTGGATGTTGCATAGGATTATGATGAGAGAACGTCATAGTTATTTAAAAGAGTTTCAGATCCAAAAAAATTCCAAACTAAGGTGGTGAATGAAGTAAAATTTTGCACAAAAACTCATGTCAGAAACTTCATTGGACATACTTTGCAAGAGCATGAACTCATGTTTTTCCCGTTGTTTCTTCTACTATGAATGGAGAACTCCCTACATTAATTGAAAATTTCCCCTTCTTTGATATTGCTTAGCAAATGCGTAACGCTTTACCATAATACAATTTTTTAAAGTTGAGATTCTAGGGGGAATGCAGGATTTAGGGCGAGGGGTGGGGCAAACCGGGGTACTTGCTCTGGGCGATAAAATCGTGTCCAACAATGCGTTTGGAAAACAGTTAAAGTGGCGACATCAATGCGTTTGGCCAACAATCAAGGAGGCGATTCTCGGGGTCTGGCTGGCAACAATGTTTGAAGAGGCGGTAATCTCAGTTTTTCCCCGGCTTGGAAAAATCCTAGAGCCGCTACTGTCAAGGCAGTTCCCTTGGCGTTAACAAATTGTTTTTTAAAGGCACCAATCCTATAATAATAAGTTTTTAGCATAGCGCTTTGTAAAGGCAATCCAAAAGTGGTAGATTCTTTTTTTCAATTTCTTATCTTAATAAATTCGTAAGTGATATAACAAAACTGGCTTGTAACATAATTTTGGAGCTAAATTCTTCTGTTGGTATGGAACAAGAAGCGTATCCAATTCGCGCGAAATATTTAACTTTGGAGTGCCAGATACAGGCTTATAATTTCCGGGACATTTCTGGGTCTAAAAAGTATTTTAGCGGTATGTTTAAAGTGTGACCATAAATGCAAATTAATAAAAATTCTATTTTAGGTAAATATGCTATCTAACGTATATATAGCACCTCTTTTAACTTTATTAACTAAACTATGGTAGAAAGTCAACATCAGGTATTATGAATCAAAAGGAAAAATACTAAACTTAAAACAAAAATTGACCACTTCGTTAGGGATTTTTTACTTTGGTACAAAATCAACATCGGGCATTATCAATCAAAATCTCAAAAATATTAAACCAAAACTGAACACTTCTGTAAGGCTCATTAATTAAAATTAGGTAGAAAATCAACATCAGGCTTTATCAACAAATAAAAAAAAATTAGCATCTATCTTTTGCTAAATCAAAATCAACATCAATCAAAATAGATCTTAATCATCTACTTTTAAAATATTTTGCCATTTTCATAAATATTACTCCGTCACTGCTTTGCAAAACTGAATTAAAGAGCCTTCAAAATTGATTTAGTTTGCAGTTCAGCCTTGATCGAATCCATGAACGTTCTGTTTCGCTCTTATTTCATAAATTATTCAACGGGCTAAAACTTGTCTCGTAAAAGTCATTGCTTGTTGGAATTGACAAAACAAAACCAACTATTTTTTTTTAAAATATTCAAAATCATTAAAAACGCTTGTTCTAAAGAAATTGGCCCAGATTTTATTCGATTGGAAAGTCTTTTGGAAGGACCTGAAAAACACGTTTCAGGCATGTGAACTCTGTATAAAGGGAGTTAATGTTAACTGCATCTAGAATTTTCAAAGTCCCAGAAAATTCAAAGAGTATTTTCCTGTCTGTTTCAATTCCTCCTGATTTAAGGGACATTCCATCCTCCCGCTGCAAGCATGGGATACTTGGCTTGGCCTCATGACCACCGTGGTGAACTGAGTTTGAGAAAAAAACTAGTATACGGAAATTCCGGGACAGTAACGCATAATTCCTGAACAGGAGATCAGACACAAAATTCCGGGACATTCCCGGATTTTCCGGCTATCTAGCAACCCTACCCATACCTGGTACATTACGATTAATTTCTTAATGCTAATACTTTTGCATTGATTGAAGACAAATTTTAAAAACTTTTCAAAATGTCCAGACAAGAATTCTAATGAATATTGAATGAGTTATTTTACCTTCGCTTTTTTACTTCTCCACAGGCCCGCCGCTAGCTGTTTGAGCGCCCGCGTGCAATAGCGATTATGCCGCCCCCTGTCCAACTACAGCCAGTGGTGGATCTAGGAAATTTCCGAAACGGGTAAAAAAACTGAGAGATTGCCGCCCCCATTGTTGCCATCCCCACTGTCGCCGCCGACCGCCCGAAGCAGCTGTTGAGCTAAAAAAAAAAAAAGGTCGCCCGCTACATTATATGCTGCCTTGCACGCCCGCTTACGGCGACCCTGCTTCTCCATGTGCTCGTATCGTTCGTTGTTTCTTAAAATTCTATCTATGAAAATGTATTGCACGTGCAACATAGGTAATCGTTTTCCCCTCCAATAATAACTTGGAATATTCTACGAGGAAAACGGAAAATAACAACTTATTTTTTAAAAATATCGGACTCCGATATCCAGATTTCAATATCGATATATCGTCCTAAAAAATATCACTCATAAATATCGATATTTTATCAACAGCCCTAGTGTGCGACGTTGTGTCGTTGTGAGTGCATCAGTTCGCCCGTGATGGTATTTTTTAGTAAAACAATTTTTTCCATTTCAGCGAAAACGTGACGGCAGATTGTCGAGAGCAACGCGTGGCTGTGAAATTTTGTTTCCTGTTGGAGAAATCGGCCACGGAAACTATTTTAATGCTGAAGACTGGTTTTACTTAGGGTAGCATCCCCACAAGCAGAGTATACAAGTAGTTTTCACGTTTTAAAAATGGAGAAATGTAAATTGCTGACCAACCCCATTCAGGGCGCCCTTCAACGTCAAGAAGTGACGAAAACGTCGACAAAATCAATGCCCTCGTTCATGAAGACCGTCGCCAAACCATTGATCAACTCTCTGAGATGTCTGGAATATCATGGAGTTCAATTCAGAGGATTTTATCCGAAGATTTGCACATGAGAAGGGTTGCAGCCAAATTTGTCCCTCGCCTTCTCACAGACGAGCAAAGGGAGCGTCGACTTCAGGAATGTTTTGAGCTTCAAAATCAGCTCAAAGAGGACCATGAATTCTTTTCGAAGGTGATTACTGGTGATGAATCGTGGCGCTATGAATACTACCCCGAAACAAAGCAGCAATCAAGCCAGTGGAAGACATTGTGGCTCTCTTCGTCCCGAAAAAGCTCGCCAAGTGAAGTCAAGCATCAAGACAATGGTCATTTGTTTCTTCGATTGCAGAGGTGTTGTGCATGCGGAGTTCATTCCCCCGGGCCAAAATGTCAACCAGGAGTTCTACTTGGAGGTTTTTAAAAGAGTGAGGGAGAGTATCTGGAAGAAAAGGTCAGATCTTTGGCACACAGGCGACTGGTTCTTCCATCATGACAACGCGCCATCCCACACTGCCTTCTCCATAAAGCAGTTTTTGACCAAAAAGGGCTTGACACCGATTCCCCCCCACCCCCCCCCGCTTTCTACTCAGCGGATCTAGCCCCCTGCGATTTCTTTTTGTTCTCCAGACTCAAAAGAGACATGAAAGTAAAGCGTTTTGCCACTGTGGAGGAGGTAATACAAAAATCGCTGGAAGGCTTAAAGAACATCCCGATAAGTGAATTTAAAAACGGTTTTGAACAATGTACAGATCGTTTGAAGAAGTGCGTTGTGGTTAGTGGAGAATACTTTGAAGGTGAAGAAATTTGATGTAAAAGTATTAAGAAATAAAGACGTTATGACGAATTTTCCGATTTTTGACGTCTCCCCCCCCCCCCTATTCCTCTCGACACCAACCTGGCGTTGTCGAACGTTCATTTCTAATCAGATTTATTATTTTATTAAATAACAGACGGTCCCTATTAAGAATGCAATAAAATTTGAAACAGGAGTAGTTTCACTAAAATAGTATGAGTAAAAGGCAAATGTACCGCAAAATTAAAACCTTCTCAGATTGTGGTTGCGACTTAAAAACGTTATTAGATTTAAGTATTCATAGTAGTTGTTTAAATACAAGATATAGTCGACATAGGAGACAAATTATAAGTACTTTGGTAACATTGATGTTTGAGACAGACCTCGAAGAAAAAGGATCTAAAATTTACAACTTTTCCGTCCGCTCACATTTAAAAAAAAAAAAAAAAAAAAAAAAAAAAAAAAAAAAAAAAAAAAAAAAAAAAAAAACAAAGATAGAAACTGCAGAAAAATCCTTGTCCTCCCTTTAGATGAATTTTAAACAACGACCTACCAACACCCTGGGGTACAATTTTTTCTACCTCCTTTATTTGTCAGGAATTCCCCTTGGAATAAATGTTTACAAAATTTCTGAAACAATATTTGGATTTGGGTCAGCGAAACATATATGCAAACTTGAAGATTGAAACTTATTCAGCTGGAGGCAGCGTAGTAGAAACAACACGGCTCAGTTTCCCTTCCCTCTCGAAAACCCAATAAAAGCTTAATTAATAGCCAGAAGGACTCGCTAAAAAGCACTTCTCTGAGAGCGCTTCAAGGGCGTATTCGGGAAGCAGATTAATTTTTTCCTGATATTAATGTGGATGTTAATGAATGAGCATCTTGCACTGAGTTAGAGGGCTGAATCCCTCTGGTCACAGTAAGGATCTGGATTTATTTGATACTCAGGATTAAATAGGAAGAGTCCCTTTAGAACACTGCCGCTGGAAAAAGATTTTTTGTAACAGTAAACTCCTAATGTGAGCGGAGGCTACGCAGAAATTTGAAACCAAGGGACTAATTAACTATCAGCAATAATTAAAAAAAACTTCGTTGGAAAGTATTTTCCAGTTACACTACGTTTTTTATTTGAACGAAAAGTTTCAGATTAAGGGTTTTGGATCAGCACCCCAGTTATTACTGTAAAGTAAGGAAAGTCAGATTTGATGAAACACATTACAGAACTATGTACATCAAGCACAGAAAGAGACATTTATGCAATATACAGGGTGATTATGAAATAATCTATTTCTAGGATCAACTGATTAGGAATAGATTTGTAGAGCAATATGTAATGAGTAAGAGATAACGTAAGAGTTTACCAAGTGTTAAAGATTAAAATAGTTCTGCCACATCAGGTTGCAGAACTAGAAACATAACGGGTTCTCATCTTGTATACGATAAGAAAGGTAAGAGGCTTAACGAAGTTCTACATCGCAGGAAAAGAGATCTACCAACACATATTCCTTAATTCAGTAGCTATGCATCAAATCCAGTTATGGGTTAGCAGTTACGAGTAAATAAACGTAACCTCTCACAGGGTAATCTTACATATGGGCTGTTTTTACAACTTTAAGTTAATGTGGTGGTATGTCTTGAGGCAGGTCCAGACCTCTACAGTAGTCTTGTTAGTACGGTGGTAGTAAGACCTGTTCCTTTCCTCCGTGTGTCTAAATGTTATTGCATTTTTGTAGATTGCATATCTCTCTTTGTGTTGTCTATACGAAGATTAAGGAAAGGAGAAAGTGAAACTCGGTGCCGGCCTATTCAAACCTACTCTTACGAAAGACGTCCAAATCTGTTGGATGAATCACAATTAACAGTGTCCAATGCGGATTAACCCAGGATTTTGGTACTCAATCTGGCCCACCTTTCCCGCTTGCCGAACGGAGAAAGTTTCTTCCTCCACTAGCTAACCCCTTGTAAGAAGCCGGACACTTACATGTCGCTACAACGATCACAGCCAATTGGACAATTGGGTGGGCGTAATGACTTTAGAGAATTCAATAAGTATATCGGTGTGTTGTTAAAACTAATGAATGTAAAACTAACTTAGTCCACAACCAGAAGGTTGGTTGGATCCTCCCGAAGGAGGCATACTAAGCCCTTGTGTAAGAGGTAGGACGGCCAGTTCCTTTCCTCTGGGACCTACAGTTTAACGTGGAATCCGAACCACGGGGCAGCCTGGCGTAGCTCATATGGTCAAACACAACTGTCAAAAATTCCTGCACCCTGCCGGGATTTCAACCCAGGACCGGAGCAGCGAACTTTCTGAGGGCAAGCGCCTTAACCACTGAGCTAAAAGACTGCTAATGAATGTAGCGATTATTATAAAAGCATTCTGTAGCATTTTATAATCAGTATGTATAAAAATTATAGACAAAATTCTAAATAATTGACAATCCATTTAAAATCAAAGAATTTACAGAACACAGAAATAAATTCGAAAAATATCTCAGTCAGTATGTATATGAAAAAAAAATATGCGACATACTCTCCTCAGATAATAGTTACTGCCAGTTATTTGGATGTAAATCGTCAATAAAATAAACAAGATGAGAATTACTATTACTTATGCTTAAATGGCATATGTGGATCATTCGTTCACTAGAGAGCGAAGAGCAAATTATTATACCACGAAACTCAAAGATAGAGAAATCTCTGCTTCTCTTGCAATGGAACTATTAAACCAGATATTCCTTTTGAAATAAAGTTCATAGAAGTTAAGATTTGTAAGCTCAATAATTGTGGTCTATGCAAATACCATGTGTTTAAAGAGCACATGAATGTCTAATTCGAATCCAAGCCAATCATGGAACCTTGAGGGTGAGTTGTAATGCTTCGTCCTGTAATTCGATAGGTCTTGTGTCCAATCCCAGTTGGTCATCCAGATTTCGATTTCCTCGGTTTCGCGAAATCACAACTGGTGAATTCAGGGGTGGTTCCTTCGAAAGGTCATGGCCGAATTTCTTCCTGTTTCTTGTCAGCCGTCCTCTTCCGCATCTAATAAACAAGACGTCGACGAGGTAAGCATATATATATATGTTACGGTGAAACACCGAAATCTGGAGAATGTCGACATTCACCGGTGAATGCAACATTCACATAGTCGCTTGGTGTATGTCCGAAATATTTGCTAAATACCCTCATTTCTGACTTTCATCGGTGAATGTCGACATTCACCATGCACTAATGGTGAATGTTGAACATGTACGAGATTTATATTTTTTTCTCCGTAATTCAGTCGCGATAAATTTTTCGCCTCTCTTTCTGAGAGGAATAACTAAGAACTTAAAACACACAGTACTTTCAAAATGAGAAAGGAAAATAATAGAAGTAAAAAACTTAATTATACAGTACGTTCTAAATGAGAAAATAAAATAATAGTAATAAAAACTTCTAAATTATGTGAATCAAATCTTTATTATTGCAACAACTTAAACTATTATGACACTTTGAATTGCACAAGAGGCCCTTGCCTTTTACAACTGCCATTTATTTGTGGAAACACTTTCCTTTTGCAATGACAGCGTGTATAAGCCTTGCCCACCGCTTCTCGAATTAGCTGCAACTGCTTCTACTCAGCGAAATTTCTTGAAAATAAATCTTATCTATGGAAATGAGCTTTTCTTTACAAATTTCGAACTGATTACGTGGTAAAGCTGGTTGAGGGTACCATTTTCATTCGCAAGTTTATAGAAGTCGGAGTTTCTCTATTCCAACAACAACCGCTAACACATTTCTGCTATCTGTACGACCACGGTTGATATCAGGGACTTGTATTCGTACAGTATCACCAATTTGAGCAGGAGGAAATTGATTTTGTGAGGTTCGCAACATTTCGTTGCTTGTAGTAGAAGAATCTCTTTTCGCGGCCCCGCTCTTTTTATAGAAATTAACTCGTGTTTTTCATTCAGAACTTGATGTGAAGACGTGGTAGATTGCAAGTCCTCTTCAATATTTTTCTTTGGAATTTGGTTTTCGGTTTGACCACCGCTCAAATTTTTTTCAGAAGTATTACCAATTTCTTCAAGCTGTTCTTCGGTTTCAAAAGTATTGGCGATTTCTTCAAGTTGTTCCTCAGTTTCGATACTTGCGATTGTTCGCTAGGCAAAAAAGACGATACTATGCCTCTTTTCGCTTTAATGCCAAACATGGCTTCATAAGGACTTTGGCGTATCCTTCGTGGTATGTAGTGTTCTTGGCAAATGAACAAAGGGTTAAACCTTCTGACCATTTATTTTTATTGTTATCGTTCATCCATGCAGTTAGCATATTCTGTATATCCTGACTTGGCCCTTTCAACTGAGCCTTGTGTTTGACTGTGACGAGGCTTTCCATGAACTATCTTAACATCTTTCCACATAGCGCATATTTCGGATATGACTTGATTACTGAATTCTCTACCATTATCTGATTGCAATATTGCTGGAGCACCAAATGTTAAAAATATTGGAAGAACGTGATACGCTACTTCTTCAGCCCTCTTAGTTTTCAAAGGTCGTAGCTGGACAAACTTAGTTAAATGATCTTGATACACTATTATGAACTTGTATTCACCATGTGAGTTTGACTGCAGATCTATCAGATCAACTTGACATCTTGAGTTTAACTCAGAACTGATCATTGGTTTCACAACAATACCTTTCTTAGGTGCACTGTGTTTCATTTGACACTGTTTGCATATATTTAAATAAACATTACAACTTCATATGTAATATTTTGTATTTATTTTGCAACTCTTTAAGCATACGTGTTCTTCCTCCATGGCCTATCCTGGTGTGAGCTTCATATAGTATACTGAACAATTCGTCATTGGTAACATAATACTGTATATTCGTTTATCCTGGTTTTAATGGTACAATTAACTTCTCTTCATCATTAATTTTTAAAACGTCAAAACGTTTTAATCGTCTGTAATCCAAAGGTGTGTTCCACTTAGTTTTAGCAGAAACCACTTCAGAAAGTATTTTAGAGTACTTTTCTCGAGAAAAATAAAAGCAATTGTCTTCTCGTTTACCCGCAATTAATACATTTAACTTTTCAAGAAAAAGATCACGATTCACTGCAGTATCCATTCTGTATAAATCAGGGAATCAGAAAAAAAAATTAAGAAAACTTTGCTCTCACCATCGAACCTTGCATATGCATAAGACTGACAAAGCTGACTGACTTCACCAGCACAAAGAATTTGGCTTGAAACAGCCAGTCGCCAGGATTTGGCGGGAGACTCCACCAGAACAAAGGATTTGGCGGATTTGGCGAGAAACAGCCAGTCGCCTCTTTGTCGGCTCCTCTCTTTTCGACCTCCACCAGAGCATATCTGTGATTGTCGACATACACCGGTGAGGGTCCGAATGTACAAGAATGTAATGAAATATTCGATCTTTCACCGACGTATTTGGTGTTTGTTGACATTCACCGGTGAATGTCGACATTCTCTGATTTCGGTCTTTCACGGTAACATATATATAAACCAAGTTAACCGTAGAGCATGAGAATTCTGAACTTTAGGGGATTGACTTTCACTTGAAACCATATTGGAGTGGTGAATTCAGCTTTTAGTTTGCTTGGCTAACGTAAGAGGAATGGTAGTGGTTATTCAGAAAGATCTATTCGAAGGGAGAAAAGTAGGTTTTGGTATCTGCCCATGAACCTGTTCAAGCTTACTGCTGATATCAATTCCGTCATCCTGTTTGTAAAGTGAGATCGCGTGATCCTAGTAACCCGGTGACAGGGTTTCTTATCAGCTGCGCAATCCGCCCATATCGTAGCCGGCTAACTAACCCAGTAATCCTACTGGGTGTAGGGGACCTACAGTTTAACGTGGATTCCGAACCACGGAAGCGTTCTGCCGTACTTCACATTACATAGCAAGTTGGGCCAGAGGTGAAGGCCGGATTAAGTGCCTATAAAAATCCCCGCCGAGACAGGGATTCGAACCAGACACCTTTCGATCACCAGTGAGACGCCTTAAGCACTGAGCCGTGAAACGTGTGTATTTGTGGGCGAGAACGATCCCAGCATTTACATAATCCTTACGAAAATAGGCCTATAAACCGTTATTGGGATGGCTGGATACGCCGACGTAATCCTACGCCCCCATTTTCCAATATAGCGGAGCATTAACACCATCAGAAGAACTTGTATCGTTATACTTGCATAGTTTTGAGGATTGCGATTAATCTCTGTTCGTCGAACAATTCGAATATGATAACTAACCAAAAGATCTTTCATCCACCAATGATGAAAGGAGCATTTCTACAGAGAAGTAGCATGGAGATATGGTTCCCAGATGTATGCTTGCATCCCCGGGCAATTTATTAAAAAGGTTAAACTTTTTCTGAATTGCTCTTTAAGGAAATCATGTATCCCTATGACTACACTAACGAGTAAAAAGATCTGAACAGACTAAATTATGAATCTAAGAACAATTATGCGCAATTTGAATGACTGTAGCATACATGGTTGCAAGTTTGACTAGCGATTTGATATTGTTTTGATGTAGGAGATGGGACAAGTTATTGATCTATATCTATAACTGACAATCTCTTCCAAGCGGACTTATCACTTCTATGAGACATAACGACAAATAGTACTGGATTGCATTGTGATATTGAGCATGCATCAAGTATGGAAGAATAATTACAACATTTGCAGACTGTACAGGCCACCATTCCCCCTTTATCATCATTCAAAAAAGCTGATTACAGGAAGAAACATGCACTCCAGCTGTGAGAATGCTCCTAGGGGTGCCTTTAACAGGAAGGATCAGAAACCACGAGGTTCTGAAGCCTATTGTGTCAGATATTTAATTTGACGGACAGATCACCAGACTCATAATTACACTGGTGTGCAAAACTTAAGGACGGAAGTAATTTTCGCATGGTGTGTGTGAGATCCCATTCACCAGTCATTGCTATGACAAAGTAAAACGAGATTGTAAATGAATGTATAAATTAATGTGTTAGTATCGCAGGCTTTCACAACATAGTAGTATGTGTAGATATTGGGGTAAATTTAAGCTTTTTTATTATAATATAGTTATGTATAGTTAGTAGTACTGTACTAACTAGCCGAGGGGAGGTGGTTAAGAATATATGGCGGCGAAAGAGAGCGCGAGTTGTAGTCAGGGCTGTAACGAATTCTGTATCTGTTTATACAGGGTGGGGCATTTAATATGTTTTCTGGAAATATTTCGGAAAGAAAGCATTTTAACAAACAATAACCTATATAAAAAATAATAGTACAGTAGGGGGCTACAATTATGTGATATTGGTTTTTTCAAAGGTGGCGCTGTTGTCGTTACAACAAGCTCAACTTTATTCTTTCAAATGGGAACCCCTATTTTTTTTGAACATTCCGATTCCTCATGAAAAAATAAAAATAGTTTGCTTAACTCACTTTTCTGTTAGCCTCACAGATGGCGCTGTAATCGCGAAAAATGAATATTCACGTTTTTTGTGTATAATTTTAATTATTGTTTAAATAATTACATGTAATTTTCATTCTGTAAGGTAATTTTAAAGGATAATGACGAAATTGATTTTTAAATGCCTTTTCTTAATTATTTGCAGCCATGTCTACAGCAGGTGCTCAAAAGGTGACCATTTACTTCCAGACATTTTCTGACCCTTTGCAGAAATGATGCCTGAACAGCTCGAAGTAAGAAAAGAATTTAAAAAATCAATTTCGTCATTATCCTTTAAAATTACCTTCCATGTTTACAGAATGAAAATTACATGTAATTATTTAAACAATAATTAAAATTATACACAAAAAACGCGAATATTCATTTTTCGCGATTACAGCGCCATCTGTGAGGCTAACAGAAAAGTGAGTTAAGCAAACTATTTTTATTTTTTCATGAGGAATCGGAATCTTCAAAAAAAATAGGGGTTCCCATTTAAAAGAATTAAGTTGAGCTTGTTGTAACGACAACAGCGCCACCTGTGAAAAAACCAATATCACATAATTGTAGCCCCCTACTGTATGATTATTTTTTATATAGGTTATTGTTTGTTAAAATGCTTTCTTTCCGAAATATTTCCAGAAAACATATTAAATGCCCCACCCTGTATAAGTGCAAACGTGTTAAATAAACTGTGCAAATAAAAAAGTGCTAGTTGGTTTAATTTCGTACTGATACCTGTCATGCTAGATAGAAAGTGTAATTCAGAACAGTTTTTGATTTAAGTATAAGACGTGGGGAGGTAGTGCAACCGTGTATTACAACACTTTGGGCCATGTGTTGACGTCAGCGGGCTAGCTGGCTTCAACTAGTTAATGTTAATTAGTGAGAAGGACGTCGCATGTGTCACTGTCAAGTAACATGGATGGATGAAACATGAACCATACATAGAAACAACTGTTACAACGTGGTGCAGTATGCAACTAAAAGAAATACGCGATGAGACGAACAGAAATTAATTTTATACAGAGACAACAAGTTACACTGATGTCATTGCACTGTACATTGCAGAAAGGAGTAACATGGTCCTTAAAAGGTTGTGAGATCTCCTCGGACAGTGATGCATGATCTCCCGTGCTGATCACAATGTAGGTAAGGAGTTCTCGTGGTAGGACGTTCCATTCCTCCACCAGCGTGGTTGACAACTGCTGGATGGTCTATGGTGCATGTAGACGTGCTGCATACATCTCCCGAAAGCATTTCACACGTGCTGGATGGGTTTTAAGTCTGGGGAACGGTAGGCTAGTCCCTTTGTCGAACATCCTCTCGTTTCAAGAGCTACTCTACCTGCGCTGTTTGATACAATCACGCATTGTCATCCATAAAAATGGAATCAGGGCCGAACGTACCCCTGAAAAGACGTATATGTGGCAGGAGAACAATGTCGCAACAAAGTTGATGGTTTAGTGTATCAGATTCAAAGATTTGGAGGTCGACGCGCCCATGCAACATTGTTACACCCCACACCTTAACATTTGGACCACCAAAGTGATCACATTCGATAATATTTCTGGGTGCTTTACATGTTACCACCTCTCGGCAGATGAAGCTACGTCTATAATCACTGTTCAGACTCAATCAGCTCTCTTCTGAGAAGAGCACGGGATCCCACTGGTCATCGGTCTAGTCCTGAAGCTTTTGGAACCATCACAAACAGTGCCACCGATATGCAGATGTTAACGGAACTCAACGTAATGGTCGTCGGGCAAAGATTTCAACCCTCTGCAGTGGTCATGCCACTACGGAGCGTAATATTACATTCTTTGCTGTCCATTTAAATGTTTCTATAATCGCAATCGCTGTTTGACGTGGATCTCTTCTTGCCTGCTGCAACATGTAGCAGTCATCTGCTGCTGTAGTTGACCGTGGTCGATCATCTCCTCTCCTTCTGGCAGCAGTGCCTGTGGTTTGGCATGCTCTCCATGCACGCGAAACAATCCTGTGAGCAATACAAAACTTCTGAGCTACAGTCGTTACACTTTGTCCTTCTTCCAGTTTCCCGATGATTCTTCCCCGTGTGAAGTCATCCATGTGTTGTGTTCGGGCCATGCTGTAATGAAGAACACCACCACAGTGCACCCTAACAGCTCGCTGAATGACTGTCTTGACATGTTCCTGTATCTGCCTCGTGTTTCGGGGCCATTTAGCGCTGTAGTCACAGCACGTAACATCCAGCTTACTGTGCACGTGTGGGAGACCTCTATCAACATGCTCCCGCATTTTCATTCATTTCCACGAAGTAGTTAGTATGTTATATTACTTTTTCTGTCACATCCATAAGTTTTGCAGACCGGTGTACTTTGGCTACGTGATGCGATCAGACTCATTGAAGAATGCAACGAAGATTGTAGTAGTCAGTAGAATAAGAATGTGGGGCGGCCAAGCAAACATCGTAGCTATAGATCAACCAAAAAGAGAAAGACCTGAAGCGCTGTGAGAGATCACAAGTAGTCAGATACAGCTGGAAAAAAAAAAAAAAGGCCACTAAGCCCGGTGTGTGAGCTGTAACGTTTGAGCTTCGCATTCCGGTTGTCGTGGGTTCAAATCCCCACCCGACCAACCAGATTTCGGTTTTCCATTGTTTTCTGAAATTTCTCAAAGGATTTTATGCAACGGGACTTAGTGGACGAGATAACGCTTCTCAATTTTGCCTCAGCTGCTTACATATCAAGTACGAAGTAGTTCTATCAGCAGAACCGGAATTCTTTTTAATCATCGTTTGCATTATTTAGAATAGTTCTATACTTATAATTTGAATTTTATTTCAATATTAATGCAATACTTTTCCTTCTTAAACCATTATCAAAATTTTCATTCGTTTTATAGTAATAGGATTTGTTGATATTTATTGGTGAGATTATTGATAAGTGAATCTGACAAGAGTGTTACAAAAAACCAATCTTGTCTATTATCAAATTTTTAACTAGATTACAATCCATCAATCTGCCTAATACCTGCATACTTTTTTTTTTTTTTTGCTGTCATCACTCTTTCGACTGGTTTGATGCAGTCCTCCATCCCTTCCTATCCTGTGCTAACCTCTTCATCTCCACATATCCCTTACAACCCACATCCTCAATTATCTGCTTCATATATGATAATATCTGTCTTCCTCTACAGTTCTTACCTTAGACTGTTTCCTCCACCAGCAAATTAACCAATCCAGCATGTCTCAAAATATGACCTATCAGCCTGTCTCTTCTTTCTGTAAGCTTCTTCCACAAACTTCTTTCCTCACCCATCGTTTCCAAAACTCTTTCATATCTTACTTTGGCTGTTTACTTAATTTTCAGCATTCTTCTGTAGCACCACATTTTAAATGCTTCAATTTTCCTTCTTTCCGGTATTCCTTAAGTCCATGTTTCGCTACCGTAAAGTGCTGTGCTCCACACATAGAATTTTCAAAAGTTTTTTCTAATTCCTAGATCAATATTTGAAACTACAAGATAACGCGTCTATTATCACCATCTGAATAGGCAAAAGCTATAGCTAAAAAAATACCAATGACGATACCTCGAAAAGAGTTGAAACGTTTAATACGGTAAAACATAAAAAGCAGTTTCATTGACGATAATGTAATAAAAATTTAACGTAGTAAGTATATGCTGAAAGCATATTCTATTCACAGTTCCAGTTTACAAGGAATGTGTGCTCACTACATTGTGTTCTTGACCCAGTTTCAACGGTAAAACCCATCTTTCATCTCAGGACTGTTTGTATTGTAATTTGGCTTGTGCACCAAACTTGAAAACATATTGACATAATTTATATTGGAGGATTCTAGTAATATGTACACGTTTTTCTGGGAAGCTTCAGAGAACTAAGTTTTCACCGATAATCTAGCCATATCTACTTCATGACACAGAATTTAATATTTAACGTGGATTCGTATTTCAGATGAGGCAAATGCTTTTCTTCTTGCTAGCTGAATAAATTATATCTCTGACTGAAGTGCTTCCACGTACTTTACAAGAAAGAAAGCAAATCAGCCACTCATAAAAAATTGAATCTTTTAAAGGATTCTCCCAGGAATCTGGTATTGCACCAGACCGTAACTGGAAACCATTTTGCTAAATCATTTTTGAAGAGAATAAAGTTTTAAAGTTTGTTAAAATTGTGTTACCGACAATATTTATGAGCACTGGTGAATTTCAAGAGTCGGGTAGAACACTACTACTCACGGAACATAGGAAATTAGCGATCGCTTGGATATCAAAAAAAGATTAAATTCATATTGTTATTTTTGGCTCAAAGAAATTCTTCCGGAGGCTGAAAATGATCATAATTTTTTTGAACCTTTTTATCGTCATTCTAAAAATACTTCTGCTTAAAACATGTTCCTTGTTGGAGAAACTTTATTTCGAAATCATTGTCCGGAAGCATATTTGCACAGAAAACTACCCTTAGTAGATCTACAAGATGTGCAATACCGCACATGAAACTACACGAAACTATTCAGATGAGTTCTCGCAACATTTATGTTACTGCACCGACATTTTAAAATTCTTGATTTGATTCCAGTTCACGCCATCTAGCTTTTTGTTTGCTAGGGTTGCGAGAATTAATTCCGACTAAGATGCGGTCTTTGGTCTGAACAAATGATAATCTACACTTCTCTTATCCCATCGTAATGACAAATAAAACTTAGTTACACATGTATGATCCTTATTTCTGCTAGCCACGAAACAACAAAGTCAAGTATCTCCTTTCACAGGATACCGCGCGTTTCCTTTTTGGATACGAAACTTGTTTTCCGATTTAAAACAAAATCTAGTTTACACATGAAAACTAGTTTAATACTCCCTTTGCACCACGAGCAAATAGACATAGCGTGGTGGGTGAGCGGTAACGCTCTGTCCTCGCATTCTAGAGGACGCGGGTTCGAATCCCCGTCTCGGCATCCAGATTTGGATTTTCCATGGTTTCTGCAAATCACTCCAGGCGAATGCCGGGATGTTTCCTTCAAAAGTTCAAGGGCAAATTCCTTACCCCTAGTCCTTTTCCACCTCTATTTGATATTCATATGCAGAAACAAATGAACTATTTAGTTATGAACAAACTAATGTCTGAAACGTAGTTACTCCACTGTTAGAGTTTCTTACTGAAAGGAAAAGACAATCCTATTTCTGTCACTACTAACGTCACAGGTATCTCTTTCCTATTCTGTAGACTTCAAATTTACTTCAAAATTCCATTGTTGACACGGTGGATTCCCTGAAGTATCTAGGCGTAACAGTACAAAGCAACATGAAATGGGACTTGCACATAACTATCGCCGTAGACAAAGCTAAATCTAAACTACGATTCATAGGTCGTATTATGAGAAGTTGTAATGCTCATACAAAGGAAATAGCGTATAAAACACTAGTGCGACAGCATTTGGATTATTGTTGTGGAATTTCGGATCCGTATCGAGAGGGATTGATTAACACGTTACAGAAAGTACAGAAGAGAGCCTCTCTATTCGTGACAGCTAGTTACAGTCCTTACGTAAGTGTCACATAGCTGATACGTGGATTAGGTTGGGATTGTTTGGTGGACAGACGACGTCGTTTTCATTTGAATTTGTTGGTGAATATGTGAAAATCTTTAATTTACGAGTGCAATGAAATACTTCTTCCGCCAACCTATCTAGCTCGCAATGACAGGAGGGATAAGATTGGAGAAATAAGATGCCGTTCTGATACTTTCATCTATTCTTTCTTTCCTCATTCTGTTCGGGATTGGAATACGCAGAATTAGGATTGGTGCTTAGCACCCTCTGCCACGCACAATATTTGTGAATTGCAGAGTGTAGATGTAGATGTAGAACGTTTGTAACGATTATGCAATACTCTTGGTAATTATGCAAACAAATCGAATCATTGGGTTTCGGTAAATTAGCTACCCACCAGTGCGGCTCAGTGTGTTAAGGCGCCGCACACAGGATGGGGGAGGTTCAACGTGACCGGGCACGAGCCCGGAGCTCCGCGTAGTGACCGCCCTGATTGCAGTGGTTTCCTGCACTCATCTGGGCGAATGCTGGTACAGTCCAAAATCTCCGCCTGATAAAATACATATTTAAAAATAAAAATTACACTTCTCAGACACACAACATAGTTACTCAGCTCGAAGACAGATGGCAACATTTCACTTCCTCCACCGCAAGGCGTAGGCGGATGACGCAGGCATTTAAAACTCTGCCTAGCCGAAGAAGCAACACGATAAAAAAATTAATTTACTCAAATCTTTTTAGACAGGCGGCCGCGTAGCTCAGGCGGTAGAGCGTCTGACTGCAACCCGGAAGACCGGGGTTCGATCCCCGACGATTTTTCCTCGAAGCTGAACCCCATGCCCACTCAGCTATGCAATGAGTACCGTGGGGGAAGCTCCGCGGGAAGGAAAAGAATGGCCGGAGCGTGGCGATGACCCAGTCACATCCATTCTTGTGCCAATGGTTGTAATGGGAATGCGGAGCTCTACCTCCGCGAATCCTTAGGGGAAGTGACGGGAGCTGTAGAAACCCCGTGACCTTTGCCTGATCATTTTAGTCGAGGGAACGGCCTGCCTTCGTAAAGTTCATAAGCGGTTCTTTGAACCCAAATGTAGTGGCTCTCAATGAAAGGACGATTTCTTTTCCAGCTGCTATTTAAATCCGGAGATAGCATTTGAAAGAGAAGGAATACGCCTCTGAAAACTAATTGGCTCTTTAGGCTTATAGAACATTTTCACTAAAATTAACCTTTCTTTTTCGGGATTATAAACCGTTCACGGAATTCTGAACTGAGCGCTCTTTAAGGTTGCGCAAAGTTTGTTTTCATGATTTCCTGTTTCTTTTCTCGTATAGATATGGCTGCTTCGAAGATTTGATCTCTTTTGATTATTCCCATCATTGTCTCTAATAGCTAATGCTATACGTTTTTTACTCTTTACATTTTTTGATGGAGTCTAGAGTCCCGCTGATGGCTAAAAATATTTAGGACGCCCTATCTCGAGACAGAGATGTGATTGCCGACATATCTCCAGAACGTGTGATTTGTGGATGGTGTGTTTTGATGAGAAAATTATGCAACATTGCGGAGTCTTCCCAAATGATTACGGAAAACTACCAAAAATCGTAAAAAGGATGGTAAAGGTGCAGGCAGTGGTGGGATTTCAACTCTTGACGTTCATACCTCTCCAAAGCCTATAGATCACACTCGGCTAACTGCTTTCTGTATTATTAAGGAAGCGTCCAGAAACTACATGGCCCTGTCAAGGGGTTGGGAAGAAATCTACGCTTGGCTAAAGTGGAGGTAGGGGCCGTTTCGAGTCAAGCCACGTAGCTTTTCCTTCATATTATTTGTCACAGTTAAAATAAGGTACAGAATACACAACAGCATCTGAATATTTATTTCAGTTATTTAATTATTCCGTATGAACAGTACAAAATGTCTTCTGGAATCAATAGGGGGGAAAAAGCTAGGTGCCACGCGAGAAAGGGGGAAGGGGAGGTGGAGGGGGGTCTAGAGTTAAAAGCTACGTCAGGTTTAGTAGGGGAAGGGAGTGTTCACAGGAGGTCACAATGGAAGTACATAGTTTATGGACGCTCCCTAACTAACATTGTGGATCACCTCTACCGTCGTTTTTATAACTTTTCGCTGGAATTACTCCATATTGCACATCTGCGCACACTCCCTGCAGATACTGCTACCTCAGCTATGTATTCTGAGTTATATCCCAGGCTCAGTTTGGAAAAGGCATTTTTATTTAGTACTTCCCCTCACGGCTGTTCGGCTTTTTTTTTTTTTGCTTAGAGATTTACATCTTGTCGACGTCAAGGTCATTAGAGGCAGGAAAGGACTGGTGACAAGGAACAGGAAGTAATTTGGCCATGAATGTTTTGAAGTGGAGTGATTTGGGGAAACCATAGAAAAGCCAAATCTGGATGTCCGGACGGGGATTCGAACCCACGTCCTACCTAATGCGAGGACAGCGCCTTACTGCACACCCATCATGCTTGGTATGCTGTTCAGGATGCGTTCAGCGTATAATCTGTTTAATGAGCTTTATATAATTCACTAAAAATAAGATGTACACACTTTATCATTATTCTTGGCTGCCGCTGAAAAATTCTATCACTCTTATCTTGTACAATCCTACATCAGTGTCATCCTAAGAAACAGTAACCCAATACTGGCTTGTCAGTATTGCGTTACTGTTTCCTGGGATGACATTGATGTAGGATTGTGCAAGATGAGAGTGATAGAATTTTTCAGCGGCGGCCAAGAATAATGATAAAGTGTGTACGCTGAAAACATAAAAATCCAGGAAGTGCGCTGATAGTTAGGTACACACATTCTGTATTACCCTGAATTACAAAATTATTTCATAACAACTGTTTTTAAAAAGGTGAATAAGAAATGATTTTAACTAGCTTTGGGAAATTGTTTTACAAATGGTACATATAAATAAAACACAAAAACTTTAATTAAAAACTTATAGTGCATCTTAGGAATTTTTTAAAACATTTTTAATAATATATTTTCACAACCTATTTACTGTAAATAAGAGTCTAAAGGAACTATGATTTTTTGCCAGAAATTCGACATTTATCATTGTTATTTTGCGAAAACCAGTAACTCCAGAAAGATCACTATATTTCTCCGGAAATCTTTAGGAGGCTATGGAAGTTTTTTAATCAGTATATTTGGTAATAAAGGGAAACAGATTTTGTAAAGATTTTTCGCCTAAAACTTACAAATCAAAAACAAGCTAAAACATTTTTAGAGTCGGCGTGTCACCAGCTTTCATTTGGTTTTGGTACCCATAAGATTTTCTAAAACAAATCGTCCCTCCAACACCCCCCCCCCAAAAAAAAAAATTTTCGCCATCATAATTTTTCCGTATTTTTTATTATAAGTTTTGTTATAATTTAAAGGATTGAGAAGTTATCACGCAATGAGAGACAGACTAATAAGTGATTTGATATGGGTCCCGTCTTCCATTCAGGTGGTATAGAAACAAAAATCACGGTTAAGAGATTGATAACGGCAAGGGGGCTCAAATACCGAAAACGCTCACTGAGCGAAAAAAAACGACCACAACCCGTTCTGGTTTCTTGAAAACGACCACAACCAATTATTCGCGTTGTGGCACTAATGAAATACAGCCAGAACGCGTTGTGTTATCTCAAAAAGGCCACAACGAGAAATTCGCATCTGCTCCAGGTCCCAGGTAAGAAGTATTATATATATTATATGCGCTCTTGACTGATTCGTCGTGAACATAAAGAGTTAAATTACTGATAAGTCACAACTGGCCGTTTCCAAGAAACCAAAACGCGTTATGGTCGTTTTTTTTCGGTCATGAGCGTTTTCGGTCTTTGAGCCTAACGTATCCACAATACACACCCGTAATGCGCCGTTAACCGAGGTTAAATTTTCTGCTGGGGATGTAAGCCTAGCACAATATATACAAATAACCATATTCGTAATCGTTGAAGAATCGGACAGAGACATAGTTTTATACCCGAAACATGATAAATAAATTATAACCGATTCAGATGACCTTTGAGTATGGTTAAAGAAGTTCGAAAGAAAAAAAATATACCGAAACTAATGGCAGAATATAAATTTTCCCGAAACAGGCTTTTGGCCTACCCACGAAGATTAAATTAGTAAGTGAATTGCCTAAAATGATGGGCATAGAATTAGAAGAGGTTTAGTACGATCGTTCTTGGTATTTTATAGATAAACTAATAATTACATCTCTCATCTGACATATAGAAACTATTAATAATATGAGATCACCCATCTGCCTTAAGGAAATCCAATACCCCAGGATAGGAATGTTTCAGAAATACTTTCAAAAATTAAATGGAATAACGGAAGAACTGAATGACTAAAATGTGTGCAGACAGGTTTTAACTAAGTGGACTATAAATATGCGCAAATGCTCCCAAGAATTTGCGAAATACAGTTTTTATTGGTAAACAGGTTATGGAGTGCGTGTGGTAGTATTTAAAATGTCAGGATGCTGAAGACATACTATGATGGCCTCTGTAACTAGGAAAGTACATCCTTAATTAGCAGAGAAATACTTGCTAAGCGCAAGAAATGAACTAGCTGATGGGATACGTAAGTATTAACACAATATGTAGCAGGAAATAAGAGTTATAACTCACTGGGCGAACTGTTGCTAAAGCTCGCAACAGATTCAGTACATCTTACGTCGTAGTAAATTCAAAGATGCTGCCTACTAAATAATTTTTATCTTTATTTTTAATTTTTTTATTTTTACTTATGGATTTACACTCCGTCGACGTCGAGGTCATTAGAGGCGGGATGGGACTGGCAAAAAGGAACGGGATGGAATTCGGCCATGACCTTTTTGAAGAAATTATCTCGGCATTTGCCTGGAGTGATTTGGGGAAACCATGGAAACCCAAATCTGGATGTCCGGACGGGGATTCGAACCGGCGCACAGTGGTCCGGAATTGGAATATAGTGGACATTCGAACTTAACGTCAGAATATCGATCCAAAAATATTGCTTTCGATAGCATTTATTGTGCTTATCAAAAATTGTTATGTTCAATTTTTGATAGAAATGAGTCCTTCACATCAAAAATTACTAGGTTCAATTTTTTTTTGGATCCATATTATGACTTTAGTTCGAATGTTCGCTATATTTTATCCCCGAATGCGAGGCCAGAGCGTTACAGTTCACCCACCACGCTCGGTACTAAATTAAACATTCTCATTATACGAACTTATGCGCGACTAACATACACTATACCATGTGTTAATTTTGGTAGAAATGGAAAATTATTCTTGGAAATAGATTAGACAAAATCATGAAGCGAATATGTATTGACTGCATGTAGAGTGTAAGAGTTATGCTGATCAATAATGGTATCTGAGTGGAGACTTACATTGAATGAAGATATTATTTATAGCAGTCACCATCTTTCAAACACTTTACAAGGTTTCCGAGAGCATGTTAAAGCACTGGCGTTTCCCCTCTGCTTTTACTCTATGGGTGCTATAATCATGTTTTCCAGCCGGCTTGTCACGGAGACTGTCACTGATGGATTGGGGAAATGTCATTATCTGTCTGTGAAACATGATACCCTAGCTCTGTATTAGAATGTGTTCGCGAGGTAGAGATTGGCGACTTTAACAACGGGAGGCCGCTAATTGTAAAATTCAGATTCGATTCATACAGTGTGTTATAAAAGCTCATGGCCAGAGGTGTAATGTGACAAAGGAGTAACATGCCGTTGTCGAGAAAATCGGCATAGAAATATTCCGTTACGTTCAAATACTTTCTACGTTATAGAGATTTAAAGAGTAGCATGGGGCAGCGAGCAAGGTTTCTGCCTTATAAGTCCGTCATCGCCGGATGGAATCCGGCTGCTGGCAACCTTTCCTTATTTTTTAAAACGTATATACAGGTAATTACCGACAATCAGCAACTTCATCTACATCCATAATCTACAATTCACAAACATTGTGGGTGGCAGAGAGTGCTAAGCACCAATCTTAATTCTGCGCATTCCAATCCCGAATAGCACGAGGAAAGAAAGAACACATAAAAGCATCAGTACGGCATCTTATTTCCCGAATCTTATGCCTTCGGTCATTGCGACCTAAATAGGTTGGTGGAAGAAGTATTTCATTACACTCGTAAGTCAAAAAATTTCAAATATTCTCCAATAAATTCAAACGCAAACGATGTCGTCTGTCTTCCAAACTATCCCAGCCCAATCTATATATCAATTCTGTGATGCTTTCATAAGGGCTGTAGCAACCAGTCACGAATCGAGCGTCTCTCCTCTGCACCCTCTCCACTGAATCAATCAGGCCCTTGCGATACGGATCCCGAACTCCACAACAGTAATCCAGATGCGGACGCACTAGAGTTTTATACGCTATTTCCTTTGTATGAGGATTACAATTCCTCAAAATACGACCTATGAATCGTAATTTAGAATTAGCTTTGCCTACGACGTAAGTTATGTGCAAGTCCCATTTCATGTTGCTTTGTACTATTACCCCCAGATACTTTAGGGAATCAACCGTGTCAACAGATGAATTGTTTACTTTGTTGAACAAACTGATTCTTTTTGTTACTTATTCGCATTGCCTTGCACTTTTTGCAGTTAAGTATAAGCTGCCACTTACGGCACTATTCTGAAATAGCATCCAGATCCCGCTGAATTTCTAAGCAATCGCCAGAGCATCTTATTTCCCTATAGATAACTGCACCGTCGGCAAACAATCGCAACCTAGATCGTTTATTAAATTTAAGAAAAGAAGTGATCCTATTACACTTCCTTGAGAAACGCCCGAAGTATCATCTATCTCAAATGAGGCTTTCCCGTCAACAACGACATACTGTGATCGACCAGCTAGAAAATCACGCATCAATTCGCAATTCTGATCCGATATAACGTACGCTGGAATCTTAAGTTGGTTGTGTGGTACAGAATCAAAAGCTTTCTGAAAATCCAAGAAAATTGCATCAACTTGTGAACCTGCATCGATAACTTTCATTACGTCATGGGAAAATAGGGCCAATTGTGTTCCACACGATCTCTTCTTCCGAAATCCGTGTTGACACGGTGTAAGTAACTCGTTTTCATCTAGAAACTTCATAATGTTAGAGCATATAACATGCTCCAGAATTCTGCTGCAGACAGATGTTAGAGATATTGGTCGATAATTCCTAAGATCACTCCGATCTCCTTTCTTGAAAACGGGAATTACCTGGGCTATTTTCCAGCTAGAAGGAACTTTTTTCTCTTCTAAAGATTTACGGAATATATCTGACAAGAATTGTTCAATTTCCTCCGCGTATTCTGAAAATACTCTTACCGGTATACCATCGGGACCTGGCGCTTTACCCCACTTCAGGAGCTTTAATTGCTTTACAATACCTACGCTATCAATTTCTACCGGATAAATCTCTAATTCAACACGATGTGGGAATGTTTTCCATGTTTTCGCGCGTGAATGAATTTTTAAATTCGGTGTTAAACGATTATGTGTATAATAAGTTTTATTTTAATTCCGTTTGCTGTGAAAAAAAAAAAAACCAACGCTTTCAACTTCATTATGTTGTTCTAAAACAAAGTTATATTTCAAAAATAGAAATATTTGCAGCGGCAGGTATGGAATAAAATATCGTTACAGTTGAAGAACAGATGTTGATTACCGCACCAGGGGACAGGAGGGTCGGAACTAGACGCTGGAAGTGTTTCCATAACAAAAGAAGTTTAAAAAACTTTCTATGTGCATAATTTTGGAACAGAATGCCGGGAACTATCTGTATACATATATGAATAAGTAAATAAATTTAAAAAAGTTGCCCGCAGCTAGATTCCACCCGGCGACCACAGCTTAGGAGGCAGAGAGCGCCTCTTGAAATTGTCAGAACGTAGAAACCATTTGAAGGCAACGGAATTTTTCAATACCGATTTTCGCGACAGAGGCGAAGAAGCGCATGTTACTGCTTTGCCACATTATACCTCTGGCCATGAGCTTTTATTACACACATTATGATTTTAATCTGAATTTTACAATTGGCGGCCTCCTCTTGTAAGTGTTGTAGAGCAAGTAATGATGATCGGAGTGATTGTTGTTACGTGTAGTGTGCTGATATATTGTGTGGACATGAGAGAGTGGAGCATTCGACTCATTCAGGTCAATTCCTCAGAAAGCTACAAAGTATTGTAATGTTCGACGTCTCCATTCGACTGACTGGTAACTAGTAACAGTGTCACATGACTTCTTCCCATTCACAATGCGGAGAGATTTGGGATTTAACCCAGATGTTTATATAGACAATCTGGTGATCAGAAATCGTATACCCACCACCTCTCCTACCCGGCTAAGTTCATAAATGTAATAATCTTCCATCACTGCAGTTCGAACCAGGCAATCTAACAACGACAGGAGTCAGAGGCGGCAAGAACTAACAACCTAATATATCAGCAACAACACGAATCGTATAAACGGAAATGAAGGGGGGAACGCATTATCTAATGGTACAAAATACTGGGCTAGTTATAATAAGAAACGAAGATTGCAATATATCAGAGAACTCTATACTTTAACAATACCTAAGAGTTAAAAAATGCAACAGAACATTTTGTTCCATTTTTTTCATATATGAGGTTAGGTTGAAGCAGAGGTAATAGCAATTAACATTACAAAAGTCTTCGCACGAACATCAGTACAGACTAAACATTGTAACAAGATTTTTAATATAAATGACGACCCAGTTAAAATATTCTGCACGTTAATATCATGTTTCTTTTCCAGAGAGGGAATCAACTGGCATGATAACCAAGGAACAGGACTTTTTTTTATATAAATGTTTAGCCACATGTCATGATCTGATTTATGGACTTGCATTTACGATTTAAAATCTCTTTGTCACTGTGATTTTTTAAGCGCTTTAAATCCTTTTGAGTCAAAAGTGAAATGTAGAGGCTCTGTTTCATATGTAGACTTAAGATAGCAGGACGGCTTTTATCCAGAAGCAAATTGAATGATGAGAATAAACCTACGTAGAGACCAACATAATCCCGTCATGGTTTTGGGAAACTTTCACCAGTTAAGAAAACATTTTTATCCAATTCGCAGCCTATTGAAAGACAAATTAAGCTAAACTAATTAGAAGGTTTTGTGCTTCAAAGAAGGTGTTAAATGAATTAAAGATTATAAGACTGAAAGTGGCATTATGCAGTTTGTCGAATGCCAACACGTAGCTGTTCGCGGAATTCGGAGATAACATCTTCGAAGCTCTATTCAGTGAGTGAGATGAGAGAAACCCGCAAATTAATTGGTGGCTTACATAACAGTGGGAGAGCAAAGTTGCGTCTCTGATTAGAGTATCCGCAGAAAAAAAGCAAGAGAACTTTATAAACTTCTTCTATAGTGTGTATAATCTGTTTACATTACCTATATATTGTGAATAAAGTAAATCTTATTGGTAGAATTTTTTTTACAAAAATACTACTCGAAGTAATACTGTGTATCATCAAACGCCAGGGACAACACATATTGCAAAATCTCCAAAGCTCTGGAAGATTCAACAGATGTTTTTTATTAGTATCTGTGCTTGTACACTGATCAGCCAGAACATTATGACTACCTATCTACTATCGATACAAACCCGTCCAGGGGATAGCAGCGTCACCTGACGAGGATTTACTGCTAGTCAGACACGTGCACGGTGCATCTAGTGTCAGTGAGCGTGCAATCTGTATTTAAAATGGGGAAGGCACGCGATCTATCTGAGTTTGACCGAGGGCAGATTGTGATGGCCTGGAGGCTTGGCAAGAGCATTTCGGAAACTGCACCACTTGTCGGGTGTTCGAGAGGGGTGTGGTGAGTGCCTTCAACAAGTGGCGACACCAAGGTGAAACCACGTACGAACGTCGAGGGGTTGGGCGGCCACCTCTCATTACGGATGTCGGAGATCGTAGGCTGGGCAGACTGGTAAAACAGTACAGGTGGCGAACTGTGGTGGAACTATCAGACTTTAAGGCCCATGCATGTCCCAATGTTAACACCACGACATCGGCAACTACGACTGAAATGGGCACGTGGCCATCGTCACTGGACGTTGGCGCAGTGCAGAGCGTTGCATGGTCTGTCGAATCCCGATACCTTCTTCATCATGCAGATGGGAGGGTACGAATCTGTCGTTTTCCAGGGGAACAGCTTCTTGACACCTGTACTGCGAGACGGAGACAAGCTGGCGGCGGCTCAATTATGCTCTGGGAAACATTCACGTGCGCATGCATGGGTCCAATGGAGCTCGTGCAAGGCACCATGACGGCCAATAAATATCGTACACTGGTTGCAGACCACGTACACCCCTTCGTGACGACCATGTTTCCCAACGGCAGTAGCATTTTTCAACAAGATAATGCGCCATGTAACAATGCTAGAAGTGTGATGAAGTGGTTCGAGGAACACAGTGGCGAGTTGCAATTGATGTGCTGACCCCCCAACTCGTCAGATCTGAACCCGATCGAACACATCTGGGATGTGATTGAACGTGGCGTCAGAGCTCATAGCCCCCATCCCCTGAATTTACGGGAATGAGGTGACTTGTGTGTGCAGATGTGGTGCCAACTCTCTCCAGCGATCTACCAAGGCCTCATTGCTTCCATGTCAAGATGCGTCGCCGCTGTTACCAGTGCCAAAGGCGGACATACAGGCTATTATTGTAGGTGGTCATAATGTTGTGGCTGATCAATATATATTACCATTTCAGTAAGTGAAACTGTCGTTTATTTCGTGCATGATGGAGCTTGTGTGACACGTACTTTGGAGTACTTCCTGAACAAGTGTACCTTAGAAAACAAGTATCAACGGTATGATAATCTGTTACAGCAGTTTCAAATTCAAATCACACTGCATTCTACACATCTAACAAGAAAATGAATGTGTTCTTTAATTGTTTTTTAGCAGACAACTCCTCCCACCTTCTTACGTTTTAGGTGCTGGAAAATTTACAGCTTTATGTGTCGTTTTACATGCAGCGATGTCTTCGCAGCATACGGATTATCGGCAACAAGGTCTCTAGAATGGAAATAACTGCAATGTAGTGAGCAGAGTAGATTAGTGGAAAGATGAAAAATAATTTTCGTGGCACCTGAACGTCCCACATTTTGAAAGTTATCGCCAGACAACGAATGGAGTTACAGCACCATCACAACTGTATTGCGAATTTTTCTCTCTCGCCTATCCCAGTATCGAATGGAACTGATTACTGTTTTGTGTGGATGAGTGATGTGTGTGTTTTAACACTCCTAAAGTACAACGAAGGATAGTATTAATAATTAATCGGTAATAATAAATATTAATTTGGTTTAAATTCTAAATATATATTTTGTGGTATTCACATCCCACATCAGATACAGGTGGCCTGGTTAGTAATAATTATTTGCTCTTTGTAACCAGACAAGTTGCCATACAGCAGCACAGCCCTACATCCAAGAAACCAATTACCCTTCATATAGTAGAAGGAGATAGTAGATTGTGCCAACATCAGACAACAAGAATTTTTGTTATTTCGTAGCACATGTCTGATGAAATTATTCCTATCTGTTAAATTAACTGTTTGAAAGTTAATGTGCTCAAATAATGAAGTGTATTTTTTTATGAATTTTTATCTTATGTGTATCAAACATTCTATAAATCAATAAGTCTCTGCTGCAATTATACACTGAAGAGCCAAAGAAACTGGTATAGGCATGCATAAGCAAAAACAGAGATATGTAAACACTCAGAGTACGGCGCTGCGTTCGGTAACGCTTACAAGACAACAGATGTCTGGCGCAGGCGTTAGATCGTTTACTGCTGATAGAATGGTAGGTTATCACGATTTAAGTGAGTATGAACGTGGTGTTATAGTCGGCGCACGAGAGATAGTACACAGCATCTCCGAGGTAGCTATGAGGTGGAGATTTTACCGTACGACCATTTCACGAGAGCACCATGAATGTAGGAATCCGGTAACACATCAAATCTTCGACATCCCTACGGCCGGGAAAAGATCCTGCAAGAACGGGACCAACGGCGACTGTAGAGAATCGGTCAACGTGACAGAAGTGTAACCCTTCCGCAAATTGCTGCGGATTCCAATGCTGGGCCATCAACAAGTGTCAGCGTGCGAACCATTCAATAAAACATCATCGATATGGGCTTTCGGGGCCGAAGGCCCACTAGTGTATCCGTGCTGTGCACACAACACAAAGCTTTACGCCTCGCCTGGGCCCGTCATCACCGACATTGGACTGTTGATGATTGGAAACATGTTGCCTGGTCTGACGAGTCTCGTTTCCAATTGTATCCAGCGGATGAACGTGTACGGGTATGGAGACAACCTCATGAATTCATGGACCCTGCATGTCAGCAGGGGACTGTTCAAGCAGGTGGAGGCTCTGTAATGGTGTGGGGCGTTTGCAGTTGGAGTGACATGGGACCCCTGATACGTCTAGATACGACCTGCATCAATTCATGTCCATCGTGCATTCCGACGGACGTGGGCAATTCCAACGGGACAATGAGACACCCCACACGTCCAGAATGGCTCCAGGAACACTCTTCTGAGTTTAAACACCTCCGCTGGCCACCATACTCCCCAGACACGAACATTATTGAGCATGTCTTCAGATGCCTTGCAACGTGCCGTTCAGAAGAGATCTCCACCTCCTCGTACTCTTACGGATTTATGGACATCCCTGCAGGATGAATGGTGTCAATCCCCTCTAGCACTACTTCATACATTAGTCGAGTCCATGCCACGTCGTGTTGCGGCACTTCTGCTTGCTCGCGGGGGCCCAACACGATATTAAGCAGGTGTACCAGTTTCTTTGGCTCTTCAGTATACTATAATATTGCAAAAGTGGTAAACTAAATCCGAAAGTACTAAACCATTGTGTCAAGGGTAGGACGACGAGTTCCTTTCCTCTGGGACTTGAAGCTTAACGTGCATTCCGAATCACGGAGCGATCTGGTCTACCGCATATGAACAAAGCACAGCCCGTAAAAATTCCTGGCCACAGCGTGATTCGAACCTGGAACTACAAAGTTAGTAGTCAAGCGCCTTATTCTCTGAATTACCTGAACACTCGCGAAAGAGGTAGAATTAAAATAACCTAGAACAAGCTTGCCAATAATGTCAATTTTCGTATAAATTGGAGAGTGATGATGATGATAAAACTCTTCTAATATTAATTATGCACGTGTAAAACCAGCTACCTACTCATTCGTGCCTACTATTCCGAAAGAGACGTAGGTCCGCCACGTTTGACGTCTCCATTGGACGGACGAATCACCGTAAATGTTATCTTTAGCCCTCACTCCATACACACTGCGGATAGATTTGTGATTCAACTCAGGACTCTAAAACACAATCTGGTAATAAAGAATTGTAGATCACTGTCTCTACAAGTCCAGATATGAAAAATGGGACCAGACACCATCATGATGTCACAACGAGGTGAGCCAATGGTACCGTTCCTCGGATTCTACTGTCGAGTTAATTGGAGCTGGGAATAGGGTATTCCCCAGCAAGATACTGATCACGTAATGTAATCTCAAGCGCTACCTCCAGCAATCTCTCACACAGTCTTCTGCTTCAGAGCTTTGACTTTTTGCTACGTCAGTACCGAGTATGGCACGCCTTATCTAGTCGTCTCATTGTGCAGGTCTGACATTGAAGCGGTCCACTCCCGGACGCTTCATATTTTAATAGCAATACTATTGCGAACTTGCGTGGAACTGTGCTTTGTTTCGTTGGTCGGTGTTAAGGTCCGTTCCTACGGTGCGTGGTAGGCAGGACGCGCCTTTCATCTTCTACCACCTGGTGGTGGGTCGAGACGCGCCGTACCTGCTAGCTTATGCGGAAAAGATGATAAGCGTCCCCTAACAGGTGTCGAGGGACGCGCCGTGGGAACCTACAAGGTCTGTCCCAAAAGTAAGTAGAATGATTTTTTCCCGCCGACGCGGACGACTGGAGTGGGGTGATTGTTGGCGGGAAACGTGGTGGGGAGTCTTAGGAAAGCAACGCGACCTGCGTCAGTTGTCTGCAGGCCGTTACAGTGTGAGTATCGCTGATAGACTTGGACCTAATTCGAGAGTCACGGCACGAGTTCACGATGTCACGTTCCGTGGAGCAACGATACGCGATAAAATTTTGTGTTAAGCTCGGAAAATCGGGTTCGGAGACCTTGACCATGATCAAGGATGCTTATGGAGATGAAGCAATGTCCCAAGGAATGGTTTTCCGCTGGCACAAAATGTTCCGGGAGGGTAGAGAGAAGGTTGACGACGAGGAACGCTCTGGACGTCCGTCAACGACACAGTGCGACGAAAATGTGCAAAAAGTGAGAGACATGCTCAATTCCGATCGACGACTGAGTATCAGAATGTTAGCAGAAGAGTGCAATATTCCAAAAACCACAGAGCATCGCATTCTTACAGAAGATTTAGCCATGAGAAAGGTGTGTGCCAAAATGGTCCCGAAAGTCCTGTCGCCCAATCAGAAGGCTGCTCGTGTGGCAATCTCGCGTGATCTCTTGGAACACTGTGAAAGTGACCCGAATTTTTTAGATAACGTGATTACTGGTGACGAAACATGGGTCTTTGAGTACGACCCCGTGTCAAAAAGACAAAGTGCAGAATGGCACACAAAGAATTCCCCGCGGCCGAAGAAGGCAAGGATGAGCAAGTCCCGGGTAAAGGCGATGCTCATTGTCTTTTTCGACTCAAAAGGTATTGTCCACAAAGAGTTTGTGCCTCAGGGTCAGACAGTGAACAGTAAGTTTTTTTGGAAGTTCTCGAAAAGCTGCGAAGAGAGTGCAACGCGTCCGGAAGGAGATCTTTGCCAACTGGAGACTGCACCACGACAACGCGCCGCCCCACACCGCCTCCATCGTGACCGAGTACCTAGCCAAGCACAAGGTGGCAACGCTGCCCCAAGCGTCCTACAGCCCCGATCTGGCTCCGGCGGACTTCTTTTTGTTCCCAAGAATAAAAAGGAGCTTAAAAGGCAACCATTTTGGAACGCTGGATAACGTCAAAGAGGCCGTGACGAGATGCATGAACGAGGTTCCAGTCGAAGCCTTCCAGGAAGCGTACCGCCACTGGCACAGGCGCTGGCAACGGTGTGTCGATGCACAAGGGTGCTATTTTGAAGAATTTTAGTAATTTGTACTTTGATATACAATAAATTGTTTTTCGTGGATTTATTCTACTTACTTTTGGGACAGACCTTGTAGCTTTAGCGGCAGATACCTTTCGTAGTGCAACCATCGCGGCACCCTTCATAGTGAAGTGCAGGTGTTTGCAGATGGGAGAAGAGATAACGGTACCGCACATTCCTTCAGTGTGGGGGTCAGTCCACAAGTGAGTGGAGTGCGTGAAGGACACAGTGATATGCTGTGTGCCAGTGTGTCTTGTAAGAGTGAATGAAATACGTGGTTTATTCGTTATGAATTAAAACACGTGATTTTTTATATTTTCATGTGTAAACCTTCACAAAACCCGTCCTCTTCTGCCAGTATTGATGGATCTGGGTTGAGGAGAGCAAGTGGAACATTCGAGGCAAAAAAACTGCGCATGGAACAAGTGGGTCTGGATCACGGAGTCGGTAACTCGTAAAGATTCTGATATCACCGTCTGACCTCCGACCCGATACTTGAAGAATCCCTCATCGTGTTTGATGAGACCATGTGTATTCAGTGTTTGAGCGGACCAAGTGTTGATACAATTTGTTTGACACAGTGCGACAAATAGAAAATTGTGAGTGAGGTACGGATACTACACAAGAATCTCCAGGTCGAGGCTTCGCTTCACTGCGACGACTGTGATCGTATGACAAATATAAACAATCTTTTACCTGCAGGGACAAACTAACTGTGAATGTGGTTTATTTAGGAACCCGTAAACGATACCCGTGACTCTCGTCGCAGAGACAGTGAGCTAGCCGCTATTTTTTTTGTAAATGGTCTGCAATGTGTTTTTCCTTTAATCATTTTTTTGTATGTGAATAATATGTAGATGTAATTTTTATATTTGTTTTGGAATAACCCACATCACCTTCTTTTGATTTTCTTTACAACAATAAATGTAAGTTGCATTGCCTTGAAAGTAATGTTATCTAATTTGACGATTATAATTCCCATGAGTATTTTAATGTTGGATTGCTCAAGTTAATCTTTGGCACCCAGGCAATATTATAGAAAGAGAATGACACGCAAAATTTTGATAAACTGAGAATAATAATAACTGTTGGCAACAATCCTACACGCGGGTACACTACATGTTCATTTATGTGCCATGATTTGTTTTTCTGCGACAGTAACTTGAAGATGTGACCTCACATTTACTCAGATACAAAGCCTTTCTTCAATACAAAACTTTGAGATATATTTTTCTAATATTTTAACCTACTCTACACGTCAATTTTCACATTTTTATAAATGTTTCTGTCGCCCCTTTTCACGTGCGTTTCACATACTGGCTATGTTAACATTAATTCCATTCATTAATAGATAAATAGTTTCTATATATGTTTCTATATAATCTATGCTACTTCGTTTTAGATTGCTGCGTTCGAATTTTGAATTTTTTAAATACATTTTATATACTATTTGTTATATGTACCTTATCTCTGGTCTACTCAGAATGTACTACAGGTTTGTTTAGATCAATCGTGTTCTGAAATCGTTCTGGGCCATCTCATACCATAACGTAATATTTCTTGTCCTAAGATTAATACAGCCGTGATATAAAACCAGTATCTCTTTAATTACTTTTATCTGCCATTTCATTATTCTGTAAATAACATGAATTAAAGTGCAATTAAACTTCAGCCATATGACATTCCTTCCGTAATTTTTTCCGCCATGGCACTTTTGTGAAGGAATTTCATCGGTGTCGGGCACTGTGTTCCGAGCTAAGCCTTTTGACAATCTACCAGCATCTACCGTAGATCTTTTGTTTTCTTTTTTTCGTGTCTTTTACCGTTTTTTACGTGGTTCTTCCACCAGTGTTTAGGGATTTACCTAATAATTGCTTCTTTCTCGATATTTTAATAATCAAACATTTCCTTTCTTTACGCAAAATTTCTGTGATTTTAGGGTACCTGTGGTTTTCCGATGATTTCGCTTCTACTAGATTTCAGTTTTTTCCCCTAACCATCTCTCTTTCGCTGTCTTCTACTAACTACCTCTTTCTTTATACTCCTATAAATTGTACTGAGTGCCTCAATTGCGAAGTCGATCTGATATTAGTTCTTCAATATTTTTGGATTTTTGACTTCTTTTCTTCGGTAATGGCTTAGTAGAAAGAAATATATCAAGAAAATAATCTTGGAAAATCTGAAACGCGATTCTTCTTCTCTTTGATTTTGACCATCTAAGGATCACGAAAAGTAATCCTGTGCACTCATTTCGATTTTTTTTTTTTTTTTTTTTTTTACTTCCAGTAGTTCTTTATCAGTTCGCTTTGCTGTTTCCTCCTTTCTTGGGTCCAGATGTTACTACCTATCCTCTTCTCATGAAAACCCTTGAAATTTTGTATTAGTCTTCTGAAATTTGCTCTGTCGTGTATTATATCTTCTGTTATTCCGATCCTCCTTGGATCCACTGGTTCCTCTAAACGTGGTTGAAAATTATTTTTGGAAGTTTTCTGTTATCCATTCTCATTATGTGACCAAAAACTCTGATTCTCCTCTTTCTGTTCGAGTCTGATATCCTTTTATTTTCTTCTTACTTGTATAGATTTTTATTACTCCGATGCCTAAACTATTTTTTCCGTGTTCAATGTTCACCAGATTTTCCTCAATATTTTTATTTTTCTCTATCTCACATAATTATCCAGTTTTTACAGATAACTTGCATTCTGACGATTAGAGAGCTGTTTGGCTAGATTACTGTGTTGTAATGTTTTAGTTTTTCTTGAGAAATTCTTCTTGTAATACACTCCTGGAAATTGAAATAAGAACACCGTGAATTCATTGTCCCAGGAATGGGAAACTTTATATACACATTCCTGGGGTCAGATACAACACATGATCACACAGACAGAACCATAGGCACATAGACACAGGCAACAGAGCATGCACAATGTCGGCACTAGTACCGTGTATATCCTCCTTTCGCAGCAATGCAGGCTGCAATTCTCCCATGGAGACGATCGTAGAGGTGCTGGATGTAGTCCTGTGGAACGGCATGCCAAGCCATTTCCACCTGACGCCTCAGCTGGACCAGCGTTCGTGCTGGACGTACAGACCGCGTGAGACGACGTTTCATCCAGTCCCAAACATGCTCAATGGGGGACAGATCCGTAGATCTCGCTGGCCAGGGTAGTTGACTTACACCTTCTAGAGCACGTTGGGTGGCACGGGATACATGTGGACGTGCACTGTCCTGTTGGAACAGCATGTTCCCTTGCCGGTCTAGGAATGGTAGAACAATGGGTTCGATGACGGTATGAATGTACCGTGCACTTTTCAGTGTCCCCTCGACGATCACCAGAGGTGTACGGCTAGCGTAGGAGATCGCTCCCCACACCATGATGCCGGGTGTTGGCCCTGTGTGCCTCGGTCGTATGCAGTCCTGATTGTGGCGCTCACCTGCACGGCGCCAAACACGCATACGACCATCATTGGCAGCAAGGCAGAAGCGACTCTCATAACTGAAGACGACACGTCTCCATTCGTCCCTCCATACACGCCTGTCGCGACACCACTGGAGGCGGGCTGCACGATGTTGGGGCGTGAGCGGAAGACGACCTAACGGTGCGCGGGACCGTAGCCCAGCTTCATGGAGACGGTTGCGAATGGTCCTCTCTGATACCTCAGGAGCAACAGTGTCCCTAATTTGCCGGGAAGTGGCGGTGCGGTCCCCTACGGCACTGCGTAGGATGCGACGGTCTTGGCGTGCGTCCTTGCGTCGCTGCTGTCCGGACCCAGGTCGACGGGCACGTGCACCTTCCGCCGACCACTGGCGACAACATCGATGTACTGTGGAGACCTCGCGCCCCACATGTTGAGCAATTCGGCGGTACGTCCACCCGGCCTCCCGCATGCCCACTATACGCCCTCGCTCAAAGTCCGTCAACTGCACATACGGTTCACGTACACGCTGTCGCGGCATGCTACCAGTGTTAAAGACTGAGATGGAGCTCCATATGCCACGGCAAACTGGCTGACACTGACTGCGGCGGTGCCCAACCGCTGCGCAGCTAGCGCCCTTCGACGGCCAACACTGCTGTTCCTGGTGTGTCCGCTGTGCCGTGCGTTTGATCATTGCTTGTACAGCTCTCTCGTAGTGTCCGGAGCAAGTATGGTGGGTCTTACACACCGGCGTCAATGTGTTCTTATTTCAATTTCCAGGAGTGTATTTATCTTTAGTTAGTTGGTATACTAGTTCTAGTTCTTTTGATCTGGTACGTATGTTAATATTATTTCAAATTATTTTACTCGTTTCTGATGTAAACACAGCGAAAGAGGGGAGGGGTACACAAGTCGCTTCAAATGTATAACTAGTATTAGTACCTAGGATCGGAAATTACAAAAAGCGTAAACTACCGATTTGTAAATGATATAAAAAAAAAATCTTGGTATCTACTCCTCAGAAAATTTAAATATTTTCAATGAACCTCCAAATTTACCATTTAACTCTCATATTACAGTATCTCCAACAGCACATTCTTATTTTAGGAGGCGTGAGAAAGAGAAAATGGACTTCCGAGCAGTATGCCATACGATCCGTATACTTAAATAAACACAAATCGAAAATCGGGGATATCGAACAGTAAGACATCAGAACACGTGTTTCCTTAATATATGTTTGCCACTTTTTGATAAGGTTAAGGCCGCGCAGTAGAAGTAGTACCACTTTTTTTTCCGGTACGCTCCACATACACTGACTGCAAAAAAATAGTAGCAAGGTAGCAAAAATAGGATATTGTTGGAGAAGCTAGCTTACCTGCAGGAGAAAAGCGAAATTCTACCGCAGAACGTTTTCCCTGGCACTAGCTGGAAAAGAATGACGAATATTTAGTACTATCACTGCCATTACAGTATGAAAAACAAAAAGATTTCATTAGTAGTTTCAGAGATTATCTGTTAGTGAAACTATTACAACTGAAAAGAAATTTGCTGTGTAAAGCAGATGTTCAATTCCTCAAAGAAACAATGAGCGTCTGATTATTAAAATACAAGGAAGTATTCTAATTCGAGGATATCGTTTCGCAGAATAAAGTGATTCTATTTTAAAATTAGGAAATACATGAAAACCATCGTCATCCTTAAAACAAGTGGTCCGGTGGCTCGGTGGTTATGGTGTCTGACTGGAGATTGAAATCCCAGTCTCGGTTAGGATTTTCAAAATCGTTAATTCGACCTTCACATCTGGCACAGCTTGCTGTGTAAGGTGAAATACGCCAAAATGCTTCAACGGCTTGGATTCCATGTTAAACTGTTGGTCCCCTGCACCTGGTAGGACTATCAGGTTGGGTAAAACGGCCACAATAGGGGCGGGTTACGCAGCCGATCAGAAATCCCGTTACCAAGGCATTACGAAGACACGAAATTATCCCTAAGATAAAAATGATTCATTACTGGTACATTCAGTAAGAGAATTGAATAAAAATTTTCAGTTATTATTTATATATACACTGAACATAAAGCAACACCTTGGATATGACAATGACGGAATCTCACCAGAAAATGGCGACAGAGTTTCCAATCGCCAAAATATCGTATGAAAAGACTATGCTCACTCGGCTAATCACCCGAGAAGACTATATAAGTAAATTATTCTTGTTTTAACCGGAATAATTAACAATATGTCATGAGAGGTCTGGTGGCTCAGGTCTGATTGGGGATCGAAAGATCCTCGGTTCAAATACCTGTCTCAGCGAGGATTTTCATAGGCTCTTAACTCGACCTTCACCTCTGGCACAGCTTCCTGTGTAATTTGAAGTACGCAAGAACTCTTCCCTGGTTCGGATCCACGTTAAACTGTAGGTCCCCTACACCCAGTAGAATTACTGGGTTAGTATAGGCGGCTACAACAGGGGCGGAATGCGCAGCCAATAGAAACCCTGTCACCGGGTCCTTACGACCACACGGATTTATTATTATAACATTATCTCATGATCCATAAAGAATAAAATGTATCACCACTGTTTACAGTTCAGCGTAGTACATTTGAGTATAAAGGGTGGCTGTCTGAGATAAAAACAGTCTTTACTTTGCATATGACAGTTTTCGCTCTACAAGCCAGTTAATCCAAAGTAAATTCGTTTCACTGACTTCACATTAAAATATCCTCACCCTCTAATATTACTGTCAGATCTGAACGTGTATGAGTTAATAGTTAACCTGGGATTGATCCAGATAATGCCAGAAAGTTTACGAGATAGTGGTCGGTAAAGTTAGCGGCATCAACCAGGATGACCAGACTATAGGCATAGTTTCGTAAGTATATATTTGAAATTGCAAGTGATTTCAAAATTATATCTTTAACAGCAGTAATTTTACATCAATAGTTATGGAAAAAGGTCGACCGCACCCATGCAAACTATTCGAAGCTTCTGATGATCAGAAAATAGTAATCGTTCGCAGTTGATCCGAGGCGAGGGTAAACAGGCCAGATGATATTCGCTCAGCCACTGACATTACACTCTTGTTTCAGCTATTCACCTGGAAGCAATGCTGGATTCGGTAGAATAAGATCATTGCCAAAAATCATCTGGATATTTTCGTTGACAAAGTATAACAACATTTTTACTATATCTTGGAGGATCAAGAATGCGAACTGTGGAGTAAAGCAACGTCAGAAGCATTTTCTAAATGCGAAGAGACGAGGGGCGTAGACTTTTTCAGATCCGCTTCTACTGCACGGAAAAAGCGTCCTCGCTATATCGCAAGCTCCGAGTCTCACAAAGCAAGAGAGGAAATCAAACTTCAAGGAGTATAAATGCGTCTGACGAAAGCTACTCAGTCTGCTTGGAATACAGTCGTGTACCAAACACGTTTTAAATGAAACAACAAATTGAAAGGGAAATTACTTTTCTGACTGTCGAAACCGAAGCTAAAGTTATTTTTTTTTAACTGCTTTACGTCTCTTTTTAACATCGAGGTCTTTAGAGACGGGAAAGGATGGGGGGCAAGGATGGGGGCAAGGAATGGGAAGGAATTCGGCCATGGCCTTTTGAAGGAAGCATCCCGGCATTTGCCTGTAGTGATTTGGGGAAACCATGGAAAACCCAAATCTGGATGCCCGGACGGGGATTCGAACCGCCGTCCTCCCGAATGCGAGGCGAGAACGCTAACCGTTACACCGCCCCGCTCGGTGCTAAAGTTAAGAAACGTTGTCAGTTCTTTAAGTATATAAAGCAAATAAAAATATTTTGTTTAGGACGATTTATATTAGAAGAATTAAGATAGTACCGCTGGAAAGGAAATGATATTAACCATAGCTACTACGAATTCACCTGGATTGTTTTCGGGAAACCAAGAAAAACAGAAATTTGAATGCCGGATAATCGAACTACGGATCTCCGAATGCCAGTCACGAATAATATCTTTCACGCACCAGCAGCTGTGACATTAAAAGTTTTTCGGTAAACTATGAATCTTTACGATAAATCACAAAGGAATAATAAAACGAATACTGTCCGTTCTTGTGTGGCAGTAAAATTTCGTCGTACGCGAAGTGATCCATCGGTTTCAGATCATCCGATGTTAAACTCTCTTTCAGAAGTCTCGTTTTTTTATGGCTTTTAGCCTCGTCGAGGTCATTAGAGGCGGGAAAGGACTGGGGGGCAAGGAACTAAAAGGAATACGTCCATGGCCTTTTGAAGGAACATCCCGACCTTCGCTTGTAGTGATTTTGGAAAACCATGGAAAAACTATATCTGGATGCCCGGACGGGGATTTGAACCGGTGTCCTCACGAATGTGAGGCTAGAGCGTTAATCGCTCACCCACCACGCTCGGTTTCGGTTTCTTAACCAATCAAAACTGATTGTATTGTAAACATACAAGAAACTAAATGATGTTACAATTTTCAAAGAATTGATTACCATAAAGATGTATAGAAGATTTTCATAGTATTACATGAATTTACAAGAAAGGGAAGGAATTTGGCCATGGCCATTTTGAAGGGACCATCCCGGCATTCACCTGCAGTGATTTAGGGAAATCATGAAAAGCCGAAATCCGGATGGCCGGAGGGAGATTCGAACCTGCGTCCTGCCGAATGCGATGCCTCACACCACGCTCTATTTCATCAGTGAAGTCTGTTTGAATGGATCCTGATTTGAAACGTTGGAAATAGCCTGTATGCTAGTGGATATCCAGTTTCTACATCCATGCTCTGCAATTTACAAATATCGTGGGTGGCAAAGGGTGCTTTGGACAAAAACTAACTCCATGCATTCCAGTCTAGAATATCACAATGAATGAGAGAATACATATAAGCACCAGTATGATATCTTATTTCTCTAATGATAGCTCTCTTGTCATTGCGATCTAAATAGGTTGGTGGAAGAAGTGTTAGGCTACATTACACTCGCAAATTAAGGCAGATATTCGCATATTCGCACAGTAAATTAAGCCAGACAACGCCAACATCATCTGTGTAACAATTCTCTGACGCTTTCTTAAGGGCTGTGGCAAGTAGTCACGAATCGAGCGGCTCTCCTCTCTACTTTCTCTGTGGTGTCAATCAGTCCCTTGTGATAAGGATCACAAACTCCAAAACAGTAATCCAATGTGGACGTACGAGAGTTTTATTTTTTTTACTTATGGCTTTACGCCTCGTCGAAGTCGGGGTCATTAGAGGCAAGATAGGACTGGGGACAAGGAACGGGAAGGAATTCGGTCATGACCTTTTGAAAGAAGCATCCTGGAATTTGCCTGGAGTGATATGGGGAAACCATGGAAACCCAAATCTAGATCCCCGGACGTGGATTCGAACCTGCGTCCTCTCGACGCGACGAATATAAACAACAATTCACTATGTTTTTGGCTAGAAAGACGTCATTTATGAGCAGACGTTATTCCTGAAATAAAATTACCAGCTCCGCCAAAAACTTAGATCTCATTCTAAACTTGCATAAGCTTCTGGTTTAATTTCATATTATGTATGGTTATACGGAACAGCACTTGATCAACACTAAGTATTTACGCAAAGAAACACAAATTATCACAAGATTTTCTAACTACTAGGGCTAACCAAAATTTAAATTGCACATGGTCATAAAAGTCAAAAAGTTTAACAATTTTTCAAAAATACTGAAACAAGGATTGAAAATAATTATTTACCAAAATCTAATTATATACATAGCCTGCCAATAAGTTTTTGAACTTTTATGACTTGTGAGAAATGGCTGATTTGAAGCATTTCAGTCCAGCTTGTGTTCACGAGGCAAGAGAGGTCAACTTCATTTTGTTAGTTATTTGAGTGAGGCGTCTGACTGGAGATCGAAAGGTCCCCGGTTCGAATCCCTGTCTTGGAGAGGATTTTCATAAGCCCTTAACCTGACCTTTACCTCTGGCACAGCTTGCTGTGTAATGTAAAGTACGCCAGAATGTTTCGCATTCCACTTTTAACTGTAGGTCCCGTTTACCTAGTAGGATTACCGGTTTAGGTTAGATAGCCACGACAAGGGGCGCTTTTCCGCGGTGAAACGAAAACCCTGTCGCCAGGTGGCCGAACAATCCTTCGGGATCTCCCTGCCAACAATGCTATACGATGAATTTATTTGAATACACACAAAGCTTAAAACTCTAAAAACCTAAAAATACGAAACAATGGGTTGGTGAAAACTATGGTAATTTGATAATAGTTTTTTGCGCAAGACTGGAAAACAAACAAAATCAAAATATAAGCAACGTTGCCGCTGTCATCGTTTAAAATAAGGAACAGATTACTGGCTTGGTTCAATTTTATGCTTAAAACAGAAAACGAAACACAAGCAGTTAAATGTGGCGCATCGTCAAAATTGTGCTACACTCCTGAAGAATTTTTTGGAAATATAAAAAGGGGTGATGCAACAACTGCACTATTTGTTAAAGTGTTAAAGCTGTTTTATCCGAATAAATTGCTCATACTCGTGGAAATTGTAATAAATCTCCTGCCTACGCTTCTGTATTCACCGTAAGAATATTATAACATTTCTTGTATCCTTTTGTGCCCTTCATTTTTTTCTGATTAATCGACGTGTCTTAGCGTCTGTTCACATATCTTAAAGATCAATAGCAATGAAAGTTAATTTTTTCAATTTCCATACTCAACATAAAAGTGAATCGAAGATTACAAACTTCATCAGGGGTATCAACATATCGAAACTCTGGAAGCAGTGATTTGGCAGCAACGTTATTTCTCCGTGGGCATCAATAAACCTCAATATTGCCGCTACTAATGCCTATCGATTGCAACGCAATGTAACACGGACAATATGTGTATATAATTTAGATAAAGCGAAAGAATTACATACACATAGTTACTTTCTCAGCGCCGTTAATCTGCAATGGCCACGACAGATGCACACAGACGCAACGCAAATATTCCAAACATAAGAAACAAGTTTCGAACACGAACAAACAAAGAAGAGTGTCTAAATAATTTTACATTCCAGGATTCGTAAAAATATTACCTATGCTGACTTTACATTTGTGCCGAAATTGTTTGAGAAATTTCATCACGCACATCGTACAGTATACGTTCTTTTGTTCCAGATCTAGGCTTACTTATTGGTTTTCGTCTATATCTGTTCTGATTATAATCTATGCCTGACCTTACCCAAAGCATATACAGTTAACAGCAATGTTTGTAAAGACGGCATGACGATTGTTGCTTGTGCTTTAGGTCACTCAGCTATCGAGGCAACTTGCAAACGTTTTACACCATGTCAAAGTCATAAGTAGAAAAATGAAGGAACTGCATCATAGTTTAATTGACTCTTAAAGAGACAGCCAGGTTACAAGTGAAAGACATAAGCTCAATCGGTAAAATTAAGACCCAACAATAAAATAAATTGACTATTACATTGACTAACTGATTAAAAATACAGGATCTAAAAGCTTCACAAGGACTGAATAACAGAAAGCTAATTCAACTCGCAATCTTGACGGTTCCCTTATTACAAAGAAGAGTTTGCAAAAAAAAAATTGCCGTATACCCAATTTAGTTACAAGAGTACAGATATTCTGTTACACATATACATTTCTCTGATTGAAAGTTCTGAGGAACATATACGCAATTAATATATTGCTTGAACAATCGATGCATGCTTACATAGTATCATAGAATCCCTAAATTGCAGGTATTTTTATCTTCTTGTTTTTCTTCCTTTTTAATTTTTTCCCCACTGTGGTACTGATTCGTGAAATTATTTTTGCTTACGTAATAAAGAATTTACTCATCGGAAGTTTTATTTTCATTTCTGCTAAAAGATTTTTAAGGAAACTATTTCCATTAATAATTATTATTATCTAACCACTAAGAGTGTATATATGCATCCTCTTTACATTCACTGTGCTTGTTAATTTCTGGGGTTGTTTTGCGTAATCCGTTGTTAACCGTTGAATGGGATAATGGAAACAATGTATCCGTGTAAACGAACTCTTCAGGAACTTAAATGCTCTGTAGATTTTTTTTAAATTTGATATAATTGCGATGTAGCGCACACTCCGGTGGCAATCTCTCTACAGACCCATCTTTCTCCTTTCCTCTCCCCACCTACTTTTGCCCTCTCCTAATTTGAACTTCAAATTCTTTCAGTGTTTTTGGTACATTATTTATCATTTCTCTAGGTAATTTATTCCAATCCCCGTCACCCTTCCCTACGAAAGAAAATATTCCTACACCCTTATGCACACCCTTAAGTGCCAGCTTGTGGTAATGGTCATCTTTACCCTTCCACGTACCTCTCTTAATTCTCCCACCAATATTTTTCCAGGCCTCATCACCAACATACGCCTTGTACACTCTCACGACTCTCTTCACCCTCCTTTTATCTTCCAACGAATTCCACTCTAGTTCCTTTATCATATTAGTTATCCATTGTGTTCTTCAAAGACAAATCTAGCAGACCTTCTTTGCACACCCTCCAACTTCTGTATTTGATACCCAATATGTGGGTCCCATGCTACACCACCATATTCCAGCAGTGGTCTGATCAAGATTTTGTAACCCAATTCCCTTGCTTTTCTAGTACAGCCTCTCATCACTCTTTCTTCCAGGTGAAGGATTTTGAATCCTTTTCCTACTACCTATCCAATTTATCCTGCCCAGTTAAGTTTGTTATCAATTGTTATGCCAAGGATTTATATTTCGAGTCTTCAATAAGCAATTCCTTCCCAACTTTACATTCATAATAAACCTTTAGCTTTTTATCTGTGTATGTAAAAAGCAGGCCATTCTTTGCATTTATCTTCATGCCATGTTGACTCACCCTGGTAGATATCCTATGTGGATCACCCTGCAGCTGTTTACAGTTTTCTACCGTTTTAATCCTATTATATAACATTGTGTCACCGGCAAACAATTTAACTTCTGATATTAAACCATTAACAGAATCATTCATTAGAATAACGAATATCAATGGTCTTAATACACTACCCTGTGGAACTCCCTTGTTCACTCGTACTTATTATGATACTGCATTTCCTACAGTAACTTTTTGCTTTCTACCTTTTAAGAATTCTTCCACCCATCTAATCACCTTTTGATCGACTACAATAGTTCTTACCTTATTTAGCTCCATTTCAAGGCTCATTCTGCCAGAAGTTCTAGTACTACATTTTCAATTGACCTCCTCTGTCAATTTCATTACAAATATCTGGCATATTGCCTACTAACTGTGATTCTAATGCCTAAAGCCATGTTCCTGACTTGAAAACCCCGTAGGCTCTTCACAGATAAGTCTGATATTGTTGCGTATTAATCTCTCCATTAATTTTCCTACCACTGTTGTCAAGCTGAATGGCCTGTAGTTTTTGATCCCATTTGTCACCTCTCTGTTATGGACCGGAATTACTACTGCAATTTAGTCATCTGGTAAGCAACAAGTATCCAGACTCAATTTAAAATATTTCAACATTAGGTACAATATCACATCCTACTATCATTAAGACATCCGTAGTAATATTATCCACACTTATCCATTCTACGCTTTTTTAGATTCTGAATTCCTTCATGATATCTTCATACTGAATTTCAAATTTCCTTGTCTGCTCACTTCCAAATGTGCGGATAGGCTCATTTTCTGACAAACCCCCTACCATTCCCAAATCATAGTCCCTAACAGTCTCACTAAACCAGTTACTTAATTACAACATCTTTAGTTGAGAGTTTAAGGACATTGTTGGGCAATATGTTCTATAGTCAGTCTCTTTATCTAGTAAAATATTTTGATTTATGCGAAGTAACGTGAACTTATTTATAAAATGCATCTGGGTGGCTAACAAAAACGAAATAATTTTGAGCAGCTTATGAAAGAGAACATGAACATCACATTTTAAGAAAGCTGTGATGCAAGAGAAAAATTTTCAAAACATATGACATATATAGTAGCCTTGACATCTACGATAACTGCTGAACTAATTTTTTTCGTTGATGTGATATAATTTAGGACAAATAACGTATTTTTCAAACTATTACATCTTTAAATTAAGAACATAAAAGAAGTTATGTCACGCGAAAGTTGCAGTATTTAACAGAACAGATGGTTAGTTGATATAATCACTTGACCAGTGACTGCTTAGGATACCAACAACGTCATGTTTGCAATGTCCTTTCGTCTTAGAAGTTGCCCGCTTTAAAATCAGTTTATGACAAATGCCGCGGAAGAGAGAGAACATCGTGGTAGTCAATATTACCAGAAATTCCCTAACAGAAGACTCTTCTATGGCGCCTAGTCACGCAACGACATCCCAAATCCCGGCTGAAATTCGCAATAGCAAGAAGCAGGTATAATTCCTCCGGTATGGGCAATTTTATTCGTCATCACTAAAGATAACGTAAATAAATTTTATCCAATCATTTCTGGGAAGGTATTACAGAAAAAAACTTCATGAAGACTGTCCCAATTCGACCTCAATTGATGAAATTCCAATGTAGATGTACGGAAGTACTGATGCCCAAGCTATTCCATAGTAGGCATGTATCAATAATACGGCGGCCATGCAACGCTTTACGTACATTTATTCTGGCTGTTTCAAATGCTGTCGCTATAGATTTGTCCGTAGTAAATTAGGGAGCCCTACTATGTATGCAAAATACCTTATTTATTTATCCGGGTGCTGAGCTGCGTAATGTTGATATTTAATTGCTCAAACGTTTCACCCGAAGCCTCCGGTCATCTTAGGTTTATTCGTGAACATCGAAAACAACCAAGCCACGAATATACCAGATTTTTTACGTTTTGAGTTCCAGATCAATGTTCGGATTTTCAATAGAAGGTTTTGCATGGTTACGCAGAAAACATTCCCACGCTTCATTCAATCCGCAGTGCTCAGTGGTTAAGGGGGCGTCCATTAATTACGTGAGGTGATTTTTATTTTTAATTTTGTCTCCCCTCCCCGGTCATGTGAGATTTACATTATAATTTTTAAATAATTAAATTTATTTGATTTATTCATGTGTTTTGTTTTATGTCGCTAAATACCCTAAGCATTAATACTGAAGTAAGAGGTGAAAAATTATGTAAAAAGCTGATATCATATTTTTATTACTCCCCTCCCTTTAAAAAGGATTTGGTGAGGCTTTGCTGAAACCCCCCCCCCCACCTTTTGAGCTCACGTAATTAATGGACGCCCCTAAGACGTTCGACTAGAGGTGGAAGGGACTCCGGTTTGAATCCCGGTCTCAGCTGGCATTTTGAAAGGCCCTTAACCCGACCTTCACATCTAATACACAGCTGGCTGTGTAATGTGATGTACGGCAGAACGCTTCTGTTGTTCGGATTCCACGATGAGCTATAGGTCTCCTATACCCAGTAGGATTACCGGATTAGGTTAGACAGCCACGACAAGAGGCGCATTGCGCGGCGAATCGAAAACTTTGTTACTTGGAAGCCGAACAATCTTTCGACATCTCCCGGCCAACAATGCCAGACAATGATTTGATTTTGACTCAGCCGGTAGCATCAGTCTCTGTTTATGCTCGATGGTTGTTGAAATATTTCCACCATTTCCACACAAATATCCTTCTGGTTTAGTCAATACCTTCGTTTCTTCGTTTTGGTGTACGACCCAGTCTTTTATATCATTGGTGCACTTCAAATTTATTTCGACCAGCCGTTTTGTTTCCTCTATACAAAACTTTCCACATTGGGATAGAATTTATAAAGAGAGATACAGGAGGAATGGTAAATATTGAAGGAGGTGGTAGTATGAATAACATTGAGTAAAAACAGTTGAGATAAACATGTGTCCGATTTCCATTCGCTTTAGATATACAGGTTCTGGCTTGTCATTGCCACCAAGGTCGCCGGACCTTACCCCATTAGATTTTTGTGTGCCGGGAAGGTTGAAGAACGGAGCGCACAAAGAAATGTAAACACAAGAGACGAATTACTCGCTCGCATTGTAAACACTGCTACCCTCATAAAATACACCAAGGCATACTCAGAAGAGCTACCCGTACTGTTGCGAAGAGAACAGGAAAGTGTATTGAAGTCAATGGTAGGATTTTCGAATAATTAATTTAAACTTTTGTAAAATATGCGTGTGTTGTGCATGAATAAGATTCTTCAGGAAGTTATTTGTGTGCTTTTAACAATTTTGTGAGGTTTATTTTATGCATAACATTCCAGCACCTGTATGTACCAACTAACGGAAATCGGAAACATCTAAAAATGAACTTTTTTTTACTCAATATTGTTCATGCTACCACCTCCTTCAATATTTACCATGACTCCTGCCTGTATACTCCAGGGCCTGTTCTTCATGGACGGGGGTCTTGGACCGATCTGATATTTGTATAATCCCCTCCCACAACAACATGTTATTTAGCTGGAAATCATTTCGTGGAGTCGGTACCGAGTGGCTATATCGACATCTGACGTCAGTAGTTCCGAGAATTTCCTTCGCTTGTCAACAGCTCCAGATTCTGAGAAACTTAGCCCGGGAAGATGTTTGGCGAGGTGGAAGCGCGAGTGCGGAAATAAACAATAGCGGCCTCAAGACTAAATTCCGGACAGTGACTGTTAGTCCGAAAAACGAAAAGAACATCGAAAGCGTTGAGACTACGGACGTAGAAGAACAAATTGCGCGAGTTGCTCCACAACGTTTACTTTACAAAGTTTCGTATTGGTACAATCCATGCGGAAACATTCAATGTTTCTGTAGTTTTTTGTTTTTGTTTTTACTTATGGCTTTATGCCTAGTCGACGTCTAGGCGGGATGGGACTGGGGACAAGGAACGGGAAGGAATTTGGTCATGGCCTTTTGAAGGAAGCATCTCTGCATTCTCGTGAAGTGATTTGGGGAAACGATGGAAAATCCAAATCTGGATGCCCGGACGTGGATTCGAACCGGTGTCCTCCCGAATGTGTTCATGCTTCTCATAAACAGTGAGGAATAAAAATACGTACGCGTGGTTGGTTAACGCTCTGGCCTCGCATCCAGGTCCCGTAGAATAAACCTGTCGTTCTGTTATATTATTTTAACAGCTTATTCGCAGTGGATATAAAGAAATAAAACACATGCTGGAAAATACATCATCCTAAGATATATAAGATACAAGAGAAGTAATACAGTACTTGATAGGTAAGGGTTAATAATAACCGTTAATCATTGTCCCTTAAGCTGTTTCGCAGAGTTCGCTTTTAGCTTATAGATGTGACTGTGCTTTATACCAGCTATCTTGTCACAGTCTGTCACTGGAGGCATGGGAGAACTTAAATGTCATCTCTTTGTGAAATGTGTAATCTGTGCACTATTCTGTTTGCGAAATTATTGATTTGTGAGGCGGAAACAGCAATGAGTATAGTTGCACATGGTGTCGATGGTTGTGGAAATGTTGATACGCGGAGAGGGAAGGTGAAACACGGTGCAGGTCCATTCTGTCCTACTCTTCCGAGTGTCACCCAAAGAAGTTTAACATCCCCATCCGATTAACGAATCACCATTAACAGTGTCATATGCCTTCACTCTATATGGACCTCAGAGATGTTTGGGATTTAATCAGTAGGCCTCGAACCGCGGCAGGGGCAACGACCTAACATCACAAAGCAAATACAAAATGCCCAGCAGTACCTATCAACGCATGATATATTCGTGCGACCTTAACGATCAGGTGACAGAGTTTCAAGTTGCCGCGCATTTGGCCTCTTTCACGTTTCTTTTTAACTTATGGCTTTACGCCTCGTCGACGTCGAGGTCATTAGAGGCGAAATGGGACTGAGGACAAGGAACGGGAAGTAGTACTTTTGAAGGCAGGCATCCGACGGCCAAATGATAGTATGCAGAAATTGGGCTTCAATGGAAAACATCAATCACATTCCGTAGATTGTCCTCTGAACAAAAGGCCTAGATGCTTTGCGTGGGCGCTGGTGTCCGACAGCTTCCTTTATTTAAGAATACAATGGGCAAAACAACATAATTCAGGATGGGGAGGAGCGAGGCTGGATGCGATTAATAACCCGACTCATATTTTCACACTCTTGGACCCGTACTCTTCAGTCAATACTACCCGTGTTTTTTTGAAGTTTTTTTTTTGTTATTGCTTTACGACTCGTCGAGGTCATTAGAGGCTGGAAAGGACTAGGGGCAAGGAAAGGGAAGGATTTCGACCATTGCTCCTTTGAAGGAGCCTTCCCCACGTTCGCCTGGAGTGTTTGGGGAAACCATGGAAAACCCAAATCTGGATACCCGGACGGGATTCGAACCGGCGTCCTCCCGAATGCGAGGCCAGAGCGCCTGCTTCATGACTGTACTCGTTTTTCAACGGGGAATCCGAACTACTGAATGCTGATACTTTACTTCACATAGACGCAAAGCAAGTCTCGTCAGAGGCGAAGGTAAGGTTAAGCGTCCGTAAAAATTCCAGGCCGGATTGGGGGTTCGAACCACGATCCTTCGAGTTTCTTAACACTGAAGCACAAGACAGTCCATAAAAACACAGAATAAACTGTATGTGAGATATGGGTAATTTTACTCATCAATTATCTACAAAAACAGAGTTATGGACAGTTAGGTGGGTGTAGTGGAAGCCAGTAAACTTGGCTCGTGTATTACTTATACTTGTCATAATATTTGCATACAGACGAATAAGCAACCACTGATTAGAGAGTATCTGCTATTATTTCTGCGTCACTTGGAGAACTCTAAGTTGATTTCAGCTCCCATATTTCACGGTGGGAAAATGATAGCAACGGTTGGTTGGTAACGGCGTCCTGGAAGGTTGCGGACGGTATGGCCAATCAGGAGAGCGCAGCTGTCACGTGACTCATGCTTGGGCAGCTGGGGGGGGGTAGCTGTCTGACTTGAAGCGAGTAATATACTCTCGTAAACCTCTCGTCTACTGAAACAACAGCTACAAATGAGCCATTGTGCGCCATTCATCCACAACTCGTAGATTCCGCTAAATACCTAGGTGTAACAATTCATAATAATTTTTGGAACGAACATACTGAGAAAGTAACGCGGAAAGTAAATCATATGTTCCGATTTCTAGGTAGTAATTTGAAACAGTCTGTTCCGGAACTTAAATCGATTACATTCAAAGCTCTGGCGCGTCCTCTCTTAGAATATTGTTATTCCATATGAGGCCCCCAGCAAAAGGGGTTAATGGAGGCATTGGAGAAGGTCCAAAGAAGTTCCGCCAATTCGTTACAGGTATACTGTACATAGCTGGAGGGAAAGCGTAAGTGCGATGTTGAAGGAGTTAAGTTGGGAAGATCTGGAACACCGAAGGCGTCGATCTCGGCAGAAGCTAACTGAAAATTTCATGACTGATCTATTTCAGGATGACAGCAAACTCGAATTACTACCAGCAACATTTACATCTAGGAATGACGGAGAAAATAAGAGAAATCAAGGCCAGAGCCGATTCATTTCTATACTCATTTTTTCTATGAGAGATTAGGGAATGAAATAGAAAGGATTTATCAAGCGAGAAAACTTAGAAACAGATGGAAGTAGGTCTCGACAAACCACTTAGGCCATCCTGTTCTGGGGTTTCTAAAGTTTTCCCAGATCGCTTCAGCTGAATGCCAGGACGATTCCTCAAATAGCCCATAGGCACCTCCTGTCATATCCCTTCTTATGCACAAACGGTTACTTATTAGGTGGCATCGACTTTCAAAATACTAGAGTTATTTTTTTAAGATCGGTGGTGCCGAGGAGGATAAAAGAGGCGCTGGAGATCACCTAACGTCCTAATAACATCAACGATGGTAGCGGCCTAAAGTGCTGTGGCACTCCTTACCTCAAAAAACAGCTGACGCCGCTATCCAACAAAGGCGACCACGTGACAGTTGCGGTATCCTTATTACCCAAAATGGTCGAACCGCCCAAAACGCCGAGCATTCTAGGTGAGGAGTTAGCTGTGATCACAGCGCAGTTTTTCCCCAGAAGGAGGCCGAAGCATGTTGGAGAAACTCCTGCATTTGAAACTAGGACGCGGTGTCACCTGTACAGTATAGAAACTATTTATTCGAGCAGCGGAAGCCTCCGACTGTAAGTTTTTGCTGAAATGACAGTTATTATTATCTGAAACCAAAACAATTTCTTTTTTAGAATTCTTTTTTTGATGGTGTGTCGGTATCACACCTTAAGCAGATTTTCACTGGGTTTGCACATTTTCAAACATTTCGGTCTGCCTCGAAATCTGAGGAACACTACGCTAAACATTAAACTTTTTAACTACGAGGCGCGTCCAGAAAGTAAGTTCCGTTTGGCAATAAAATGAAATTGTACACAGATACAGAAGAAATTTTTATTGCACAAAATTATACAACTCTTTAACTACTTTTCCACATAACTGCCGAAATTTTGCAGGCATTTGTCATAGCGTGGCACCAGGTTTTGTATACCTTCTTCATAGAAATCTGCCGCCTGTGTCTTCAACCAGTTGGAAACAGTTTCTTTCAGCTCGTCGTCATTGGTGAAGTGATGACCACCAAGGAAAGACTTGAGATGTAAGAACATCAATCGCGTGAACCAGTTCTTCTGTAACCAAAGGCGGACGCCATTTCGTTCTTCATCGTGCACATCACTACGCCCGCCATTGAACTGTCGGACCAATCTTTTCACCATCGAATCACTCATCGCATTTGATCCGTAAACATCGCAAATTTGCCGATAAATTTCACTTGGTTTCACTTTCCTCGCATTCAGAAACCGAATCACAGACCTGATTTCACAGGCGGCGAGATTTTCAATCAACGCCGACATTTCAAACAAACACAACAAAGCGTACGTAACTGACAGCGATCTCCAATTGGCGCACGTTCTTCCCCTTGATACACATCGTCTACAGCGCATGTGCGGAACTGCAATCGCAGCGCTGCAGCGGAGATAAATTGAAACGGAACTTACTTTCTGGACGCGCCTCGTATAATCTGGGAGCACTTAGAAACTTCTTAACGGATTTTGATGAAGTTGTCACAGTTTGAACGCATACGGTATGGCTTAAAATATGAGGTACATTTAATCACTCTACAACACACACTCTGTTCTCACACGGTGTATCGTTTCTATTGGTAAGTATAAGATATCGAGTCTTTAAATGTGATTAACTGCCTTAGAGTAGAAATTATGGAACTAAGCGACAAAGGTAATGACACCAGAAGAAAATACATGGGAAAACATATAGAACAAAAACGTGGAGATAAATTTAATCTTATATATGTATATAAAGACACGTGTTTCCCTATATTTCACTTTTCAGCCACCACTACAAACCGCAGATCACTTGTGTTTGTGTGTGGTAGTGGCATGGAGTTTCCTACCGTGCACAACGTTGGCCGAATCCCGATAGCTGTGGGGATGTGGGAGATGTAATGGTTAAAGCTGGTCGATGTGCGGCATTTTCGTATTTCGACCATAGACTCGTGTGTCCCTATACTTCTATTTCCTGCCACAACTACATAGCGCAGACCATTGGTGTTTGTGGGTGGTCGTGGCATCAAGTCTCTCATTGTGCATTGTGGTGATTGCATGTCGGTAGCTATGGGAGATTTGGAGATATGGAGTTTGAAAGTGGTCGACCTGGCGCACTTTCGCATCTCGACCAAATATGTATGTGTTCCTACGTACCACTTTTCAGCCAAAACTATCTAGAGCAGATCACTGGTGTTTGTGTGCGGTAGTAGCATACATTTACCGGTCGTGCACAACGTTGGCCGAATTTTGATAATTGACCAGGGACATTTTCGTATTTCAACCAAAGACATGTGAGTCCGTATATTTCACTGCCTCAACTGCATAGCGTAGACCACTGGTGTTTGTGTGGTAGTGCCCTTTAGTCTCCCATCGTGCACTATGGCGGTTAGACGCTGGTGTGGGAGATATGGTAGTTGATAGTGGTCGACGTAGTGCATATTTCTATTACTGCCAAAGACGTGTGTGTCACTATATTTCAACTTGCAGGCAGAACTATCATGTGAAGACCACGGGCGTTAATGTGTGGTAGTTGCCTGGAGTCTTTCATCGTGTACTATGGTGATTGCACATCGGAAACTATGAGGGTGTGGGAGATATGATGATTGAAATTGGTCGATGGAGGGCGTTTTCATATTTCTTCCAAAGACATGTGTGTCCCTATATTGCACTTTGCAGCCAAAAATCCCCTATGCAGATCACGGATGTTTGTGTGTGGCATTAGCCTCAAGTCTCCCATCGTGCACTATGGTGGTTACATGTCGGTAGCTGTCAATCAAAATTATTTATAAACACGAACAAAGTCGTGGGAACCAGCTAGCTGTGAATAAAATAACAACCCAAAGAAAAACTTATTGTCAATATTGAGGAAAAAAGTGTAATTCGTTGATCATAACGTCGTGACTGCTTCCGGCATTCGTTGATGATTTAAATGTTAGTTATTCAATGAAATTATTATAGAAATATAATCGTTATACCTAGTTATACCGACTCACAAATTGACCACGACCACGCAGACGAATTAACGTGTAAAATCTGTTATTTTATAAACATGTAACACCGTGGAGTTAAGATTAGAAATACAAAAAAGGCTACGGCCTGGGGCACGTACACCAATTGATACTAGTACTGTAATTCTCTGATAATTCTTTAACATAAGCGATTAATATTATGATGATTTGTTTTTGTACTGTTGTGATTCTGTATACCATGGTTTCCTTAAATGTTTGTATGGTTCATTGGAAAGGCCATCATCGAATTATATCTCCTTTCTTACCTACCATTTTTTCTTGGTTATAATTACCCCAATGAACCACAAACTTGTAGTTTGGTTTAGTTAAAAAAAAAATCATTTGCAGTTTTGGCGACTATGTAGTAATGCTGACTACTTTGCAATGTAGAGCAGCTATATTTCTGGTAGTGTAAGTATTATTTGAGAAAAAAACTCTTTCATCTGCATATGTTTTTGATGATGGAGGGTACCGTTGGTTGTACACACTTTTCCCGCCATCTTCGGAAAGTGAAATTTATTTATAGACGTTAATAATTGGCAATCTTTTCTTACTGAATTCTGTCAAATCATTCATTAATTTCTGGTTTCACGTTTTCTTTAGTAAGAAATTTAATAATAGTTATTTATTCCATTATTTAATACCCTTCAGAAAATAAATCGTCTGGTTGCTGAACAAATATTAGCATTTGCTCCCGCATGTTAATCAATGTTGATAACTTCAGCATTTATTTATTTGGCGCCAAATGCTAATTTTAATTTAAAACACCTCCCACTTGTGTGTATATATTGCGGTACGTAAATAAATATCGAGTGGCTCTACCTACCCTGGGAAATTTTTTTGATTTTCATTCCTTCCCCTTTGTCGTGGCACAACCCATCCCGGTAATCGTCCCAATTAAAGGGTGCCTACAGTTTAGCGTGAAATACTAACCACGGAGAGTTCTGCTGTAGCTTCATATGAATAAAATGAAGCTCTGCTAGGAGTGAAGATTAATCCAAAAGACCGTTAAAATGTGTTATCGGAAGCGGCTATGTGACACGGTTGAAAGCTCTCGCAGGAAAATCGTTTGTTTGTATTGCGGGCAGCTGGGAGTAGGTCTGTTCAGGCGTCACTGTACGCCTTGCTGTCTCCACAGACCAGCATTACTCGTTCCCAGTGCTCACGAACCAACCGATTTTTCGGTATTTCTACCGATATGGAGTATTTCCTAGTCTGTCCTACCGAAATACCGAAATGTAACCATTTTTCCATGATTTCTGAGAATACAACGAAATTTTCTCAATTTTATATTTTCAGGTTGGCAACCCATTTAGTTTATTTTACGCGGAATTATTCGACTATATGATCGGTAGTTAGTTACCTTCTGCAGAATGTTCCGTATATCTTTTGGGACTACTCTTTTGAGTTTGTGCCCTACAATATCGACGTTTTTAGGGGATTCCCGAACTATTTCGCTTGTCTGTATTCTATTGGTAACTATTACCATAAATATTTTTTGTTAATAAAATGTACATACATGTTATTAAAGACAATGTGCCATATTTGGTGAATTATTTGCATTCAGCGTGTGTCGAGATATTCCTGTAGTCGACAACCTTAGTCAGGTCACCCACCCGCAGCTAACGGAATAAGTCTCCAAAGAGATAATATCTTTTCGTTAATTGACTTAATAAACGAATTGCAAATTACTAAGTCTGTTGTTTTTGTTATTTTGATTATGTTTTACTAGTATTGACTAGTGGTTATTCATGATACGAAATTTTTATTAAGAAAGTTGATGTATTAGTTCTGAATTTGTAATATTTCCTATAATTTCCCTATTATTTATCAAAGATAAAGAAGTTTAAGATAAAATACTGTAGAAATGTAACGAAGTTTTAAATAACTTGTATTTCATACTTCAATTTTTTTTAAATACCCTCACTGTTATTTTCTAACTTCAATTTATAGCTACTATACGAAGCTAAATAAGTAATATGAAAATCAGGCCCATATTTGAATGCATGCTGAAACCAAAATTTTCTTTCCAACTTTTGATGACTAATTTGTCGTCCAGTTGCGGCAGCAGATTGGCATCAATTTGCTGCAGAGTTTGACGTCAAATTGGTAGCAAGTCTTGAAGTTCCAAGTTCGGTAGTAAAATTGGTGTCAAAGTGATAGCAATTATTGCCCAGCAAACTGTGGTTATTTTGGTGGTATTTTTTTCATATATCGACTTTGGGATCAAATATACCGATATTAGATGGCAGATCTACAGATTTCGCATTTTGACGTTCGGGACCACTGCTCGTGACCCTAGAACAACCCTTAAATATAATTTAATTTTATCCATAATTCTCTATATTGTAATAATCTCTTTTGGTGGGGGTGGCTCTACTTTGAAACTTGTTAGACACCCTGTATGGCGTCAGCAATTAAAACTATTCTTTATCAACATGTTAATATTGAACCTCGTACATGACATACATGTCCCATGGGTTACAAGACATAAAAGATGGGTTCACAAAGGACTTGAATTTATTCAAACAAGTTAAATGACATTAACATTGACAAGTGATTAGATATGCAGATGGCTAGCTCAGTTGACTTTCTCAAACAAGTCTCTAGCTACTCAAGGGTATTTTTCGGGCTATGAAAGACCGAAATAATGAAAGCGGGCAAAGAAACCTTAGGCTTTAGGGAACAACCTGCCCGAAAACCTTGGATCACAGAAGAAATTTTGCAGCTGATCGATCAGAGGAGAAGGTACAAAAATGCTCAGGATGAAGCAGGAAAAGAGCAGTACAGGCAATTTAGAAATCAAATAAATAGGAAATGCAAAATAGCAAAAGAAAAATGGCTACAAGAAAAGTGTGAAGAAGTAGAAAAGGAAATGGTTGCAGGAAAAGTAGATGTTGCATATAGAAAGATCAAACAGAATTTTGGAGAAATGAAGAAAAGAGGTATGAACATTAAAGCTGCCGATGGGAAACCTCTTTTAAGGTCAGAAGATAGAGCTAACAGATGGAAGGAATACATTGAGAAACTGTATGTTGGGGACGACTTGAACAATAGTGTATTGGAAAAGGAAGGCGATGTCGACATGGATGACTTAGGAGATCCTGTTTTGAGGACAGAATTTAATAAAGCTCTGAATGACTTGAAAGCAAATAAGGCAGTTGGAATTGATGAGATCTCTGCAGAACTTCTTAAATCTCTAGGAGAGGAAGGAATCGAAAGATTATTCAAGCTGATATCAAAAAGTTATGAAACAGGATAAATTCCAACTGATTTTAATAAAAATATCATCTTCACACTTCCAAAGAAAGCACAAGCCGACAAATGTGAGAATTATCGCACAATTAGTCTAACATCACATGCTTCAAAATTACTGACCAGAATAATATACAGAAGGATGGAAAGGGTAGTAGAAGAGATAGTAGGTGAAGATCAGTTTGGGTTTAGGAAAAATCGCGGTACAAGGGAAGCAATTCTGTCTTTAAGATTAATACTTGATGGGCGGATGAAGAAAAACAAAGATACTTTTATGGCATTTGTTGATTTAGAAAAAGCTTTTCATAATGTTAGGTGGGACAAGATATTCAAAATTTTAAAGAAGTCAGGTCTAAAGTATCGAGATAGAAGAATCCTCTATAAACTATATAAGAATCAAGTGGCTGTGATAAAAGTAGAGAATCACGAGAGACATGCATCAGTTAAAAAGGGTGTGAGACAAGGTTGTAGTCTATCCCCGTTAATATTCAACTTGTATGTAGAAGAAGCAATGAAGAAAGTCAAAGAAAAATTTCCATGTGGCATAAGTTTTCAGGGAGAAAAAATCAGTATGCTACGATTTGCTGACGACATTGTCTTATTAGCAGAGAGGGCTGAGGATATTGAGAAGTTATTGAATGGCATGAACAAAATACTGAAGGAAGATTTTGGACTGAATATAAATCAAAGTAAAACAAAAGTGATGAAATGTAGAAGAAATGACACCGATACTAGCAGATTAAATATAAAAATAGGATCTGATGCAATAGGAGAAGTGAGTGAGTTCTGTTACTTGGGAAGCAAAATTACAACCGATGGCCGAAGCAGGAATGATGTTAAAAGCAGAATAGCACTAGCAAAAAGAGCCTTCATGAAAAAGAGAAACCTTTTAGTTTCAAATATTGATCTAGGAATTAGAAAGAACTTCTTAAAACTCTATGTGTGGAGCACAGCACTTGACGGTAGCGAAACATGGACTTTAGGAATACCGGAAAGAAAGAAACTTAAAGCATTTGAAATGTGGTGCTACAGAAGAATGCTGAAAATTAGGTGGACAGACAAAGTAAGAAATGAACGAGTTTTAGAAATGATGGGTGAGAAAAGAAGTTTATGGAAGATGCTTACAGGAAGAAGAGACAGGCTGGTAGGTCATATTTTGAGACATGCTGGATTGGTTAATTTGTTAGTGGAGGGAACAGTTGAAGGTAAGAACTGTAGAGGTAGACAGAGATTAGAATATACGAAGCAGATAATTGAGGACGTGGATTGTAAGGGGTATGTAGAAATGAAGAGGTTAGCACAGGATAGGAAGGGATGGAGGATTGCATCAAACCAGTCTAAAGACTGACGACAGCAAAAAAAAAAAGATGTTGCACTGTTAGATTCACTTTACCGTGTGCACTGCTGTTGACACTGCTGGCGACGTGATGCGCACCTCAGACGGTAGACCGACCACACGTCCACTCACTTCAACACCCAGTTTACAAGTGTCTCGTCTCCACTCCGCCTCGGAGCAGCATTCCATGCAACAGGATATAAGAATATCCGAGTGGCGGGTCACTATTGTCCGTAGGTTGGCTGTCCCTGCTGTTATTGTCAACAGCGCAGCGGGTGTCTTGACGAACGGGCCCGCGGCTTCCGTTCGCCGAAAAATAACCCTCCCTTTATCTGTGCACACTGAGTCGCCTTGGAAACGCGACTTATTACATTCTTGACGTGAATGTATTAATCAGACAAAGGTAGAATGAGAAACAGCCTTCAGTCACTAGAATACAACTTTTATTGTATTACACAATGCATTTCGGACACTGTGGATCAATCTTCAGGTGACTGTGGTATTTACATTTGGTTTTGAATTTTTCTTAAGCGAGATTCGTGCCTAGTAAAGTTTGTTCCTGCGCTGAAAAATGATTTCAAGTAAGTGTCTTGAACACGTTTTATTATGAAAGAAAGGACTAAATATGAAAACATTGTGAAAAACTTACCAGAATTGACGAGATGCTGAATAATTAGCTTCATATACATATTTACTGCGGAGCACTGTGCTAGACACGATGTCGTATAAGGTGCACATGCTTATATAAACACAACAAAACAGTTTAAAGATGATGTGTACTACAAGTTATTCAAAGATGAAAATTATTATTCGTTGTCAGAGTATATCGTGTTGGTGATCTTTTCTTGTCTCTAGTACTTAAAATTAAACAGGAAATAAATCTTTAAAAATATTAAAGTAATAGTGGCTGGTAAAGTCTACTTGTTCATTTAACATATGCTCTGGGCTTTTTATCTTGTGGAGGAATATTTCTAATTGTTCTAACAGATCAATTTTATTGGCATTGGATTGCAAATGTAATACTGTTAAATTGTTTTGAATGTCGTTAATAACATGTATTGTGTCGTACATGTGTTCTGCAATGGCTGATTTTTCGAAGTGGTTTAATCTAAAAGCGTTCATGTGTTCTTTGAAACGGGTTTGAAACCTTCTGCCTGTTTTCGAAAAATCACCCATTGCAGAACACATGTACGACACAAATTATTTTGCATGTCATTAACGACATGTCAAAACAATTTAACAGTATTACATATGCAGTCCAGTGCCAATAAAATTGATCTGTTAGAACAATTAGAAATATTCCTCCACAAGATAAAAAGTCCAGAGCATATGTTAAATGAACAAGTAGACTTCACTAGCCACTATTACTTTAATATTTTTAAAGATTTATTTCCTGCTTTAATTTTAAGTACTAAAGACAAGAACAGATCACCAACACGATATACTCTGACAACGAATAATAATTTTTATCTTTGAATAACTTGTAGTACACATCATCTTTAAACTGTTTTGTTGTGTTTATATAAGCATGTGCACCTTATACGAAATCGTGTCTAGCACAGTGCTCCGCAGTAAATATGTATATGAAGCTAATTATTCAGCATCTCGTCAATTCTGGTAAGTTTTTCACAATGTTTTCATATTTAGTCTTTTCTTTCATAATAAAACGTGTTCAAGACACTTACTTGAAATCATTTTTCAGCGCAGGAACAAACTTTACTAGGCACGGTTCTCGCTTAAGGAAAATTCAAAACCAAATGTAAATACCATAGTCACCTTAAGATGGATCCACAGTGTCCGCAATGCATTGTGTAATACAATAAAAGTTGTATTCTAGTGACTGAAGGCTGTTTCTCATTCAACCTTTGTCTGACCCATAAATAAGTTAAGTTCACGCTTCATACGTGCACGTAATATCGTTCGAATCGAAATTCCATGAAACCAAATTCAGCTTTATTAAAAACCGCAGTATTAAATTTATCATGCACTGACTACGTGAATAATTCTACCACGTGTGCTGCCTTATGTACAGTTAAACGATGTCGCGATTTAAAATTATGCTCCCTTTAAATCTGAATAATTTACGAGTTCTTTATGATCATTAACTGAATGATATAAACGAGAACTTAAATCTAGAAGCAACGAATATTGATCGCATTTTAATTAGCTTTTGCCACCAGCCTCGAAGATGTGAATACAGGAGTGTAGACAAAATTATTTTTCTGATGATTTATTAAACTCGAGCAGCAACAAATACAGAAGGGAAGAAAATAGTTTCGTCCCTAGTAGCTACATCCTTATCTTGAGCTCTGTGAACGGATCGACATATGTTTCACGAGTATTTTAACGTACTACTAGTATATTTCAAACACTTGAAGGAATAACTCATTAATTTTCCATTCAAAACAAAGAGAAAATCAGGTATCCGTTCCTGGAAAGCTTAAGTTAACAACAATGTGAATGGAAATCATCCCAAAGATTTTTTAATTTTTTGTTTTTACTTATGGTTATACGCCTCGTCGACGTCGAGATCATTAGAGGCAGGATCGGGTTGGGGATAAGGAATGGGAAGGAATTCAGCCATGGCCTTTTGACGGAAGCGTCCCGGCATTCGCCTGGAGTGATTTGGGAAATCCATGGAAAAACCAAATCTGGATGCCCGGACGATGATTCGAACCTGCGTCCTCCCGAATACGAGGCCAGAACGTAAACCGTTCACCTACCACGCTCGGTCAACCCAAAGAACAAAATCGAAAGTCTACTTTTGCGAAAAGCCGAAGTTTAATAAACAGTTATAGAAAGAAGTTAAGGAAACGTACTTAGATCCATTTCGATGCCGCGACCAAAATAATATCCACTTAAGTATCATTTGCAATGTTGACACAAAGAGCTGTGTAAAACGTAACTGATGCCATCTATCGACATCATCATTAATTAATCATCACCACTCCAGTACCTTTTAGGTTGCTAATAGAGCTATGTAAGTTCACCTGATGCCTGTTGTCCCCACGAGAATAACGATCTACGAGAATAACGATCTATGAGAATAACAACTGCTCCTAATTATTCTGTTAATTGTCTTCTAATTATCATCGCCACTATACGTCTCGTACACTTCCGTCACTCTCTTCAGCCTCCTCCTCTCTTCCAATGACTCTCAATGCGGCTCCTTTATCATATTTTTGTTTTGTTATGGCTTTACGCCTCGTCGACGTCATTAGACGCTGGAAAGGAGTGGATGCAAGAACTGGGCCATGGCCTTTTGAAGGAAGCATCCCGGCATTCGCCTGGAGGATTTGGGAAAACCATCGTAGCGTATGTTCCATCTCAATTAAATTAAAACATTAAACAAATTTGCACTGACCATGTTACAAATTTCATCTTAGTCAGTTCAGCCGTTTCGGCGTTAATGAGTGACAAATTGATGATTTTGCTGTATTTCTTTCGGGAACTGCATTTCTTCGTGATAAAAACAACTCTGTATACAAATCAAGGAGAAGGCGTGCTTAAATTATAAATTTCATGCAAATTGGCTCAGCTGTTTCAATGCGATTAAGCTAAAAATGAACATTTCCGTTATTCCTCTCGGGAGCTTAACTGCTTTTCTGTAAAAAAATTATAGAATTCTAATTTTTCATGTGGACCGTCTACGTTACACATTTCATTCAAACCTGATCAGTCATTTCTGTGTCATTTAAACACAAGAAAACAAACTTACTGATCTATAATATTAGTTAGTATAACGTGATAATATACGTTTCAGATATTAAGTTGGGCCTTAACGTTAAAAACTGTGGAAACCCAGTAAAATTCTCTTCAGTAGTTTTTAAGTGATGACAGATTATATGTAAAAAAAAAAAAAAAAAAAAAAAAAAAGTCAGAAGAGATTTCAATTTGCTTCTCCATCTTGAGGTGACATGAGACATTTATCTCATCTTATGTAATAATCTAACATTTAAGACAACCGGATCGAAATTTGTTCAGTAGTTTTTACGTTAAGCCAGATTATAATTACAAAAGCATTAAGTTCAAACTGATTTGTTCCAGTGCCAGAGGACGTATCGATCAAAAAAAAACACACCTCAAATTTTAATTCATATTTTAATCAACTAAATTGTGAAAATCTCGTTAAAATCTGTCATGTAGATTTTGTGTGTTACCGGAGCAAATAAACTCAGCATCGATACACATTTAAATTAGTGTAGATTCTTCTACCTTTGTCCACTAATTCACAAACACCAGCGTATTCTGATACTGCGCTACCGAAATCTTATTAACAGTTGATGCAAGCTGATCAAAGGCAACGTCAGGGCTGACAGTTTATGGAAACAAACTTACAAGTGCGGCATCTCTTTTGGTTGACAGATTGGGTAAACTACTTGGGATAATAAAATATTATTATTTTGTTGGAACTTACGGGCGAGTCGAGATGAAGGCCAAGGCGCTTATGACTTAAGTACTTTGGTGTGGTTTACAATTTATTAGAATTTATCGCGGTGGAAACAGCTTCAAATTTTTCTCAGTTTAAATGAATGGAAGAAAAATAATGGTGTTATATTCTGATTTCGATTTAATCCCTGAAGAAATCTGTTGAATCGGAGTTTAAGAATATATCGAGACAAGTTTGCAGCGGATTTTGTTTGTGAAAGGAGGTCCTCCAACAACAAGAATCGGCGATTATTGAAAGGGCTAAATCGAACACTTTTCACATTTGTTTTTTATTTCTGATATTTTTTGTTTCTTGAGGATGGAGCTATCAGTTTCTTTCGAAATGGCGTAGTGGGACATGTTAAAGTAACATCTTTCAAATGAAAATACCATACAAGGCTAAACAAAAGTTTCTAATAATGCTTCTGGATTGTTTTTTTTAGCATCCAAAAGTTTACATTTAGTCACATACGCCCTTTCAAAAAACATTCATTCAGTTGTTTAATAGCGTGGAAAAGGGGACATATGAGCCTGGAAGGTCGACAGAAATCAGAGGGAATCTTATCTTACAATATGTCTCACGGCAGTTAGAAAATCACATTTGTCCGAAACCCGATCGTCTGGGATTAAAGCTTTTAAACGGTATTCACGAAATACTAATTGGTCTTCTCGAACGTACAAAATCAGTGAAATCAAAGTGTCTGTCTCTAAAAAGACCGAGTGTTTGCCATGGTTTCCACAGTACAGATGTTTCCAGCTCCATCCGCTGCCCCCAGTGCTCTGTTAAACAAAAAATTTGTCTACAGTGTTCCTCCAGAGACATCATCTTCAGCTAAACAACAGTACAAATTTCTTTAAATTTGTAATATGTGATAATTATTCACTAACATAACAGTGTCACTACAGATGACAGATGAACGGTAAACCATTTTCAACGCTGCAGAGTATTTATAACAAATGAAAAAGTTACTAATTTTTGCATAAGCAAATTAATGCACTAGCGTCTCAAGACAGCATACTGTCATGAAAACGAATTCTGTGGTCGCTGCGAAAGGCTACTTGTTTATACCAAAAGGAGAGAATTTTCTAAGTTCTTGAGGTCTGATAGTTAAATTGACTACATTAATTGTTGGAGCCGGTTGTACAGTTTGACGAGAAGAGTCTATGAAACAAAATGTCGGATTATAACTAAACAGTTTCGTGCAGTACATGAGTCACTACGTATGATGTTGCTACTAAGGGCGACATTATTCACAATACCCAGGTGAACCGTTTCCGGTTTCTTCCCTAAATGTCTTGCCATCCTGATCTGGGTTTTCCACCCGGATCACTCCAGGCGAATGCTGGGATGGTTCCTCACAATATCCCATTGGCGCCTCCTGCCATATCACGTATATCCGTTCCAAACAATTACCCTTTCTGATAGGTGCAATGCACCCTCCGCCACACACTTTTAGTGAATCGCGGAGTAATGATCATAATAATAATAAAATGTGGAAGTTGTGCCCTACGACACTGGACAGCCATGTTCGTGCTACCGCAGAGAATGGGGGGATTACGTGGCTCAACCGAACACGTTTTAAGAGGTGCGAAAATGTTTGCTGTGTAGGGGCGGATGTGACAGCTCTTAGGTGGCATTTCGTGTCTGCCGAGTGTAAAAAAGGATTTTAGAGTGCCCAGCCAAGACGTGGGAATGATCCGTGAAACTCACGAGAGGTCGCGTAGTAGAGAAGTATTTCTCAGAACGTGCCAGGCACGTGAGTAGCAGACGCGATTCTTCACAGGTTTCGAGTCGACCACCAACAAAAATTTTGCTATATGAACGGATGGTGTTAGAGCGAGTGTGGCGGGGTGTATTTCGGTGTGGGACGAAGGGAGGTGACTTCGAGGCGACGGTGACGGAGACGGGGTAGAGTAAAGGTGGGTTCCCTCGGCTCGTGGTAGTGGACGCCTCTCATCTTTGCCGCATAAGCTAGCAGGTACGGCGCGCCTCGACCCACCGCCAGACGGTAAAAGATGAAAGGCGCGTACTGCCACACCACGCGCCGTGGGAATGCGCCGCAAGTGGTGCTTGGTGGATGAACAATCAGCTGATTCAACGTGAGAGGTTGATTTTCTGCTCGTCACTAATTGCGCACCGGCAATCTGAACGTCAACGCAACGCCCGTCCCAACCACTGAAGACGCTGTTAGGATAGTATCGAATCGCGTCAAGTGCTCACCACAATGAATCAATAGCCCGAGAAGCTCCATGTAAAAGAAATCTCACACTAACACGCTCACTCAATTGTTTGTGATGTTTCCTACTTTCTATTTTTTTTTATTTATGGCTTTATGCCTCGTCGACGTCGCGGTCATTAGAGGCGTAATGGGACTGGGGACAAGGAACGGGAAGGAATTTGGCCATGGTATTTTAAAGGAACCATCCCGGCATTCGCCTGAAGTGATTTGGGGAAACTATAGAAAACCCAAATCTGGATGTCCGGTGGAGGATTCGAATCGGCGTCCTCCCGAATGAGGCCAGAACGTTAGGGGAGGTGGTGGTAATATGAAACAGGGTTGTAATATGAAACACCATAGTATTTGCAGACTACTAATGCCATCTGGTAGCAACTTCAGTTATGGCAATCCTAAAGTTCTGTTTCCATCATTAGAGGCAGCAAAGATCAGTATCACATTGTTTTATGGCCGTGAGTAGACCCACTTCATTTTACGACCTCCAAAAGTTTTTGTAAGGTTAGATTCAAGTATTTTTCCTGCTACCTTTACTTAAAAATTAGCATACTGTTTCTACTTTACGATTTAGTAATAGAATTAAACGTACAAATGATAATTTTAGTTCCTTGAAATTGTTTGTCAGAAGTCTAGTTTCATTGATTAGTTTCGAAAATGACGTTGGGTGGTAATATGAAACATGCTGTTCCGTACTACAACTGCTATTTTCTTTTGTCATAATTAAAGCAAAAGATAATCACGTGACCATCCTCTACCTTCCACTTCATACTATATATATACTACAGTGACTTTTGCTCACGAAAAACTATGAACTGTGAAATGTAGTTGTGGTTTATAGCTCATAAAAACAACTTTAATACAAAGCGATGTTTCGGACCTCTGCAACTTTACTACAAGTTTACGGTGCAAATTGTGGTTTTCTACCAGGTAAGGTCAAAATATAATTTAATAATTTCATTAATAAAAATTTAAACTGACAATGCTTATTTTACAATTTATTTTAAATCTGTTTCATATTACCACCCCATTTCAAAATGCTCATAATTTACAGGAAGTTAAAAAATCTATTGTAATTATTGAAAACGTTTATTATTCATCACAAATATTATTGGTCCTATATAACAGATATATAAACTAACAGAGGTGAATTTTTTTATGGAACAGCCACACTTTAAATTCAGTATATTGCTTTAAACTAAAAAGTGTTCCATAATACCACCACTTCCCCTAACCGTTCATCCACCACGATTGATGTTATGTTTCCAGGTTTTGACTTTGTTTTCAACAAATAAACTAATCGTTATTTTCGTAAGATCAATAAGTGTTGTAAATTTGAGTTATGCAGTCTTTTTTATTTTTAATATCACCTTCGTTCTTAGTAACTTTTCACAATGATCGTGATACAGGGTGTCCAGAAAAGGACTCCCTGATTTCAAAATTAAATATCTCGAAAACAAAGATCGATAGAGGAATGCAGTAAACGGTATGTTTATTGTGACAGCTGTAAGAAGTGTATACAGCAGTGTGAAATAATAGTTACAAAAGCTGCTAACAGATGGCGCTGTACGCTCATATCAGCATACATAAGTGAAATAATCGTATGAAAACAATCTTTGCAAACAATCACATCACAATGTTTTCAAAATGTTCACCATTGGCACGTTTCAATGGTGGAACTGATCACCCTGAGCTTCGGATCACTATTTAGGCATTACGTATGGCGATTACAGCGCCATCTGTTAGCAGCTTTTGTAACCATTACTTCACACTGCTGTATACACTTCTTACAGCTGTCACAATAAACATACCGTTTACTGCATTCCTCTATCGATCTTTGTTTTCGAGATATTTAATTTTGAAATCAGGGAGTCCTTTTCTGGACACCCTGTATGTAATGTGTCATCTTGATAAATGATAAACATTAAAAATAAGGCAATTAAATACTCCACAAATGGGCTATTACAAAGTATTCGCAAATTTTACTGCATTGAGCGAATCTATAATGCCTATGTTTTAAGTGTGGTATGTTGTTTGTGGTGCAGTTGAAAGGTGAAATAAATGAGAAGGCGAAACGCGGCGCCTGCCAATTCAAGCATAATGTACCAAATGTTAAACTTTCTCAACCGACCGGAAAATCTCCATCGACAATGTCGAATGCACTGTGGAAATGTTTGGTATTTAACCAAAGACTTGGGCACGCAGTCTGGAGTGCAGCAAACCTGCAACTCGGCTGGCCAGGTCCCCGATCGTGAAAATTCCTTTCACTAGAAGGAATGGAACAACAAACTCGACGGCAGGTGCCAGACACTACCGTGGTGTCGCAACAATCTTTCCAACGAGAAAGGGCTACTAATATGTGTATGAAGCAAAGATTAAAAACAGGTTAGTGGGTCAGTATTCTTCAATAACAATATCTAGGCTTTTGGTGTAAAATGCTGCTTGTTTATCTCAAGACGAGAGAAATTTCCAAATTACTGTAGATCAATTGGTCGATTTGAAAGTGGAGAGTCCATTGTACGGTTTGAATAGGCCGAGATAAGAAGATACAACGTAATAAAGTTTCTCATCAGAGCAAATAGGAAAAATTCTGCTGCGTGTTTTAATGTTTTTTATTATTATTATTATAGCCGTACGCCTCGGCGACGTCAAGGTCATTACGGGCGGGAAAGGACTGGGAGCAAGGAATATAAAAAATTAAGCTACGGCCTTTTGAAAGTATCCATACCAGCATTAATCTAGGATGCTTTCGGAAAATGGCTGGACGGGGATTCGAACCGAGTACTGCCGAATGTGAGGCCAGACCGTTACCACTCGCTTATCCCGCTCGGTGCTATAAGGATAGCAACGTTAAAAAAATCTATATGATAACTTTCTGTCAAGTACAACAGGAAATCAATGAAACATACACGAGTAGTTAGCAGGTACTCCAGAAACATTTGCTTTGTAGAAAAAATGGTGAAACACGTATTATTTCGCTGGGCTTACGTCAGAAAGAAGAAGATTGACATCCATTGGCTTCTTATCGGCGCTAATTAACGGGTGTCTGAAGATCAGCTGCGAGCAGAGTTGGGCTGGTCACGCCGCATCTGTATTGTGTAGTCTGAATTCAAAATGTAAAACCCGAAAGTTGGTTGAGTCTTCCAGGGGGAGGAGTACTGATATCTAGTGTCAGCGGTAGGACGGTCATTTTTTTTCCCTCCATGATCTTCAATTTAACGCGTAATCCGAACCACGGTACGTCCTAGCTACCTCATTCTCTATATTAACAGGTATACAGATTCTCATAGACAGTGCTAGTCAGGTTCAAACACAAGTAATGTTTACAAGTGCAATAGACAGTCGTAACCATGGCCCTGGTTAATATGGATAACTGTTCAGTAAACGTGAAACTGATTTTATATAAGATGAACTGTTATTACGGTTGTGATGTCAATAATTAATCTTCCCTGTTGACATCCTTGCCACTCTTTGCTGTAAGGTTGTTGTTGATAACGGTGAGTTTTTGTTCTTTTGAAGCATGAAATTATCTAAGTTTTCTAAAGTCGATAGTAAACTTCATGTTCGTTTGCAAATATTCATGCAGAAGTTGTTGTGTGTATACATCAACTCAGATAGGCTCGGAATTACCGGTCCGGAATTTTCGGCGAGATCATGTTGAATACCTAAACAATGAGCATAACCATTCAACAGGTATCTCCAGAAAGAGTCTTCCAACTTGGCTAAGGTAATACAGCAGATCCATCCAGCATTCCCATTCACAAATAGTTACAAGTAGGTATGTGGTAGTACAACGAACTTTACCAAAACTCTAAACGTAACAAGCGACTTTTTATTTCTGGGAAAATGTATTTTTTCAATCGCTCAGACGTGGCTGGGACCCAACTGCTGTTTGTTCTGTGCTACTGAAGCCCATAGCCTGCGGTATAATGGTGCAAACAGCGAATTTTTTATCCAACCGATTTTCAAACTTAAGTCCTTATTAGAATATAAAACCAAAGTACATACCTAGACATGGAACAGGGGATTATTGTGCCAGAAGGCTAATCCACTTGGCATAAATAGTGATTTTATAGCTAACCGAGTCTCGGACCAGAGTCTTTCAGTGTTCGGTCAAAGGATTTAATATAATTAAATTCCAATTAAACGCAACGGGATGTAACCTGGTACTTTCGGTATAAAAACTGGCAGTATCACCACAATCTTACTTCGAAGTGTTGACTGTTGCTCGAACTTTTATTATGTAAGTAGGAGACAGATGTTTGCGTGTTGTTAGGCAGAGTTGTTAAAAATTCGTCGTATTATCACCACCAATCATGAAACCGCGAACCATTAGTACGCAATAAGAGCCTTAGTTTTGAGGTTACTGATTTTCCGAATACAGATTTTTAGTTGTACGGTGCAAATGTAAAAAATTTGTTAAAATGCTGTAACCGGCTACCGAACCACTGTCACTGGCACGTGAGATTACTGATCTCCCTGTATTTCAGGTTCTAACTGTTTAAAAATAATTGAAATTCCATCACCCAGCATGGAACCGGTCACCCGGAGTACGCGTTTATAACGTTGGATTTGCTGTTAAGAGAGATTGACAGCCGCTACCTTGTTCTTTATAGCCGCGTGGACTAACCTATTACCTACTTCCAGTTTCAACTTTTGGTGGGAAATAGAGAGAGAGTGGGTTCTCTGACATCTTGAGTCCAAATGGCCCAAAAAATATTTTAGGATTATGTACCTGGGCAGTGAAAAAATAAATAAAATAAAAAAATAAAAAGGGATTTGTATAATTTCAGATGACTGGATAGGTAACAAATACAAGGGTCAAATTTCAAACCTCTGGGCAGGGAATAGAGTGGGGCATATAGCACTGTAGATCTTGGCTCACCTGTTCGATAGGATCATTTAAACTGACAGTCCAAATGGCGTCTGACAGTCCAAATGGCGTCGGACAGAAATATGCTTATACTGCTTAAAACGGGGCTCCTTTCTTTATTACTCAAATTACATGTAAAAACTGATAGTTACTGATCTGCAAATGTGAACAGTACAAAAATCAGCACGAAATTCATTCAGTTAGGATCACGCTTCCACTTCCTCACCCTCACATCAAAATCTTCCTAGAATCCGGATCGTTGCTTACGAATACTGTGTAAGACAAATTAAACTGTGCAGCTAATGTGGCGTGAACGGCGAAGGTATAAGTGTCTGATTGCGTCTATTCATTATGATCATGTGCAATATTGGATGTATCAGCTGCCAGGCTTCACTACAGAAATGTAATTAAAACTTTGGATCTCAGAAGATACCACGAAAAAGAGGTGAAACACGTTATTATTTTAAATACAGTGTGTCCAAATCTGTTAGGGAAAACAAAACGAAAAATGCGGACGCACGTGGATCAATGGATTATTATTAAATTTCTAACAAGGAAAAGAGTGAAATCTCCAGATATCAGCGAAACATTAAAGTTAGGTGAGGAACAATTGTCTAACCGAAGCTTCGATAAATAGAATAGATTTTCAAAAGTGCAGCAAAACAACGTTATTTCTGAAGCTTTTTTATATTAGAGATTTAAGGCTTATCGACGTTGTGGCGATTAGGGTTGGAAAAGGATTGGGAGCATTTAACGGGAAGCTATTTGGCAATTGTCTTAAGGAACAATTCACCTGTAATGAATAAGCTATCAGTAAGGAGGAGCCAGTGTACTGAAAAGTAGGAAGAAAATTGAAAAATAACATATTTGATCAAACAGTAACACGAAATAAGTATCAATGAGACTAGTATTAATGGGCATAACCGAAATTTTTTACTAACAATCCTGTTTATTTTGTAACCAAATGAAATTCTTCATAAAATTTTAGCTGAGAACATTTCGCTTTTCGTTGAACTATAGCAGTACTAAAGGTATTGTAACGGAACGACAAAAGAGAGTCATCCCGTACAATTTTTATTATTATTAACTAGCTTCTAGCCCGTCAAAAATGACGGTTTAACGCCATATTCTGGCAGTTCATTTTATTATTATTATTATTATTATTTTGCAGTTGGTTAATTATACGGGATTGTTATTAGATAATGCTAGTGGCCTTGATTTGATAATGTTCTACACAGCAATACAGTAGTAACTTCTAGTGAATTAATGAGGGCGGATGTATAGAACCAATATAATGAAAAATAAATTAGGAATCCAGAAACTTTTGCTATCCATGTAATATCAGTTTTATTCCTAGTCCAGGCACACTTCAGCACGATAGGTATCGAACTACGTTCACCCGTATTAATACATTCAGTAACTTGGCGCATATGAAAGCAGTTTAATTGGTTTGTAAACCTCATTTCAGAGAGAAATTACGCTGTAATCAAATGTGTCGGTGGGCTTTCTGGTCTACTTAACCACAACCCTCCATTAATATTGCTTTCGAAAATCGTAACTTCCACTACTCTCAAATGCTGTAGTCAATCGCAAGAGATATTGTTTTTAAGCAGTGATTCCGTTGTAATACAGCCTGTAGACATTATTTTCAAGCAGAAATTAGGTTATAATACATCCTGGACGGGCATAATACAGTTAAATGTACTATGGAAAATATTTCTAGAGGATTCTTGCATTTTACCACAGCAATTCCTGGAAGAATCGCGATCTCCAGTAATACCGATTTATTTACATTATTTTACTTGAAATGACGGGAAGTATAATATCAAAAACGGATAACTTCCATTTATCTGAATGATATATTTCGTGATTCGTACATTTCGTGTAAACTTCCTCTGAGTTTTTAATAAACTTCATCGTTTCTTATCTCCGGCCAAAAAAAATAAAATAAAATAAAATTAAAAATGGTAGGTTGTGTTTTAACCTAGTACTCATTATTGATACAGGTAATATAACGTACACATACAATATCCTTCTCCTTACATGAATTTTTACATCTGGTTGTCGTTGATAAATAAAAAGCAATATGTAAATTTAAACGAACGTACTAATTGTAACTTTGTGACACATAATTGCCTCGAATTAAATTTTTTCCCTGCTCTCCGTATTTCTAACATCTCTGCTCACTGCTATTTTGCGGCAATAATATCGTTGTTATATTCCGAGTGTCATATCACTTATATCCTTGACTGTTTAAATCTAATCAAAAGTTTATATTAAATCTCATTTAATAGTTAACACATGAATCCTAAAAAATTAAGGGTATCATATATAATGGTAGTAAGAATTTATTCTGGAAAAGGTTATAAGGAGAAACGAATTAGTCATTTTTAATAATATATTTTGTTATATGAATACGATACTCTGGTTAGATTATCAGAGTATTTGGTTAGGATTTTGCATAAATAAATGCATTTTACTTAAGATCACGTGGACTATAATTTCTAAAACGGATAACTGTTATTTATTTGACCAATACATCATTACGTTTCTCCGAGTTTTAAATACATTTCACAGTTTCTTACTGTCTGCCGCAATAATCTTAGATTATGGTTTAACCTAGGGCTTATAACTGACACAGATAAAATAGCGTAAATATTGAATCCCTTCTCCTTACATGAATTTTGGCGTATAACTGATACAAATAATTTAACATAAACATCGAACACCATTCTCTTTACACGAGTTTCTGCTTCTAACTGTAGTAAATGAACAAAATGAAACATGAAGGAAGGAATGGAATGAAATATGGTGGCTGTTGATTGGCGAGTGACGGCTATCACGTGACCGTTCTGTAGCCAATACGTGTAGCAGCTATAGACGACGCACGCAGACGCCACGTTAGCGTTTTATATAATAGGATAATAAAATTTCATCAGTGATAGGAAGAATTTTGCTAGGGTCCGATTTTCGTGGCTGCGACGGACGAGCGAGGGGACGGAAATTCCAGGTAGCGGAACGCCTAGCAGGTTGTCACGATGTAGCTCTAATCCGTGGGACTCACTAAGTCCGAAAATATCCGAGGCAAAGTGTTTGGCCGTCCGTTGCCTTTTACCTAACCCTGGATTTTCGGGGACTGACGTCCGGAAATTTTACCGAAATACAGCGGTTTCTCACGAGACACAAGAAAACCATTCTAAGAAATAGAAAGCTATATGAGGAAGTGGACACCCAACAGATCCAATTACAGGCGTAAGAAGTTTCCGCCTGATACAAATTTTTGGTTATTTTTGTCCTCATATTGGAAATTCGTCAAAGACGCATGGCCAGCAACAGATGATGGCAGAAGAACCATTTTTAGACGATGTTGGAAGACACCCCTGGGGTGGTCAAGGTTGCACCCTCCGTACTTGGCCTCGAGTAAACAAGGTTTGAGTCGCTCTGTACAAGACATACACTGTTCAGCCAGAACATTATGACCACCTACCAAATAGCCGATAACAGCGGCGACGCATCTTGTCATGGAAGCAATGAGACCTTGGTAGGTCGCTGGAGGGAGTTGGCACCACATCTGCACACATAAGTTACCTAATTCCCTTAAAATCCGGGGAGGGAGGCGATGAGCTCTGACGCCAAGTTCAATAACATCCCAGGTGTGTTCGATAGGGGTTCAGATCTGACAAGTTGGGGGACCAGCACATCATTTAAAACTCGCTACTGTATTCCTCGAACCTCTCCATCACACTCCTGGCCTTGTGACATGGCGCATTACCTTGTTGAAAAATGCCACTGCTATTGCGAAACATAGTCGTAATGAAGGGGTGTACGTTGTCTGCTACCAGGGTACGATACTTATTGGTCGTCATGGTACCTTGCACGAGCTCCACCGGACCCACGGATGCACACGTGAATGTTCCCCAGAGCACAATTGAGCCGCCGCCAGCTTGTCTCTTTCCGCAGTACAGGTGTCAAGAAGCAGTTCCCCTTAAAAACGACAGATTCGTACCCTCCCATCTGCACGATGAAGAAGGTATCGGGATTCGACAGACCATTCAACGCTCTGCCACTGCGCCATCGTCCAGTGACGATGTTCATATGCCCAGTGCAGTCGTAGTTGTCGATGTCGTGGTGTTAACATTGGCACATACGGCTGCGGCGGTCCATTGTTAGGAGTGCTGGTTGCACTGCGTGTTCAGACACAGTTGTACTCTGTCAAGCATTAAAGTCTGATTTTAGTTGCGCCACAGTTCGTCGCCTGTCTTGTTTTCTCAATCTGCCCATCTTACGACGTCCGACATCTGTAATGAAGGGTGGCCGCCCAACCCATCGACGTTTGGACGTGGTTTCAGTTTGGTTTCGCTATTCGTTGAAGACACTCCTCCAACACCCGTCAAATCGTGCAATTTTCAGAATGCTCGTGCTGAGCCTCTGGGACATCACAATCTGCTCTCGGTCCAACTCAAATAGATGGCGCGCCTTCCTTATTCTAAACACAGATAGCACGCTCACTGATGCTACATGCACCTTGCGTGTGTCTGACTAGCAGTCATTCCTAGTCAGGTGACACTGCTATCGCCTGGACGGTTTATATCGATAGTACTCGTAGGCAGGTAGTCATAATTTTCTGGCTGATCATTGTAACACTGTATACAGGCCGGAGTGACTTGGTATACTCTGTACTTTGCTTTCTGAGGGAGAAAGCATATGTCGATTTTGCAGTAGGCAGAAGTAAACAAGTCAATAGTAACTTGACTGTTGTAGGGAGTATATGCTTCATTTTCGCCGTCGCCGGAGCAGTCTACACCTTTCACGGTAATTTTACAACAAACTTAACAATGTGTACTTCAGCTCATTGAGACCAGCCCTGTAACGACCCTGTCAAGGAATAAGAGTTTCACCTGTGATAAACTGAGCAAATGACTGAATAAAGGCCACAAGCTATTTAACAGTTTTAATACTGAGAGATGGACAGTTTTTTTGTGAACTTTCAATTACCATATTTGGTGGGTAGTGTAAAAATACCCTGGCGTCCTTATAAATCATGAAAATGTAAATTATTTTAATATTGCATTCGATCACTGGAAACAAGATCATTCTCTTTTGTTTAAAGGAGAAAATTAGAGAGATCAAATGAGAAATTTTGTCAAGTTTCATGATGTTGATTTTGTTTCATTAATGTTTAGTATTTTTTTAGTTGTTTGTGTTTGTAGGCAAATGCAAGACGAGGCAGTGCTTTGTATTTCATTTGATACCCCTTGAATTCATTGTAAAATTAAATACGCTCCTGTCTGTAGGCCGTAAGGAGTAGCAAATAAATAGCAATATAGGGCAATTTCTCATTGATAAAGAGAACAGTATTGTTTCACCCTATTTCACAGAAACTTTTATTTTAATTTCAGATTCGAAGGTAATTATTACAACACGCAGAATAGCAAATGCAATGATTCCCGTATCAGTGAAGGCAGTAAGGTGAGTTTATTCAAAACAGCAATCACCCGACACCTTATTGAAATCCCTTTGACTACAGTATTAGATCCCCAATCTTTGTTATAGCGCGCAGAAACCTCGTACACATCCTGCAGCGGGAGAGTGCATTCAACACATGTCAGCTTCATGTCACAAAGCTCAGCTCCCCATCGATCCAAAACGGTTCGTAGAGGTATTTCAGGCGCTCAGCATTGGCGGTTGGGAATAAAACGGACTTGGACACAATCAGTTCACGTCGACTGTTGTCAGACTCCGTAGCTGGGCCACTTGTCTTGGTTCATGAGATGTCAACGTCAAGTTTATATAACAATTAAACAAAACGTTAAAACAGAGAAAACGAGGCCAATACAGAAAGAAAAACAGCTGAAAGCACGTTGGCCGGTTAGCTTGTTGTTACTTGGTAATCATAACAGACCTGTAAATGTATGACTATCACTAAACTAATTTGAGATATAATCAATCATTTATTGTATGTCTAAGGTTTACAGTTCGATTTTATCAGTAGTGTAATGTCTTTTCCCCTGGATAATTGTTTTCTGAAAGCCCATACCATCTACTACAATGTATATTTGAGGGGAAAAAGGCAAAACTCTTCCATCTTACTGGCGTGAAAGTTTACAGTACTGGCACCGGTTGTATCTTAAAGCACTACAGTCAGTAATTGTCGCCAGAGTGGGTAATAGGGGACCGTGCCCAAACTACGTGTCTCTGCCTAGGGGGGGGGGGGGGGAGGGGTTGGCTGGAAGGCTACGCTGCGCTATACGGGGGAGGAGGGTGGGGTTCCGAGTCAGGCCACGTAGCCTTCCTTTCATAACATTTTTCATAGTTAAAATGAGGAACAGAACTCACAACAGCATGTGAATATTTATTTCCCTCAGTTAATTATCCCCGTATACAGGGTTTTACGAAAAGGTACGGCCAAACTTCCAGGAAACATTCTTCACACACAAACAAAGAAAATATGTTATGTGGACATGTGTCCGGAAACGCTTACTTTCCATGTTAGAGCTCATTTTAGTTTCGTTAGTATGTACTGTACTTCCATGGCCCCCACGCTCTCCTGACCTCAACCCTCTTGACTTCCATTTATGGGGGCATTTGAAAGCCCTTGTCTACGCAACCCCGGTACCAAATGTAGAGACTCTTCGTGCTCGTATTGTGGACAGCTGTGATACAATACGCCATTCTCCAGGGCTGCATCAGCGCATCAGGGATTCCATGCGACGGAGGGTGCATGCATGTATCCTCGCTAACGGAGGACATTTCGAACATTTCCTGTAACAAAGTGTTTGAAGTCACGCTGGTACGTTCTGTTGCTGTGTGTTTCCATTCCATGTTTAATGTGATTTGAAGAGAAGTAATAAAATGAGCTCTAACATGGAAAGTAAGCGTTTCCGGACACATGTCCACATAACATATTTTCTTTGTTTGTGTGTGAGGAATGTTTCCTGAAAGTTTGGCCGTACCTTTTTGTAACACCCTGTATAATTTACAATTGTCTGACAATAGAAAACAGTACAAAATGTCGTCTGGGATCAAAATAGGAAAAAAGCTACGTGCTACGTGGGGGGGGGGGGGGAGGGGGTAGAGGCAAAAGCCACGTAGGGCTACGTGGGGGGGGGGAGGGGGGGGTTCACAAGAAGCCAAAATGGAGCTACGTGGTTTATGCGTGCTCCCTAGGATCCATCAATATTAACTATTTTAAAATTCCTTCGCTGGATTATTCTTCCTCACCACCATTCCCAACATTATGGAATCGGCTGGCGTTACGATTTTACTCATTGTTGACACTGTCAGTTCTGGAGCTTTTTTTTTTTGCGTCCGGATGGCCTTGATGACGCCAATTATTTTGTACCAACTGCTAGGTGGTGCTAAGTACTAATAGGAGAAGTGTTTCCATATGCCTGTGAAACGTGTAACTATGTTCACCTTGCGATAACTGTGTTTTTGTTTGTGAAATGTTTGTGAGGCGGAGATTGGTGACCGCCCCAGTATTGGCCTAGATGGTTGCGGGGAACCACCTAAAAACAGCAATCAGGGCCTGGGCTCCTGCCAGGTCCCGTTGTACCTCCCAGGTCAAGTGTGCGCCACTTCAGCGCACTGATTCTCACCTTTTGATGTTATTCATGTTTAATTTATCATTATTTCACACTTTTTTCTATGTTGTGAGAAATCATGATTTGTTAAAGATGTTCGTAAGATTTGGATTACGTGTCTTCAATTCATAAGTTATATCAGATAAATTCATTTATTTGAGATTAATTATGCAACAATATTTCTTTTCTTGCATTTAAATAAACAAAACTCTGACTACTTAATAATTGCAACATATGTTTCTTAATCATGAATCAAGGCAAAGTCATAATACCAAGTGTTCATAATAGCAAGAATTAACAATATAAACTTGAAAGAACAAGTCAAATCTTAATGTATTAGAAATAGGCGTTATGGCCTAGCGATAAGGTCTCAACATAAATTTTCTGTTACCGTTAGTCGATTTAGTTAATGTCGGGGAGGAGAGAGATGACAACCAGGTTAAAATTTCGTACGATGAGCCTTCCACTGAACCGATTTTCTGGTGCGTTGGCCGTAGTGACAAAAGGATATCTCACAATCTCCCGTTACTGCAGCTTCCGGTGGCTGAGCAAAGAGGCGACTGAATGCTGATAGCAGATCAAAGAGCATTAACGGGAAAACCGGGGATATTACGACTCCATATGGGGCACGGGTGTTCTGCTTCCGAGAAACCTGTTTAGCAGAACTTTAATTTAGTGAAGGAGGAATTCGCAATCACAGTCGCAATTACAGTCCCCAGCTAAAGCGCCTAAAGTAATTTCACATCAGAGGGATGTGTTTCAGTTTTACGCTCACATACCATCAATGTGTAAAAAGATTCTCGAGATAGACAGTTGGTAAGATCTACGGCTTATAGCATTTACCTTTTACTACCCATTCCTCGATAACAGACAACTGTGTAACAATTATGAGTTCGTAATGTGTGACCATGTTCTACAGAAGAAATGGCTAAGGAAATCAATGTAGGTTCTGGTAGGTTTACAGAAGTGTACGTACACAGTTACAAGAAAATGGTATTGATGCGGAAAAAAGTCTGTAGTGATTGTACATACTAGATTCAGATAACTATGTACATTTTCGCGGCGGTAATACTGTAGAAAAAGTTCTCGGGTTTCAAGCTGTTTTAAAGTTGAATCGTCTGGTGACGTTTCGGAAGCTTGCACCGCTTCCATTGTTAAACCAAGTTTAACATGATGTTAAAAGGGGCTTGAAACTCGAGAAGTTTCTCTACATACTAGATTTAGTATTTCATTTCGTTACTTGTAGAACAATACACTTTCTAAAACCACTTTAGTCGTAATAAGAAGTTTAATTATGGTAAAATTGTGTCTGAAGGATGGCAAGCGTGTTCAGTTAGTCACTTTAATCACTTCTGAGAACTTTGCTTAAAAATAGTTACGTACCAGGTTACAAGATTGGGGACAATAACCATGTTGTAACATCAAGTCGCGTTTCTCGCGCAGAGCGACGTGTCCATGCACCGAATATACTTTGAATTAGACTTACACGAGGATGGATAGATGTCAGACATCGGCAAAGGGGACTTCCAAGCAATGAAGAAGATTCTGTTACCTAATAAGATAAGGAGCACGTGAAAGAACTTCCAATGGAGAACCAGCGCCTTTATACGCTCGGCGTGCAGACCTTATGGATTACCCGTCTGCGACCTAACTTTACCTTTGCAAGCAGCTTAAGTTTTTGTGCTCCAGACGTGTATTTTGTGTTCAATAGCAAGAGACCACCTGTTGGGTGAGACGTGCTGATCTTACAGGAGGAGGTAGCCACTTCCGGGACGCCGACTGAGATAAAACATTCCTGGGGTACCCAACAAAATCTCATAAGCAGTTCGATCTGATGTGAGAAATGTTAAGTATGCTATTAACTTTATTAAAATTCCAATAATGTTAGGACAGAACAGTGGTGTGGTTCCGTGCTAAATCCCCACGTCAATTTCTGATGCCTACATAGATTTTTTCAACTTTTTTATATTTGTCTTTCAGAATGTCTATTTTACATTCTTTTTTGTGGCTAACAAAGATTTTTGGGGTTAAAGTTGGTATCAGTTCAAAATTTCTTTTCCTTATAAACATTTTTAATTTATTTATTTTTGGGGGGGGGGGGGAGGGAGCAGCAACTATAGTTACGACACGTTATCCTACAGTGCTAAATACACAATCAGTGATCTTAGTAAAAATTTAACTTATTGTCTATGTTTTTTTTTAATATCTGCTTATTTATAGTGATAAGATTTCCGTTATCCCTGCCAAGATGTGTTGTTCCGTTGCACCAGGAAAGACCACATTTAGTTTCAATTAAAAACAACCCACTATACTCATCAAACACGCATTATCAGAGCGCTTACGTCAGTCGTTAAATCACGGCACGACCGTTTTCACGGGTTGTAATTTTTATTTTTCAATTTGTGTTCCTGTTGCATATTTGGTAATGGCAACTACCCAAAATTACGTACAGTAGCGGATAAGAAATTTGACACTGGCTGTAATGAACAAGTAGTAAAAGTATAATATTTTTCCCCTTGATTTTATTTCCTTGTTTTTTTTTTTTTTCCTTCTGGCTTTACGCCTAGTCGACGTCGAGGTCATTAGAGGTGGAGAAAGGACAGCGGGCAAGGAGTAGGAAAGAATTCAGCCATGACCTTTTGAAGGAACCATCCCGGGCTTCGCTTGGAGTGATTTGGGGAAACCATATAAAATCCAAATCTGGGTGGCTGGACAGGGATTCGAACCCACGTCCTCCCGAATACAAGGTCAGAACGTTACAGACCACCCACCACGTTCGGTTTTTTTTCCTCCGAAAAGGAGCCATATTAAATAAACTGTTTCAGGTGTTCTGCTAGGAGCCCAACACCTACTAGTAGTATTTCTTTTTTAACTTCAAATACCCTCCCTTTGTGAGCTCTATTATTAATTTTTTTCTTGTTTTCTTATCCTATTTAAACTTAAGTCGCTCCAGCATTGTTATCTGTGTATTTAACACCTCGTAGTGATCCCGTAACAGATCTAATGGGGAGAAGCAAACTAAAAAACAATTTCATATTGCAGAAAAAATAAATTCGTGTGGTATTAAATTCTGTTGAAATTTATTTGTTGCGCACTTCGTCACTGACCCGGCTGGATCTAAAGGTCAATGTGGAATAAGATTCCGAAGCGTCCTAGCGTACACTATCAACAAAGAAAGCTCGTGAAAGTCCCTGCCTGCACCGGCAATGAACCCCGGACTCTGAATATTTAAGACGAGCCTCCAGACCGCTCTGTGGAGGGAAGGAAGGGAAGAGAAGGAGAAGGAAGGAAGGAAGGAAGGAGAAGGACGGAAGGAAGGACGGACGGACGGACATACATACATACAGCTTTATATATATATATTTACATTTAATCACACAAAAGGTATACAAATCCACATTTAATCAACTGCCATCTCGCTATACAAAATTCTAAAAATAAAATTTCATAAAATAGCTGGTGCTGAATGCTGTTGCAAAGTGATTTCGGGAAATCAAAAATATTCAGAACTATTTAGAACGAAGCCCTTCACCACGAAACTGTAACGCACTAGCCACTGCATCAACTCGTAGGAAATTCCAAGTTCCACCACTCTCGTAAATTAATATAAAAGATTCAGGAACTACTTTTTTGGTTAGATTTCAGCGGTTTAGCCAACAGCAATTTTCACAGAAACCTTACAGAACTTTTAGAGAGCGTAAACGAATTAAGTTTTCACTTTTCAATCAGAAATAACATTAATCATCGTTGGTTCTTAAATGCGTAAAACATGTTTGTCGGAAAAGAGTCAAGATGTGATAAAATCTACAGTCTGCAAAATTTTTTCTCTTAAACAAAGAAATAAGGAATAACAAGCAGAAGTGATTATTTACACTTTGCACAATAATGATAAAAAACAATATAAAAGTTGAATGCCGGGGAAGAACATTCAATTAACAATTAAATTTGGTTCCGCACAGAACAGCAATATTATTTAAACAATTCTGCAAATTTGCTCTTTGCTATTTGAGAACTTCAATTACATGGAAACAACTTGTCGGGTAATTCGATCACATTAATATTTAATTTGTCGCAATTTATTTGTTATGAATGCAATGATTATTCGAATCTTTATTCGGTGTGTGAACTGTAACGCCTGGGCCTAGGTTCGGGAGGACGTAGGTTCATATCCCTGTTCGGCATTACCGCTCTCTGTGTGTATTTTTTTCTCTCTCTTTGTCTGTCTCTCTTGGTCTCTCTCTCTCTCTCTCTCTCTCTCTCTTTCTCTCTCTCTTTCTTTGTCTCCGTCTTTCTTTGTCTCCGTCTTTCTTTGTCTCCGTCTTTCTTTGTCTCTGTCTTCTCTCTCTCTGTCTTACTCTCGCTCTCTCTCTATGTCTCTCGTTTTTCCTTGCGGCTTTACGCCTCGTCGACGGCTAAGGTCATTAGGGACGGGATAGGATTGTGGACAAGGAACGGGAAGGAATTTGGCCATGGCCTTTTTGAAGGAAGCATCCCGGCATTCGCCTGGAGTGATTTGGGGAAACCATGGAAAACCCAAATCTGGATGCCCGGACGGCGATTCGAACTCGCGTCCTCCCGAATCTCTGTCTCTCTTATTCTCTCTCTCTCCCCAAAAGGACAATTCGATGTAAAACTAGAGGCGTGTTTCAGCGAAGTGACATTTGGACGACTTGGTAAGTTATCTGAATCAATGTGTGTATAAGTTTTCGCTGTTGTAAAGTGTTTTTAGAAGCACACTATTTAAGACACCTACGCAAATATGAAAGAAAAAGTTCAATTGCACTGTAGTATTATTGCTTATATACCCATTTTGTTTATGATTACTTTACTGCACAAATTCAGCGCCGGCTGAAGTTTAAAATTAGGGTGCCTTTTCAAACTTTTTACTTCTAAGTAGAACTCAACTTGCGCTGTCAACAGATTAAAGAGAGTCAACAGTAAACAAGTTGTTGTAAGATGTAGAGATTTCATTTAAAAGAGGCCGAGACGCAAGAATGCGTAGCGGCAATATAACCCCGAGAGACTCTCCTCATATACAGCACGCTAGTGTGTCTGCGTACTGTACAACTTTGAAGTAGAATGGACGTTCAAATTTCAGTTACAGTTATCAGTAATTAAAAAGTAAGATAATACACACACACACACACACACACACACACACACACACACACACACAAACACACACACAGGAACCATCCTAGCATTCGCCTGGAGCGATCCGGGAAAATCCAGATCAGGATGGCCGAAGTGCTTTATCGAAAGCTACTCCTGTCGGATTTTAAGTTTACTCGCCCGGTAAATCCTTTCTATTCCATTCCCTAATCGCTAGTGGGAAAAATGAGTACAGAAATGAACCGGTGCTGGCCCTGATTTCCCTTACCATATTTTCGCTGTCATTCCGAGATATGAATGTTGCTGGTAGCAATATTTCTTTTCTGTCATTCCGAAATACGTCAGTCGTGAATTTTTCAATTTGCTTCTGTCGAGAGCAAAACTTAACTCCTTCAACATCGCACTTACGCTTTCCCTTCAACTATATATACCTGTCACGAAACGGGCGGCTCTTCTTTGGACCTTCTCTAATGCCTCCATTAACCCCTTTTGATGGGGACCCCATACAGAGCAACAATATTCCAAGTGAGGATGCACTAGTGACTTGTGTGCAATCGATTTAACTTCTGAAGTGCATTGTTTCCAATTACGACCTAGAAATCAGGGCATTGAATTTTGATGGAACCATCCATGCATGCGACTGTAGAGGTTTCAGGAAATCATGGAAAACAAATTATATTCAAATCTATGTATAACTTGCAATCCGAAACGCCGAAGCGTTCTGGTATACTTAGCACAGCACAGCAAGCTGTGCTAGAGGTGATGGTCAGGTTAAGGGTCTTTTAAAATTCCAACCGAGACCGGGATACAAACCGGGGACCTTTTATCTCCAGTCAGAGACTTTAACCACTGAGCCACCAGACAGCTGTTATAAATCATCCTGTATTTTACCGCGCTTCTGCGAGATGGCTGTAACACTAGCGGCTATATTCACCGCTATAACGACTCCCTCCGCCAGCTTGTCCCCTCGTTAAAGACGTAAATGATATGCCAAGAAAGAACGAATCCACCGAGGATGGCATCCGTGACGAGTCTGGCTTGGAATTGCCACAAACCTCTGTACAAGGTCAACACAACAGTGTCATATCCATAGAGATGAAGCTATCATTGCGTAAGGTGTAACTTCCCATATTTATCAAATCATCGTTAGTATATACTGCTGTCTGTTTAACAATCCGGATTGGAAAATCGTTATCCTGACTTCCTATTTCAGCATTTCAGTTGGATAACGTGCTACCGGACATTGGCTTCAACATGAAAACATTTCTCAGGGCCAATAAGTCTCCCATTTCATCACCGATTGAGACTAAACGGGAATAAAATGTTGTTCAAGCCTTTACCTTGGCTGCTTCATTAACAGCTTATGATGATTGTGGGTTTCTTTTGGCACATGCGTTTGGGGTTTATTAGACCAATATCGGCACCCTACATTATAGTTTGTTGAGCGACAATCTTTGTTGTATTGTCATTATTTTGAATTACAATATAACTGTTAACTGTTTTCCTCAGGTTTGTCTTTTTCTCTTGATAAATTACACTCCGAATTTGTTCCACGGTAGCTTCTTTGATATTGCTGCTGTCTGCGTTTCTTTTTTAACTTTCCTTCTTATGAAGTGCTTAGTTAGACATGGAAACAAAAATTGATGTTTAATTTTCACTTTGACTGAACGGTCTGGTGGCTCAGTGGCCAACGCGTCTGACTGGATATTAAAAGGTCACCTGATCGAATCCTTGTCTCGATGGGAATTTTCGAAGGCCCCTAACACGACCTTCACCTCTGGCACAGCTTGCTGTGTACTGTGAAGTACGACAGAATGATCCCATGTTTCTAATTCCATATTAAACTGTAGGTCCCCTTTACCCGGTAGGATTACCGGGTTAGGTCTGGTGAGAAGGAAAGAAACTGGCCGTCCTACCTCTGATACCAGTATTAGACTGCCTCCTTCGGGAAGGATCCAACACAGAGATGTTAGGCATGTTTTTACATTAATATGTTGTTTTTTGTTTATTCTCTCTACAGGTTTACCAATTTTTTTAATGACTTTACGCCGGACGTGGATTCGAAACCGCGTCCTCCAGAACGCCAGGCCGATGTATTACCGCTCACCCACCACGCTCGGTAACAATTTTCACACAGTCAAATCCACCAATACTGCTTTCGGCTATTACTGATAACCTGAGTACCTGTACAGTAGGATCACAGCTTACGTCATTTCCTTTCCGTTTAAAAGGCTGTCTACAGCTTCGTTTTTGCATAACGCCAGATGTTTCTGATTAAATTGCTCTTCAGTGTAGCTATTAATGATTGCCAACGCTGATACTTTTTCTATTCTATACTTGAAGAAATCTATTAGTTTAGATTTTTTTTTTTTTTTACTTATGGCTTTACGCCTCGTCGACGTCGAGGTCATTAGAGGCGGGATGGGATTGGGGACAAGGAAAGGGAAGGAATTCGGCCACGGCATTTTTGAAGCAAGCATCCCGGTATTCGCCTGGAGTGATTTGGAGAAACCACTGAAAACCGAAATTTGGATGCCCCGACGGGGATTCGAACCCATGTCCTCCCGAATGCGAGGCCAGAATGAAAAGAATTCTCCGATCAGCTGGAAAATATGCTTTTGCACACATTAATTACGCTTCTTAAAATTATTTTTGGGAGTTTTCGGTTTAATAAAAATGTAGAGATGTTATTGGATCAAAGGGATACTTAAAATATAAGAATACTTGACTCTGTTTTGTGTTTTTTATGTATTTTTTGGATATTTGTGTTCGAGTTTTGGTTGTCTTTTTTATATTTTTGTGTATTTGTGTTCGAATTTTGGTTGTTTTTATATATTTTTTTTATATTTTTGTATGTATTATGTGTGTTTGAAGTTTGGTTCTTTTTTGTGTTTGGTTAATTTTTTTTAAGAAAAAAAAAAAGAGCCGTAAATGCTATGTCCGAAAGCTGTCCCATCTCTTGTAATGGGCAGTTGCGAGTTAAATTAGTGCTACTTGTCACTCACTAGCGCCTTCGCTGTACAACTTCAGTCGATTGCTGAGCTTTCAGAACGACCGTAATATCTCCTGTACAGGTTAAGTCATGCGTGTCAATGGAATTGCATCGTGTGGAGGGCGTAGTGAGCGAGTGGTCGACAATAGAGACTCATCCTATTGTATCGGATTTCTGTGAACACATCAAAGGGGTATGAAGCGGCCCAGCACACTGGCTCATCATTCAGTTCGTCGCGTGTCGCCGTAATATTCTGCACGAGTGCTTTAAATATGAACCAATAAAGAAACTTTCAAATTTACTGCCATCTGGAATTTGAAAAACAAATATTGCATAGATAGAAACAAAGCAAATACATATGCAATTGAATTTCTCTTTTTTTTGTATCTGTTATTTTCGCGTTTACCGTTTTGTTAACTTTATATTCAGACAAACTGATATTTAAATATCAAATTCCGTTTTAGGTTAGCAATGCATGTAACAGAACTTCTGTCAAAAAGAACCTTCCTCCATCGCGATAAAGAAAAAGAAACACTATTAAATTCCATCTGAATGCAAACTAAAAAATTGTTTTGACAATGTTGGATACTGCCACAGCTATTTTCATAAAAGTGTATAATAAATTGATACTAAAGAAAATAGTTAAATATATGTATTAATAAATAATAATAAGTTTAACTGTATAATTAATTTGAAACTCATATTTATTGAATAACTATGGTGACATGAAAAGTAGGATATTACGTTTTTAAAACTATTTGAATACCTCTTTCAATTGTCAAACCTATACAAGTTTTACGTTGTGTGGTTTGTTTGTCCAAATCGTTCATCAGTTTAAAGAATTTCTGAAGGTATGCAAGTAACATTTTTTAAAAGCAGTTATCGGTTCTTGTAAAATTCCAATTATGTGCACCCGCCGCCATTTTGGGAGTACCAAGTGAATCCGACGTGTCTGGGTTGATCTTAATCGCACTCTCCATGTCACCAGCTACGAAATCTACCTCCATGCTTAAGCCAGGCCCGTCAAATGCCCGAGTTGCTGAGTGCACCTACACCTATACTAATATCATAAATGCGAAACTATGTCTGTTATGTTTTCACGGCTAAACGGCTAATCCATCTTGATGAAGTTTGACAAGGAGATACTATTTGGCATTGGGAAGGACATAGGATACTTTTTTCTGTATGTTTTGCCATCGAATTTTGAAAACTAACTGAATTGTGATAGACGCATAGCATGTATATGTTTATCTCTCTGTAATGCTTTGCCGTGGCTCACAAGGGTAACCTTTTACCTCGAACGCTCTGAACCGCACGAAAACATGCCTAGAATAACAAGCCATCATAAACAAAACAGTGATGTGTGTCATTTCCATGCAAAACGTTGCATTCTACCTCAAGTAACATTTTAATAGAGAGAAATAAAGTAACCAGATATGAATACCATATGAAGAAAATTATACGTAATTCAGTTACGTCAGTGTATCATTACATTTTCAGTCAACAATGCCAAAAAACTCTTTGCTTTAAGTACGTTAATATAGCCCAAAACACGCAAATACATCAGTACCACATACCTGATAGTGCTTATATTAGTCCTCAAAGCGCAGTTGCGGGATTTCGACGAAGTGGTTAAAACAAAGTGGAAGAGAGCAATGTGCACAAGTCACTGAAGCCACGTTATCACATTCCCAATCACTTTCGCATTCTCGCAGTCCAATATCAAATTACATTTTCAAATGATGATGTTGGTATGTCAATGTCATATCCTGACTTTCGCCAAGCATATTGCAACATAGGCTTATACGTAGGTGCAGCAAATTGATTGTAAATCACAGAGTGAAGTTTCATGATGAAATAACGATCATGTATCTTTACTTGTCGTTTGGCACATTGTAGTCTTACAAACTCAGTATGTTACATGAGGTAGAATGCAACGTTTTGCATGGAAATGACACACACCACTGTTTTGTTTATGATTGCTTGTTATTCTAAGCATGTTTCCGTGCGGTTCCGAGCGTTCAATGTCAAAGGTGCCCCTTGTCGGTGGTTAAAGCGCTTACTTTCTAAAGTTCTGGGTTCGGGTTTAAATCCTAGTGAGCTCATGTAAGTGTTGTTTTTGATCATATGAGCCACATCTGGATGTTCCGTGGTTCGGACTCCACGTTAAACTGCAGGTCCAGCCACAAGAAGGCAGAATATGTGTCATATCGAATATCTGCCACGTGGGTGGCCGAACAATCCCTCGAGATCCAACAGTGCCATACGCGTTTTATTTTTTATGCTACATAAGTCACTCAAGCTTTGTTTATCTCGCAATCAGTTTGTGTATGATCTACAGTAATAATATTGTAAATGCGAAAATAATTCCGACACTCTGTCTCTTACGTCTTGAAGACTAAACGACTATATCAATATTGATTAAATTTGACAAGGTAATACTGTGTATCATTAGGAAGAACACAGAATTAGGTTAAATAACAACTTTCGTCATTAAATTTTGTAAACTAACTTAATGGTGCTAACAGACTAATGGCGTGTGTATGTATTTAAAGTTTCTGTGTTCCTCTGGTAGTCAGTGTATGATCTCACAATGCATCGTATGATATGAAGAATACTGCTAAAAGAGTTAAAATGATGCTTCCTACGTGTAAAATTTGCATCGATAAACCAAACAAATGTAATTCTCAAAAAGATACAAGTGAAAAGTTGTGAAAGGTACCGTTTGACAGGTATGTGTGTGTGTGAATGATACCAAAATTTACCTCTTTCAGTGGTGTAACAATAGGGTGGCAGAACGGACAAAATGCCATGGGCCGCCAGCTGGATGGGGCTTCCGGGTCAAGGCCCGAGAGCGCCCCATCAGATGAATATTCCACAGGCCTCAACGGTAGAGTCTATTACAGTATTTAAAATTGCACCAACTATATTTCTTGGTATTTTACGGAGAGAGAAGGTATTATCAACACGGGTGCTTAAACTTACAGGTATCAAATTAGTGAACATTAACTTCGGTTGTGAGAGGTGCGTTCATTTCAATCGTTTCGTGAGACAACTGATGTTTTTATCTGTAGTTAATCACATAATTTCATTCTAATCGTTAAAAGAGTAAATACAACTCGCTAACATGCCAAGAAGACGCTTTGTCGGAATAGACAGACGCTTCTCTCGCTTAGACGATGTATTCGATTTCGTAGCCACATTCTCAAAACCGCCGAGCATTCTCCTCCTGTTCCTTTCACCCCATTTTTCAAGAGGAGCTGAGATAAATTATCTTTCTTGTCCTTCTTGAAGGTATGTTACGAAAGTTTAAAAGTGAAACTGACGTCAGCTCTTGCACTACGTTGCTGTTCTAATCACGTCCTCTTCAATTATGGGGAGGATAGAGGAGAGAATGATGGCAATTGGAGCCAGTTCCCCCACTATACCCTATTCACGCGAAACTGGCGACTGAAGGTCATGTTCACCTACCCTCGCTCCTCATCTCATCCCCACCCTTGTTACCTCCCGAGCTGAACGCGGCGTCCAGGTATGCGAGTGACAAATTTCTCTTTTGTATGTAGGGGTAAGGGAAGCGGAGTGCTGATGGAGCAGACTGACCTTGAGCCGCCTCTGTTAACTGAATGGGTTGTAGTCTTCTGTATCCGGCCGTGACGTCGAGATCTCTCCGACAATCACTACTTCCTTCCAAGCAAAAAAATAATTAATTTATTCATTATTGTTCATTCATTGAAAACGTTTCTTGATTTTTTTTTTTTAGAAAAATAAACTTTTTAAAAGTTTTGTTCAATTGAATTTTTGGTATCACCATCACCACGATCACCATCACCATCACCATGGGTTTTCTGTTATTCAGTAGGTCCATGCACAGTGACAGCCTTCCAAGCCTCCCTCTGTTCTGCTATTCTCTTAGTCTCTATATATTTCCCTTTCACGATGATATCATCATTTTCTTCCTTCGTCGACCTCTTCTTTTCCCTCAGTTTACAATCCCGTCCAGAGTAGTTTTAAGCAGGCACTCATTCCTCAACACATGATCAATCCAGTTCCTTTTTCTGTTCCTTATTGTTTTTATAAGGGACCTTTCCTCTCCTACTCGTTCTAGCACCTCATCATCCCTTACTTTGTCTTTCCAACTTATTTCCTCCTTATCCAAATTTCGAAAGATTCCAACCTCTTTAGATCTTCTTTTCACAGTGTCCATGTTTCTGCTCCATATAGTCCTACACTCCATACAAAACATTTAGATAGTTTTTCCTCAGCTTTTCATAATAAATAATAATAAAATTTTCTTTCTTTTGTAAGCTTCCCTTGCAATTGCTATTCTAGTTTTCATCTCCTTCTTGCAACTCATATCACTACTCGCAAGATATTTGAAGGACTCCACTTGCTCAATTATTTCTCCTTGTAGCGTCATCATCATTTCTTTCTTACTCCTTCCCACCATCATACATTTTTGGTATAAATAACAGTAAATAAAATGTGAAATAATTTGTGTTTGATTCACTCTCAAGAGTCCCTTCTCCAAACTAAGGTTCTGGCACAAGTTAAACTATTACTCTCAAAGAACGTGACAAAAATTCCTAGACAAATAAAAAAGCAGAGCTATTTCTCAAAACATTGACATACTGCCCTGACACGGTGTTAGCTGGTTCGAGTCCTGGTGATGGAAGAAATTTAGATCATTAGGACTTGGTTGGCAGGGAAGGAGAGGTAGTGGTGCACAATTAATAATCACCACATTGTGCACCAAAACCCTCAGTTAAATCCCAACCTCTCCGCAGTGCGTATGGAGTAAGAGCATACGACAATGTTTTTAGTGATTGGCCTGTAGTATGGGGACGTTAAGCGTGGTGGCTTCTTGGTCTCTTTCGGAAGAGTAGGCCTGATGGGGCCGGCCCGGGCTTCACCCTCTCCCATCTGTCATAACTCATCCAAAACACAAACACTACTCTACACGGAACACAGTAGTAGAGGCTCTATCAATCTCCCTAAGCCCTTAGGTTAAGGGATTCTTGTTAGAAGTACTTGCCGTCTTGGCATTGCCTTCTTTTATTTGCTGTTTCCGTGTAAGTGCTTGTTTTAATTTTATATTTTTCATTTCTGTTGAGCCCTTTTTTTTATTATATTTTTATTCTTTTTATATATATATTTTTTTATTTTTGTATTTTTTTTTTTTGAATTTAATTTAATTTAATTTAACAGTGTAAGTGCTTGCGTTTCGCACTGTATTTGTCGTTTTGTCACTAGTTTTCTACTGTCAGCAGCTGGAGTGGTCTTCTATGTGGACCCTCGTATATGTGGTAGTGCCCTAGAGAGCGAATAAGGTGGTTGTCGCTCTCCTCAGTTTTTTGTTAAAAATGTCTTACTATTTTTTTATACCTATCCCGAAGTCCCGGGATCCCCGCTGTCTCGTGGAAGATGTCTATCGGGAATCTCATTGGCAGGTGGAGTGCTCTATTCAGCGCCTTGTTTTGTATTCTCTGCAGCTTCTCAATATGCGTTTTTGCGGCATATCCCCATACAGGGGATGCATATTCCATAATCGGACGCACCAGTGCTTGATATAATTGGAGGCCGCATCTGGGTGGTAGTGTGCTACTGTAATTCAACACTGGATAAAGTTGCCCCAGTCGTTGAAGAACTCTGCGCCTGACGTCTTCGAAGTGCGGCTTCCATGTTAGTTTCGTATCTAGGGTCACCCCAAGATACTTTGCCGTGGTCACCTAGGAGATTCTCTCCCCGAAGAGCCTCAGCATCGGTCGTGGTGGCTTACGCCTCCGCGTCAACATGATGGCCTGGCTCTTCGATGCGTTGATCTTAATTCTCCACTTGGTGGCCCACTCCTCGACGTCTTTCAGCACTGCTCGGAGGCGGCGTCCCACGAGGATCCAGCAGCGGGACGTAGTGAAGATCGCCGTGTCGTCGGCGTATAATGCCAGCTTGGTTTGTTGCCCCATTGGAATATCCGCTGTATACAGCGTGTAGAGCACTGGACCCAGCACACTGCCTTGAGGTACCCCGGCGCGGATGGGTCTTGTTGTTAATTTCGCGTCGCCTATTTTCACCATGAAAGTTCTTTGCTGGAGATAGCTCTTCAATAACAGGAGATATGGTCCTGGAACTCCAAGTGTGACCATTTTGTAGAGTAGCCCTCGGTGCCACACGGAGTCAGAGGCCTTCGCCATGTCGAGGAGGACCACGCCGCAGTGCTCTCGTGCGTTGAATGCTGCGGTTGCTTCCTCGACGACCCTCAGCAGTTGGTGCGTGGTTGAATGGCCAGGTCGAAACCGTGCTGCTCTGCTGGTATCATGCATGCCTCCGTCGCGGATGTGCACCTGCAGTTGCTTGAGTAACAGCTACTCAAACAGTTTGCTGAGATTAGGTAGGAGGCTGATTGGTCTATAGTTCTGCGGGTCAGCTGCGTTTTTGCCAGGCTTAGGAATCGGGATGATCACCGCTCTTTTCCACGCTGCCGGGTACACTTTGGTCCTCGCGATCTTGTTGAATAGTTCTACCAGCCTCACGATGGCACCTGTTGGTAGATTCTTCAGTACCCTGTTGGTGATGCCGTCGTGTCCCGGTGCCTTGTCCGGGGGAAACTTCGAGATCTCTTCCCGTAGGTCTTCGACGGTGAATGGGTCGATTTCACCCTCTTCTTCTTCGCCGTTGTCTCGAAGGTACCGACGGAGGTGTTGCCTGACTCTCTGGCAGTGGCGTCTGTCTATTGGCTCCGCGACGGGTCTAAAGTTCCCCTCAAATGCATCCGCCAACGTGTTGGCTTACAGACAAGACCATTCGCTCCGTCCAGGGGTGGTATTTGGCTGCGACGTCCAGCGAGTTACTTGGTCTGCTTCCAAGCCGTACCGTCTTCTACTTGCAACGTTGACACCTTGTCTGCCCACTGTTGGTTTCGGTGCTCGGTTATCCTGGCTTTGATCTCGCGGATCAGGCGATTTAGGTGTCGTTTGTCCTCGGGCCTTCTGGTTTCTTGCCAGAGACGGGCTGCCCTGTTCTTAATTGTAATCATCTCCAGGATGTCAGCTCGAAGGCTCTTCTGCTGCGCACCACTCCGTGATGGTGGTGTTCCAGAGTTGGCTGCTGTTTTGATGTGGTCCGTGATTTTCTCAAGCTCGACATCAACATCTTCGTCAGCCTCTTCCCTGTGTAGTTGTTCTGCCAGGTTTATTTTGAATTGCTGCCAATCTGCCTTTTGATAATTTTTTCCTTTTTCAGTATTTTGTTCCGCTTCTACATCTGGTGCTTCTATAATCATTGGCTTGTGGTCTGATGCTTCGAGTTCAGATCTCCCGCGATAAGTAATCTCCCAAGGATTGAGAGGAGAGCCTCCAGGTCCGCTTCGTCTATGTGATTCCGTGGTGGATTATAAACTGAGATCACGTTGACGGGCCCATCGGATGTCTCCATGACAACTCCCGTGACTTCGATGGAGGTCATCGCCGGCATCTGGAACTGGTAGTGTGGCAGCGTGGAGCGTATCTAGACGGCCGTTCCTCCTCTGGCTGTGGGGCGTTCGTACCGGTACACCCTGAAGTTCCTTGCCGACAGCCTGATATGCGGTTTAATTTGTGTCTCGCAAATGAGGCATATGTCTATGCCTTCGTCTAGAAGGAACTGTCTTAGTTCTCCCTGCTGTTTGAAGACTCCATTAGCGTTCCATGAACAGAAGTGAGACTATTTGCATGTCTACGCCTGTTCATGGTTGGGTGTCTTGCTTTCGGTTGAATTTGTGATTGCTTCCATGATCTTCTGTGGGAGGCTTTCCAGGTGGGCCATCAGGGTGGCCATCTGCATCAGCATCTTCTGGAACAGCTGGGTGACGCTGGGATGGTCTTCCTGAAGTATCCTGTTGGCGTTGATTGAGGCCAGATTTTGAGGATTGGCCGGAGGTTGGGGCCTTGGTTGACTGGTGGTAGCGCTGTCAGCTGTTGTCTGGTGGCCGGGCAGAACTGGCCACTCTGAAGTTTTAGCCGCATGTGAAGGAGGCTTTGGGTTGTCTGTAGATTGATTTTCCTGACGGTGGGTCGCTACGCGTCCTCGCAGTCAGGCCAGTGCTTGTTTGGCAGTGGGACATCCCCTCCAGGAAGCCACATGGTTTCCACCACAGTTTGTATATATGGGTTTGCCTTGCCCCCTCTGTATTTCACATGCCTTGCTGCCATGAAGTGCTGCGCATTTTACGCAGCACTCTGGCATTTGACAGTACTTCTGTACGTGTCCAAATGCCTGGCAGCGATGACACTGAGGTGGTCCTCTGCTTGCTCGCATTTTCTCAACACTCACGGTCAATCCAGATAGTCTACGAAGATGATATATTGTGCGATTTTCCGGGCTGCCCAGTATGGTAATCGCGTACAGTGGCATTGGAGAGTTGGTACCCGGCATCTTCATCTGCATGACTGATAGTGCATCATAACCGCTGTTTTAAAATTCGATCTTGATGTCGTCTGCGGCGAACGTCAAGGGTGCACCTCTCAGAACTACTTTTAGGTGCCTTGTAGGGGTGGAGGAGCAGGTGAATAAGTCAATGCTATTCTCTCTGAGGGCCTCTATCGGGGTTGAAGTCATCCAAACAGTATAACTTCACCTTATAGCGGTTTCCCGTTTGAGGCTCCATAGCAATGTGCCGCTGGCATTTTGAGTTGATCTTGTCGTGCAGCACCTTGTAGCTCTCATTGTATGATATAATTATAGGCGGGATGGTTTTCAGATGTGGTACTGGATTCGGATCTGTCGTCTCTTGTTGGTCTTCATCCTCGGTAGCTAAATTCGAGAACCTGTTGCTCGTCTCTGTATTGCTGTTTTTGCTCGTCATTTGTTGTAACACCCGAGCAGTTTTCTTTGGGCGTCTGAATTCTCCCTCATCTTCACCACTGTTTCTGCCGAGCGACAGTGCCGCTGGAAGTGACGTGGCAGCTTCCGGTTGTGTATCAGTTTGCGGGATGACATCAGCTGGGTGAACGTCCTTTGAAGTGGAGTCTGCTGGCGTTTAGTTGGCTGTTCTTCTTGACTGCACGGGTATTTCCTGGTAGCGCCGTGACAGCTGTGAGCCGCGGCGCCGCCTTCTTGTTGGCCGGGCCAGCCTGCGGCTGGCGGTCAACTGTGCGCTTGGAGACGCTGGCTGAGCGAAGCTGTCTCGCCCCTCCAGTGCCTCGCGCCGCTAACCCTCCAACCCCTCCCCCTGCTGGGGCTGTGGGCTGGGGAGCAACTCTGGATGCGTGCACCCCGACGCGTGGCCGGGGAGCGACTGACTGCTTGTTGCTGGAGGGCTTCCCTCCACCGCTCGAGTCTGTCACCCCACACGCTAGCTGGATTGGAGCGGCCTCCCCTTCAGCCGCCATGTGGACCGGTCCTAGCACATCCTCCCCTTCCAGCGCAGAGTGGACTCGTGTTTGGAATGCGGTCTCCGTTTCGCAAGCAGAGTACTGTATGGATGTTGATATATTCTTATTCACGTCAGGCGTGGTAGTACAAATATTCACAATGTCGGATGGCGCGGATGTATTTTCAATCACTGTTCTGTTCTTTTTCATATCTTGCGTGAGCTCCGGTGGGCTGATGGCGGCGTCGGCTGGTCTTTTCGCGGTGTTTGCACACGTACTATTTACTATTGGAGTATTCACGTCACGAAAAAGTTCAGCGCTTTTGCCAGCGGAAACCGAAGGGGAAGTTAAAACGCACTCTTCACCCTCTCTGCCGCACTCCTTGCTGCAAACGATACAGTTGATTATCATATCTGTCACTTTTTGTTTTCTTTCTCTGCTCGAAAGATAGTTCTTGAGCTCGTCAGCTTTCACGGGCTTGATTCGCTTAATATAATTGCAATCAACCGACAGCGAACGCGGACCATTATCAACGTTACATGGAGTTAACTCCGATGTTGTTGTTGTTTTTTTTTTGTGTTTTAGGGCGCGTCGACGTCGGGGTCATTAGCGCCCTAACAATAACTAGCTATTACTGTGGCTTTTAAATGTACTAAAATACTGTCTGCATGGTCGGCTGTAAAGGGGTCGGCCATGCAGACAGTAAATAAAATAAATCATAATATCACACGTGGCTTTAAAAGGGCCACCGGTACTTTAAGCCGTACAGCACCTCGATGGCTGTAGAGGGGCCAAAAATGTTAAAAGGAGAATTAAAAACACAAGTCTCGCTGGCTGTATAGTGGCCAGCGAGACCTGAATCATAACAATATAAAAAATTATAACTATGAACATGCATGGGTGGCCACCCATCCATCTTAAAACTAGGCCGATCTGCCTAAAATTTCAGGCACTAGACCGGCCAAAACACAAAATTTTAAAACACTCGCCACGTCGCTGGTCTCGTTGTTTAAAATAAGGGTCAGCTCGTTGGCCAAGCCAACGTCTGCCCTTAAGTCTAAAAACAGTACACAGTCTATTAAAATGTGGCGTACCGTCAAAGGTACGCCACACCCATCACCACTCCGGAGGGTCCTCTCGGCGGAGAAGGAAACCATGTGTCAGAGGACAGTGCCCTATACGGATGCGAGTAAGGAGAACCACATCCCTCCTCGCCCGCTGGAAGGAGCTGCTCCACGGCTGAACGGTCGGTTTGACCAGCCGGAGCTTATTATGGTCAACTTCCAGCCACTGCCTCTGCCAAACATCAAAAACAAATCTCTTCGCCGCCGAGGCAAGGTCAGAGTTTGGGACCGGATCAAAGTCAATTCTGACCTTGTCACAGGCTAACTTGGCAGTTTCATCAGCTGCCTCGTTCCCCCCTGATTCCCACATGGCCGGGTACCCAGCAGAATACGACCTCCTTCCCACAGGACTGGAGGGAAAGGAGAGCGTCCTGGATGTCCTGGACTAGACGGTCTGCTGGGTACATAGTTGCTAACGCCTGAATACAACTGAGGGAATCACAGCATATGAGGTACTTCATATCACGCCGTGCCTTCATATGCTGGAGCGACTTTAGCAGGGCATAGCACTCCGCAGTGTAAACACTGCACCTGCTATCCAACTTATATTTGTAAGTCGCTCGAGGGAACACTACTGAACACCCTACACTGTTAGCCTGCTTAGACCCATCCGTATACACCGGGGTAAAACTGTGATATTGATTTAAAATATCAGTAAATATATTAATAAAAACACTGTAAGCGGTTAACAGTTTGTTATGCCGGGACAGATCTAAAATTGTTCTGGGCCTCTTTAAAAGCCAGGGAGGAGATTTACTCCAACCCTGGTGATAAAAAGAGGGAAGCTCGAGTCCGTAATGTTCTAAAATAGCCTTCGTACGGTAGCTGAACGGTTTAGTGGCTCTATGCCGGTTGGTATAGAGCCGCTCGTAGTTGGGATGTACAACTATGTCGTACACGGGACTGCCAGGTGTTATGGCAACCTGCAGGTAGTGTCGCACCATGAGGAGTTGCCGGCAGATGTTAAGCGGCGGCTCGCCCGAGTCAGCACAAATGCTGACAATAGGACTGGTGCGATATGCACCCGTGGCGAGCCGAATTCCAGCATGGTGGACACTATCCAGTATACGTAGGTAGCTGTCCCGTGCCGAACCATACACGATACAACCGTATTCCAGCCGCGACCGTACAAAGGCTCTGTAAAATTGTAGCAGGCAGGAGCGGTCAGCGCCCCATGACCTGCCACACAAACATTTTAAAAACATTTAAAGCTTTAGAGGCTCTGGCTTTCACATCTTTAAGATGTGGCAGCCAGGTTGGCCTACTGTCTAAAATTAGGCCCCAGAACCCGGACAGATTCCGTAAAACGTAAAACAATGTTCCTCAGGGTAAGGTGGGGCTCCGGTAAGAGACTCCTGTTGCAAGTAAAAAGTACACACCGGGTTTTCTAGGCAGAGAAACGAAAACCGGTGTGCACTGACCATTCATCCAGCCTGTTCAGCGTGAGTTGCAACTGCCGCTCGGCGCTTCTCAGGCTGGACGATGCGATAAAAATTAAAAAATCATCCACATATAAGGAGTACCCTATAGGACTCCTTATAACACTTAAAATGCTATTTATCGCAATAGCGAAAAGAGTCACGCTTAAAACTGAACCCTGAGGAACACCGTTTTCCTGAATAAAAAGATCAGACACTTCACTACCGACTCGGTACCGGAAGCAACGAACAGATAAAAATGATTTAAAATACGGGGAAGGTTACCCCTAAAACCCCATTCATGTAACTGTTTTAAAATAACGTGCCGCCAAGTAGTATCGTAAGCCTTTTCAAGATCGAAAAAAACACCCACAAGGTGTTGGCTGAGGATGAACGCATCCTGTATTGCCGCCTCCAGGAGGATCAGGTTGTCCAAGGTGGAACGGAACTTCCTGAATCCACACTGAAAGCGGCTCAGGAGATTACGGGATTCAAGACACCAGACGAGGCGGCGATTAACCATCCTCTCCAGTGTCTTCCCCACGCAGCTAGTCAAGGCAATACTACGATAACTACCTGGCAACAATTTGTCCTTGCCAGGTTTTAAAATGGGAATTAATGTTGCTTCTTTCCACGAGTCGGGGAAGTGTCCTCCGGTCCAAATATAGTTAAAAATATCCAGAAGGTACTTTTTAGCATCCTTACTGAGATGCCTCAGCATCTGGTACTGGATCAGATCAGGCCCTGGAGCAGTGTCATTTGCGCTGTTCAACGCTGACTCCAGCTCCCAAGATGTAAATGGGCAGTTGTAGGCTTCTGTATTCGACGAATCGAAGCACAGCGGGCGCCTCTCGGCAGCGACTCTTCGACGCAGAACCGAGGGTCAAAGTTATCGGACGAAGTGATGGCGGCGAAGTTCTCCGCCATCAGCTGCGCTATGCTTCGTTCGTCAGTAATAATACGTCCATGATCCAGTAACCCAGATACTGGTGCGCGGGAGTACCTTCCAGATATACGGCGAATGGACTCCCATACTTTCGACGAAGGTGTGGAACGATTGATAGTGCTCACAAAGTTCTGCCATGACCTCTTCTTACTCTCCTTAATAACACGGCGCGCCTTAGCTCTGGCTATACGGAACGCTGCCAGGTTGTCGGATGTAGGATACAACCTAAAACGCCGCAACGCCCGTCTGCGACCCTGAATAGCGGAACGACATTCGTCGTTCCACCAGGGGACGGGCGTCCTTCGCAGCGTTCCGGAGATTTTCGGCATGGAAACGTCAGCTGCACGGTGAATCACTTCCGTGAAGTGATTCACCTTCTCTTGTATACTGCCTACAAGTTGTAGTTGCACAGAGCGGCAATAAAGGTGCCAATCTGCACAACTGACGTTCCATTTGCGCCGGTTATTTCCTCCCCCACGATCGCACTCGACGTGCAACCAAATAGGGAAGTGGTCGCTTCCATGTAGGTCGCGATCCACCTCCCATAGCACGGAGTCCGCGATTGAGGGAGAACACAAGGAAAGGTCATTGGCAGAAGACGTACCGGTAGCAGTGGTGAAATGAGTCATTTGCCCTGTATTCAGGATACAAATTTCCTCCTTCTCTATCAATCTACCAATCACTCGGCCCCGGGGGCAATCGGTGGTGGAACCCCACAACGCACTGTGGGCGTTGAAATCTCCCAAAAGGAGAAAGGGCCGAGTGAGTTGTCGTGTAATGCCAACCAGGTCGTCGTAGTCGACGGACAAACTGGGTGGCAGATAGATAGAGCATACGGTCAGTTGTATTGGACCGTGTATTTTCACCGCTACTGCTTGTAGATGAGAGGTGAGAGCAATGGGCTCGGAGTGGACAGTGTTCCGAACAAACACGGCCACTCCGCCCTTCGCTCGATCACCCTCGGTATCGTCCTTTCGGAATATGTCGTAACCTCTTAGCACTGGCTGATGTTGTGGTCTAAAGTGTGTCTCCTGGAGACAGAGACACAATGGATTAGACCGTGCTAAGAGCTGGACTTCCTCTTTGTGAGCCTGAAAACCGTTTACGTTCCACTGAAGTATGGGAGCCATCTTACCTATTTAAAACCACCCCCCCCCCCCGGATCTGGTGGGTCCTCCAAAGGTAGTTGCTGAGGAATGGAATAAAGTTCATCCACCAGCATGACATCGTCTTCGGTGTCCGAAGACGATTTTCGTTGTGAGGCCTCGGAGTCTTGCGGAATTGGACCCACTGGTGTAGCGGATGGCAGTGTCTTTGCTGGTGGACTTGCTGAACTTGCTGTCGATGTGGTCGATATTGTCAGCGTATTGCTACCGACGTGCGAGGTCCTAGGTGTAATGACCTTGATGGGTGTGGCACCACATCTGCACTGACATGAGCACATTGGACTTGTGCCCATGCCCGCAACGGACGTCTGGGTGGCAATACTTTCTTTCCTGACGGGAGTTGATAACGTCTTCGCGAAGCTGGTAGCGAAGACTGGTGGAGCCAGAGCCTTATATCGCTTCTTAGCTTCGCCATACGATATGCGCTCCTTCGTTTTCAACTCCTGTATCTTTTTTTCTTCCAGATACAATCGACACTCTCTGCTCCAGGCTGGGTGTGCCCCGGAGCAGTTGACACACACCTGTGGGAGCGTGCAGCTAGTGCCTGGCTCATGAGCCGCCTTTCCGCACTTCCCACAGGTGGGGTTCCCTTGCAGGTCGCCGTCGTATGGCCGAACCGCTGGCACTTAAAGCAGCGCATTGGGTCCGGCACATACGGGCGAATATTCAAATTCAAATATCCTGCCTTGATGTTTTTGGGCAACGTCGGAGTGTCGAACGTCAGGACGAAGGTGGCTGTCTTCTCAAGACTGCCGTTAACCCTTCGTTTAATCTGACGAATCTCGACCACATGTTCTGTTGACCACTCCTTAAGGAGTTCCTCGGTCTCTAAATCCATAAGGTCCCTGCTGGTGATGACACCTTTACTTGAATTCAGAGTTTTGTGGAGTTCGCACTTCACTGCGAACTCCCCGAGCTTCTCACACTTAAGGAGTTGGACAGCCTGCTTGTGGGTGGATGTTTCCAAAAGCAGTGTCCCATTCCTCAGCTTTTTTACAGATTTGAGGGTACCCGCAATACCCTCTAAACCTTTCTGAACATAGAATGGAGAGACCTTCTCAAAAGATCCCTCCACCATTGTCATAATTACAAAGGCATTCTCTATGAAAAAACCCTGTCCGTTACTATTATTTACATCCGGGGGAGGGCTTTCAACCCTAGCCCGTTTGTAAGAACTGGGTGTGTTTTTATTTACCTGCGACACACCCGGGCCGCAGGGGTTTTTTTGGTTTTTTGTGAGTTAGAATTTTGGACCCACGAGTAAAAACCATTTTAAAGAGAAATGCTATTACAACAGGGGTGCGCAGGTGCCCCTGAGGTTGCACGTTAGCGGGTGGTTTGCCTCACCACTCATCTGCCTCCTCGGCACGTGTCCGACCCTGAGGTTGAGGTTTTTTTTTTTATAGAGGTTTGTTCCGTCCTCGCGATCCGGGCGATGAAGCCAAGATCCCCGTCCTCCTAGGCACACAACGTTACACCGCCACGCCCTACGGTGGTCGTTGAAGCATGGTAGGAGTTTACGGTGTGGGAAACTTGCGGCGCTCACAAGTTTCCAGCTCGGGCACCGCGGGTTCGCCAAACCCGTACCTGGCACTTGCGTACCAGGCCCCTGCGGGGGTTAACTCCGAGAACTGATCGCTGCGGTCAGACATCCTTCCCGCGCGACGGCTAGCCGGCGACTCACAGAACACACACACACACACACACACACACACACACACACACACACACACACACAAACAGTCATATATACCGGGTGTTTCAAAAATAACCGGTATATTTGAAAAAAATCAATAAAAACTAAACGGGCAGCGATAGAAATACACTTGGAACAACAGTAAATTTTCAAGCAGACAAACTTTCGAAATTAGTTACAATTTTCAACAACAGATGGCGCTGCAGGCGATTTGAAAGATATAGAAGTAAACGTAGTCTGTGAGTTCGCCATTCTGTAAGTCGTCTTTCTGCTGTAAGCCTAAGCTGTTCACAGATTGCAAGTTTGCTGTGAAAAAATTGTTTATTCCTTACAATAATCGTACTTGGGACTTTTCCAGACTGCAGCGCCATCTGTTGTTGAAAATTAACTAATTTCGAAAGTTTGTCTGCCTGAAAATTTACTGTTGTCCCAAGCATATTGCAACAAACGGTGTATTTCTATCGCTGCCCATTTAGTTTTTATAGATTTTTCAAATATACTGGCCATTTTTGAAACACCCTATCTATATCTATAAAACGAAAACCGGATATATTGGTTTTATAAAAACTCGAAAACTACGAAGCAAATTTCGATGGGTTTTTCACCGTTTTAAAGCTTAGAATCTCAATTCAGTTGTTTGGCATATCTTATGTTTCAACGTTTAATGACGCAGGAGCATTAAATGAAATTCTGAACGTATGATGACAAATCCCAAAGATGGAAGGATTAGATGTTCCATACTTCGCGCTAAACACACCTAAATATCTCTGACCATACCCTTTAATGAAAGCAATAAGATAACTTTACAATAATAACTATTTTGCACGGTAAACAAAACTTGAAGTATTCGTTCCTTTAATTCGGAATATTCAATTTTTAAACGGCATAGATAGCCGTAAAAACAACAGATTTTCGTTAAGCACGATCTCTGGACAATGTCTTTCGTCATCAGTATTAGTCTGCTGTTTACGATAATATTATTCCGGATTAACTTTTGATATTTGTATAAAAGGCTGAATCTTCGTAGTTAAAATATCTGGTGTTTCGAGCAAAAAGTATATCTATTCACTTCGCAATTGAATCAAATGTAAGTTTTTAATATAATCTAGCGTTGTTCAGTAATGTAGTAATGCAATTTCTTAACCAAATTAACGAAGCATAATAAACATGAATCTTTTCGGACGAATGAAAATATTGTTCGTGTAAATAAACTTCAACCTACCAGTTTCTTGGTAGGGTGCTTTAATAGTTGGAGCGAATTTTATGAAACTTTGTACAAATGTTTTTCATTGCGGGAATAAAAATAGCGTACGCCAACTATACCGGGCAACGCCGGGAACTCCGCTAGTATGCAATAACGAACACTGTCACACTGGGGGAAGCAATGGGAAACCATGCCAGTTTGCAATCTCCCCGTGATTTTCCCACAGAGAGGTAAACACCCTCATAGTCACCACCTACACTCGTATACACAAGATTGAAATATTCCTACGTTCTTGTTCGCAACAAAACAGCGAGTCGTGAAAATACGTTACCGACATTTACCAACAGTTCATGGCAACTGTTTTAAAGCTGCGTCGGTGCCCCTTGTTAATAGTCCAGGAAAACAAATTTGAAACTGTGCCATCTACAGTACATGTATCATAAAAGAAAAAAAAATGCTTGAAATGACGGATAATTGATGTTTTGTTGGGACTTCAGGGTGTTTCCACATAATGGCAATTAGCGTCTGATGATTCATTAGGATCACATTTAATTTTGTTCCTTTTTTGCCATGGCATATGTTTTTGTTGCATACCGATCTGATACGAACAGACGACGGTTGGTTATAGTAGCACAATATCTTATATTAAAACTAATTCAGTGTCTGCACAAATTTAGCCACGAAACATGACAATTATAAAATTACCGCGACGCATCAAAAGTGTAAGCTTGTTGTTTTCGATATACAGACAAGTGAAATAGCTTCATAAACCTAATTTAGGTGCACCACATATATTGCAATGCACACTTTTAAAGCTGGGAATAATTTTTTCGTAACAATACCTTCACATAAACTAGAGAGGTCACCGACCCCGGTAGCGTAGGGGTAGCGTGCTTGCTTCGCGTTGCACGGGTCGCCAGTTCGAGTCCGGCCGAGGGCATGGCTGGTTTCAATTAAGTGTTGTGTTCGTCTTGTGTCGTACTTACAAAAGAGAGAAAACAATCACACTTGGATGAAATCTACACATTTTAAAACGAAAAAACACATTGAGCTGGCTGAATGGCTAACATGGCCAAATGCCATTAAAAAAAAAAAAAAAACTAGAGAGGTCCTGTATGTTGACTCCGCTAGACGTTAATAATTTTTACTAACTGCGGTGAATTTGATAAGACATTTACTTAGCGTAGATTTCTTTTGTTCTTTTCAGTTACTCAACAGATTTCAAATTACTATTTCAACTGTGTTTCGGCCAGATTTTGTACAAAATAATCGTTTCTACAAAAAAATTTCTAAAAGAATGGGAACCGAACCATGGTGTTATAATGCATTCACTAAGGTTTGTCGTTTGGTATGGATATAATTTATACCAAAAGCAATTCCACAAATAATACTGAAACACGGTTCAAAAGCTGCAATTAGTTACAAAGGAGAGAAACGTTAATAGTCAAGAATACATTTTTAGACGATGAAATAGTAGCTCTGTTGTATTATCTTGTTGCTAGAATGCCGAGTTACAAATTGACATGGTCACGTAATAGGAGTACTAGGCAAAGATTTCAGATTTTTTCCACCGTTTTCCAATATACGCTTAGTTCTTTTGTAAAAACTTAAATAGATGGTCGGAATCTGTACCTGCAAGTCTCTAAAACGATTTTTTTTTTATACCCATACGCTAGTTCAGATAATCCCTTTTATCTTTCGTAGCGTTCCAAAACGTTCAACACATGTTAAAGAAAACTTTCTACCAGGCTATGCTGGATGAAATACAAATGTACCATAGACTTAATATGGAAGTTGGGTAAGTGCAGTTTACAAAGGGAAAGATGATTTTTAGAGAAGTCATTTTGAAAAGTGGAATTCTGCTGTGAATCAGTGTTTCTACACGCTAAAGTCAATAACAGTTAATGGAAGTGTAAGATTGCAGTCTCTGGTGACACTGTTTCCTGCAAAGTGGCGAAAAACTGTCTCTGGTTCGGAAGACAACGTAAAAACATTGGCTATGCCTTTTTTTTTTTAAGTCATAGTTTCACGGCTCGCGAAAGCGATTTTATTTTATAGCCGAGACAGGACTATTTATAAGGGAAGCTAATCAAGCGTTTGCTTTTAGATGCAAACATCCCTGCATTCCCACAGAGTGACTTCTGCGAATATTGAAAACCGATACCTGGATATTGTGGAACCAGAGGTTTGTTGTGGACGGTTTAATTAACTAACTTGAAGATTGCAGACTTGGTTACCATGCGGTTTTAACTTTCACCGAAATAGTGGACTTAATTACCTTAGTATCTCAATGATAAGATGTTCCTTTGTAAATAATAAGCTTCCATATTAAATTCAACGACTTTTCTTACACAGTGACGACGTGCATACATAGCAAAATGTTCTCCAAAGATAACCATTGTACAAAGAAATTAGTATTACGATGTTCTATTCACATTCTGTCAGGGTTCAAACACTGAACTCTCTCTCTGTGAGTATCTACAGTAGGGCTTCAGCCAATAGGACTACACTGCTGCCTAGGCTGTACGCGAACAGTGACAATAACATAACGCAAGACCATACAATTTACCATTATAATTTTTTTTGGAGCGACCTGGTGGCTCAGTAGTTAAGACGTCTGACTGAGAATCGAAAGGTTCCCAGTTCAAATCCTTGTCTCGGCGGAGATTTTCATAGGAACTTAACCCGACCTTCACCTCTGGCACAGCTTGCTGTATAATGTGAAGTACACCAGAACGCTTCCGTGGTTCGGATTCCACGTTAAACTGTAGTTCTCCTGTACCCGATAGGGTTGCCGGGTTTGATTAAGGCGGCTACGACAGGGGCGAAATGCACAGCCAATAGAAACCATGTCACCGGGTCATTACGACCACACGGAATTATTGTAATTAATTTCATTTTTATAATTAAAAGTTATTAATTTCAATCAAAATACTAACTTAATTACTTTAAACATCAAGACAATTAATTAAAAGGTTTAACATACCTTCGAACACAGCATATCGGTCGTAAAATTGAAAAATGTATACAATTAGGATAGCTTCAGCTGGCGTTTAGAATAAATATCTTATAATAACTATTATTAACTAAAATCAAATAATAAATGTAACAATCATTCACTACATATTCAAAACTATTTTACATTCAAATCAAAACATAAGCCGACATTTTTACTGAGTAATATATCGAAATGTTCATCAGATAAGATGATACATCTATATACATGAAAGTAACTAACTAAAAGAATGGATGGTTCAATGAGGTTGAAAAGTTATTGCTATGTTATTATGGCCGGAATGTATCACTACTCAATCACCAGGATCGATACCATTGAGACATCCATATTTCGTTGGTGAGAAGTTTTTATTTCTGGTAATGCGGGATAACGTACCCAATGTTCGATTTCCTAATCCCTTTCTCTAGAGATCACAGTCAGTGAATCCATGAAGCATCTCAGCAACAGAGGTATTAAGCAGTGCAGCGGGCCTCTACATACAAAATGTTCAGCACAGTGTTTTAAGAAACTTCAGTTGTGTCAACTGTTTCTTTTAAATTCATAATACAAAATAAAAGCGTTTAAAAATTTCTCAGTAACCTAAACAATTACATGCCACATTTGTCGGAAATATTGTTATTCTTACCTTTAACTCTTTTGTTGAAATTTTGCTCCTTTTCTAAGCGTTGGTATTCACAGAACTTCAAACAATTAGGGGGAGAAATACTACCTCATTGTGTTGCTGTGTCAATGATATTCTGCTTGACATATACATTGATCAGCTAAGACATTATGACCACCTATTTACTAGCATATTGGTCCACCTTTCGAACGAAATACAGCGACGGTTCGGCGTAGCATGGATTCTACAAGTCCTCGGTAGACTTCCAGACAGGGCCGCAATTAGGCTTCGTGGGGCCCTAGGCAATATATGTGGTGCGAGTCCTCCAGTCGGCAGTGGCCTAGGCGTGGCCCTGTGGATGCTTAAATTCGGCCCAAAAAATTTATGGGCGACTCCTTTTTTTTTAAGCTCTGCCACTGGCCCAGTCGGGGGCCCGGGGTTGTGGTACGGGGCCCCTCTTTGTGGTACGGGGCCCGGGTTGTGGTACGGGGCCCCCTTTGTGGTACGGGGCCCCCTTTGTGGTACGGGGCCCCCTTTGTGGTACGGGGCCCCCTTTGTGGTACGGGGCCCCCTTTGTGGTACGGGGCCCCCTTTGTGGTACGGGCCCCCCTTTGTGATACGGGGCCCCCTTTGTGGTACGGGGCCCCGTTTGTGGTACGGGGCCCCGTTTGTGGTACGGGGCCCCGTTTGTGGTACGGGGCCCCGTTTGTGGTACGGGGCCCCTTTTGTGGTACGGGGCCCCTTTTGTGGTACGGGGTCCCTTTTGTGGTACGGAGTCCCTTTTGTGGTACGGGGTCCCTTTTGTGGTACGGGTCCCAAGGCTACAGCCTAGGTAGCCTATGTTTAAATGCAGGCCCTGCTTCCAGAGGTATCAGACATCAGTTTTCTACGCACAGGTCACGAAATTCCCTTAAATTACGGGCCAGCTGTTTGTGGACGCGGAACGAGCATCTAGGAAACGGAGAGGCTGATCGGCTGTTCGCGTGTTACTTACTGTAGTTAGCATCTATGGATGTCGGTTCGATTCCCTGTATGAACATACAGATCCGACTTTTCCATGGTTTCCCCAAACCACTCTAGACAATTTCCGAGATGCTTCCTTCAAAAGGCCATGGCCGAATTCCTTCCCGTTCCTATTCCCTTGTCCTTCCCCGCCTCTTAATGACGTCGACGATGCGTAAAACCATAAGGAAAAATAAGGATATCTGTAAAAATGCCCGTAGGCTAGGGTAGCCACTACAAGAGGTACACGCACGGCAAATAGAAAAAAGTGGCACTGCACTAGGCGCCCGAACCATTCAGAGATATCCCGTCCAACAATGCCATACCCCTTTACTTTTTACTGGTCTTGTTTCCTCCTTCCCCCTTTATCCTTGGCAACAGCAGTGCCGGAACTGAGGGAGAGAGGACAAACTGGGGCACGTGCCCCGGGCGACAACTTCAGGGGGGCGGCAAATCATGTTTGAAGGGGCGAAAATAGCAAAATCGTGTGGCGGCGACCTTTTTTTTAGCTCTGCCCCGAGCGGCAACCATAAGGGTGGGGCAGCAAAATCGAATAATAGCACTATACTGCCGCGGGCGTCAAATTAATGGTTGAATGGACGGCAATTCCAAGTTGTTGACCTGGCTCGAAAAATTCGTAGATCCGCCTCTGGGCAACAGTAATACGCACCTTCCTGGTCTAAATGAATTTTCAGCTAGCGTGATGAGTGTTGACCCGACGCAAAAAGCTTGCTAGTGATTTACTCGTCACTGAAGAAATGCACGTATATTTTAATTAGCATAGGAGCAGTTTGATTAGTTTCAACGTCTCGATCATGTTATACACATTTTTTTTCAAGATTGCTGTTATTAAAAATTGCAGGATCTTTTAAAATATACAGTTGTCTAACTCTCTCTTATTTATAGATTTTGAAAGAAAATTTATTTCTAGTCCGAAGTGGGACAGACTTCATGAAATGTTCGGCAGCGTCATGCAGATGTTCACATTGTAAAATCAAATACAAATTGTAGGAACTGCAAACCTCGTTGAATGACAAATGGCTGTTGTGTGTCGTAGCCGTGCTTCCGAGAATAGCCGTTTCGTCAGCGGCCATGCCTGATGTTTACTGATTTACGGGCACACAGGCTGCTTGGCTCGAGCTCTGAAAAGACAAAGAATAATTCGTGGCTCGTGTTGAGTCACTGGACTGGTATGCCGACTTCTGCCTTTATCACATTCCTGGGCAACTCACACTACAGTGTTTTCTGTCGTCTAAATCAACTTTGAAAAGTTCAATAGAACCGGATATATCGCTAAAGCCAACTATTCTGCTCTCATCCCGGAATCTATAAGATGAAAAGTTAATTAAACTTTAACATTGATATGAAAATTATCAACGAGTGTACTTGGGAAATCATGCACAATAGATGTGATTAGAAGGCGGTGAGTCAACAAGGTACTGAATCGTCATGTAACCGGCATGTTTCAGTTTGCAACAAATGAACCGTTTCGGTTGTGATATGGTCTGGAACACAGTAATAATTTTAGACGCTAACAACTGCACAGGACTACATTTTAACGTAACTGTAGCACTCGAATCGTCATGTGTGGAGAATGAAGCCTGAACCACACTTTAAAACGTAATTGTGGCACTTGATTCGCGGATGCCCTAGTTAATTGTCATATTTGTCGCTATTACTGTGGTCCAGGCCACATTACAACCTAAACGGTTCAGTTGTTCAAAATCACAACAGGCCGGATGCATGTCGATTCAATACCATGCTGATCCACCGCCTTCTTATTACATCTATGCTGCATGATTGCCGTATTAATGTATGTATACTAATTTGTTGAATCGTAGAATTCCACAAGCCATAGTGTGTATAGTCTTTGGGGATAGAAAAAGTTGGTAACGATAAGTAATGTTAAGATCTTTGGTGGTAGCGATTAGGTAGACATTAATATGCTTGTAATCTGTACCATAAATCAAATCGATGGTTGCTGCTACACATATGTGAATACTGGTTTTGCTAATAGAAGCATTTGCTGAATAAAGCGAGTGTTTTTTGTTTTTTTTGTTTGTTTTGTTTTGTTTGTGTGTGTGTGTGTGTGTTTTTTTTTTTAAATAGAGGTTGTCATTCATTCTTAGGAATAGTTCCTGTCATTTTTGGCTGATGAAATTAACTAACAGTGCTCTAATTTCAAAATTAAATCAGAGGCAGCTTAAATGCGTGATGATATTGTCCTTATCCATAACACGCTGTAAATTCCTGTAGAGTGGAAACGTTATTATTCGTGTCTGACCTGTTTATTGAAGTCAGCCAATTACCCACTCTAATTAATAAAGCTCAAATATTGCAAAATAGTGAGAATTTCTGTATTTTTAATACCGAGAAAAAACAATGTAATCCATTTTGGCTGTATGGATTTTCGACTTCGAGGTAATATTTATTCTTAGTATTGTAGTTTCGTGTGGACCCGCTAGTGTAGCTCAGTGCGCTGAGGCACGGCACACTGGATCTGGAAGGCACAATGGGACCGGGAACGAGACCAGGCGCCCCCGTACCAGATGTCCTGACTGCGGTTTTTCGGCCGGTTTTCGAACTCATCAAGGGAATGCCGGAACGATCCTCAATTTCCTCATCATAAACTATACATTCATAAACAAAAAATATGTTTATCACATGCTGAACATAGTTGCACGTTTCACAGACATATGGCAACACCTCGGCGCATTATAGCGCGTTCAGTTAAGAGAGGCGGCTCAAGGTCAGTTTGCTGTATCTCCACTCCGTTGCCTTTACCCCTACATGTGAAGGGGAAATTAACCATTCACCCGCTTGGATACAGCGTACGGCGCGGAGAGGTAGGAACGGAGGGGGCAGTGAGGCGAGGAGCAGGGCGAGGGGAAAATGACCTTGAACCGCCAGTTAAGAGTGAACAAGGTTAAGTACTTAATACGACCTGGCAGTAGGTATAAAATGCTTGGTGTCAGCAAGGGCATACGGCCGTAAAACCCAAGCTCCGAATTTGACCATACCAACGATAAATATAACTGATCAAAGGCAGCAGACTCCAAAATATTTGAAAACCATTATCAGTGTGATCGGAATGGAAATCAATGGGCGAAGAACAGTTCTGATCAAGCTATAACGAAGCAAGGAATAACTTTTGCGCATGATAAATATTTTCGTTACCATATCATTTTTCGTGAGACACATAAAAATTTAAGACTTTTGTTATTGTTAAACACTTCAAACAGTGTCGAACCTCTGTTTTTCAGAAAAATAAATATTTTTAAAATTTTATTTAAACATTTTACAGTGACATGGATTCCAATCGTATGTAGCACTGTAATATACTTACAAAAGAATGTAAGAAACACTATCAGAATTCATTTTAAAAATTACTGTATTATCTAATAATTCTATTAATTCTGGCAAAGTAATGGAAGAATGCTGCAATTATTAATGGGTACCCTTCTAACGAATAGTAATGAAAACTATACAAATTAATACGTAGAGAAAATGATAATGCCACAGATTTTTCCAAGCATAAGAAATCATTGGTGCCACTGAGTTGGGATTCACGGCTGCAGGCCTAAGTCCAAAAGCATCTCCATACCGAGGCAATTCAACTACTCTCCACAAGAGACCGAGGTGAATTATAGGCCAGTTTGAGAAAGTTATTGATGCTACAGTTATCGGTTACCTAAAGAAAACTTTCTCATTAATCGCTTACTTTCAAAAAGGATCTCGTCGCAACAAGCCACAGTCACAATGAAATAAGCATTCTGTATTGAGCGTTCTGGTATCTCAGTGGCTAAGGCGCTTGCTTTCCACAACGTTCGTTGCTCCTGCCCCGGGCACGAATCCCGGCAGGCGCAGGAATTTTGAGAGTTGTGTTTAATCATATGAGCTATGCCAGGACGCTCCGTGGTTCGGATTCCACGTTAAACTGTAGGTCGCAGAGGAAAGGAACTGGCCGTCCTACCTCTGACACAATGGCTTAGTATGCCTCCTTCGGGAGGATCCAACCAACCTTCCGGTTGTGGACTATGTTAAGTTTTTTTAAGTTTATGCAATGATAAGCCTCAGGACCAACACTAAGGGTTATTTTTGTTGTTTGTTTTGGTTTTTGTTTCTTTGCTTTGGTTTTTTTTTTTGCTTCTGTCTTTATGCCTCGTCAGGATCATTACAGGTGGATAAGAATAGGGGGACAAGGAATGGAAAAGAATTCGACCCTGGTCCTTAATGTAACCATCCCAGTTTTCGCCTGGAGTGATCTGTAGAAACCATGGAAAACCGAAATTTGGATGCCCGGACGGAGATTCGAAGTGGCGGCCTCCAGAATGAAGGTATCAAGCGTTTCCTCTCACTCACCGGGGTCGGTGATGTGGATTCAAATCATCGTCCTACAATCCAGATTTCTGTTATCCATGGTTTCTCGAAATTCTAACGCCGGAACGATTCCTTAAAAAAGACCATGCCCAAGTAGGGCCTTAAGGTGAAAACAGCTATCATACATTCTCAATCTCATCCGAGGGATGTTTGATAATGCAAAGTCTTGAATTTCCGTACTATTCATACTATATCAACGAAACAGATACAGAATTACTGCTTCCTATGAATTATAATGTTGTACCGAAGGTCGTGATTAATGTGGAGTGTAGGAGTTGTGTATTAGGATTAAAGGAACGAAAGTGTGAATCGTGACGCTGGGTCCTATTAGTCCAAGATCCGGCTGCACGATTTCTACCTCCATCTGTTATTTGAATGAACTGCAATTTTTATCTATAATTATTAGTAGCAGAATACGATTCTGTCAGGTTAACTATCAAAACATGGCCGCAAGCATTTCTAATTAAATTTTAAAAAATCTAAAAAAAAAAAAAAATCGCTCTTACATATCTTTAACAGCTGGCAATCCCAACTTGCGGCCGCCTTTACGTAGGCAACATACACTTATGTTCTTTACATATCGCTCTTTGAACTGAATTATAATTTATTTAGAAAATAAGTAAGAGATTTTTTGAATATTTAATTAAAAATACTTCGGGTCATATTTTGATAGGCAGACCCGCAGAATAGTATTCTGCCACTAATAATTAAACAAAAAATTGCATTTCAGTCAAATAACAGATGGACGTAGAAATCATGCAGGCGGATTTTAGACTTTAAGGACTTCTCTTCCGAGGAGTTGCAGCTAGGTAAACATCAAGATATTTATATGCTATCAGTCCAAATGAGAAATGAGATTTGGGATTAAACTTCCGCTTTTGGGACACAATCTCGGGATCAGCAATTTTGTATCACCACTTCTCCTACCCTGTTGGCTATATACCGGATGCTGAAAATTTCTTTCATCACGGGGGACTGGAATAATTTAACGGTGGGGTCGCAGATGTTTAATATAGACTTTAATAATGGAAAAGCCCTGAAAACTAGTAGCAGAGAGAATGTCATTTGCTTTCTTCGATTTCTTGTTATCAGCAATGTTTCTCTATCTGCTAGCATTAATTTCTCTGATATGAACTCTGAAATGTGGCTTAAAAAATACGGCGAAACGAATAGCATTTCTCTACTTACAGATAAAAATTCATTAAATTAACTTTTCTAAATGAACTTTACTAAAGCTACAGTAAAACCAAACCGTCTTTGACTGGACAGCTAATTGAATATTCGCACCGAAACTGTGTTTACTAGCAGCGTAAGGGGAAAAAACATGCAAATACAACTGAAGCAGTTGTTGAATATTACAATGAACTGCTAAAGAATGAATTTAGTTTCAGTCCCAAGAAGCTTAATTTATGGTATCCCACCATTTTCTCAACGTTTAGAAATTCTTTGAGTTTGTTTTGTGCCTCGCGACGCTTAGCGTAGTTGTGGTTCTCCAAGGTTGATTACATGAGTGGTATACTAACGGAGCAATACCGAATTCTGAAACCAAGCGAGGTGGGTGAGTGGTAATGTTCTGGCCTCGCATTCGGAACCACGCGCGTTCGAATCCCCGTCCGGATATCAAGATTTGGGTTTTCCATGGTTTCTCCAAATCACTGCAGGCGAATACTGGGATGGTTCCTCCAAAAGCCCATGGCCGAATTCCTTCCCATTCATTGCTCCAGTCCTTTCCCGCCTCTAATGACCTCGAAGTCGACGAGGCGGAAAGCCATAAGAGAAACAATCTAAAACAATGTTATCTGGGTCACTTTCTACATCTGTTCTTCTAACATGATCACCATTTGTTTCTCGGCCTAATGTTCCAGAGCAGTGTATGATACAAATCGTGTGATATATTTATATGCAAAATGAAGTCATCTTTGGGAACGGTATATAACTCGCTAGAAGGGGAGAATTTATCTGGCATATGAAATAATGTGGTGAATGTCGGGCTTCTCACTTAAGCCGAGAAGCCTTACGTGATTCAGAACTTCTGCCCAATGGCGAATAATTAGCGCTTTTCTCCTCCGTATTGCCTACAGTCACGCGAGTCTTATACTGATGTCTGCTTGCTTTCAGGAAACAAGTGTTGCGTCTTACACGGATAGAAAACGTGTCAACCATATTTACGCCATGATATTTTGCTACTGGTTACTTTTTTTTTTTAACGGAAAACAAGTTTCTACTTTGAAATACAATTTTAAAACAAATAGGTATGTTATAGAAGTAATGATGTTTCATCGGTTGTTTTTTTTAGATATTTAAATTTCTAGTACTGTTTGCAAAAAAAGTAAAAGATTTAATGACCTTCACCGATAAATGAAATGTCTGGTAGTTTTTGTTTCGCAGTATTAATGGTAACTACTAGTTTATATTAGATATTTTATCATGTGGGCGACTAGCAGATGCAATTCTTTCAATCAATAACAATTGTATATTTAAAATAAAACTTAAAAATAAATAATGAACGTTAAAAAAATATATATATACAGGAAACATTTTATGGAACCGAATGCATTGCACGTTCGTTTTAGTGAACAACACGCATTCCAGGGGTGTAAGGGTTTGGGAGACACAATACTAGTCTTTTCCAACCAAATGTAACCTCTCCTTCACGTGGTGCACCCTGTTTGCACGGACGAGGCTCTGGCGACTGAAAGATTCCCGGTATAAGGAGTCACCCACTGCTTGCCAACGGCCTCCGAAAGGAGGGCGGAAGAGCGGGGAGTGGTTCAGGGCACCCTCTTGCTCTTGGGGTTGGAAACGGCCCCTAAAGGCGGATGACTCAGAAATGATCAACGGCATGGTGATGCAGAAGGCAACGGGAAACCACTGCATTAAAGACCCAAAGGGTATCCCGAGGACATGTAATCCTCTCAAATTACATATATCATGATAGCTTCTTCCTGGGTAAAATATTCCGGAGGTAAAATAGTCCCCCAATCGGATCTCCGGGTGGGTACTGCTCAGGGTGGAGTCATCAGAATGGATAGAAACATTCTACGAGTCGGAGCGTGGAATGTTAGAAGTCTGAATAGGGCAGGTAGGTTAGAAAACTTAAAAAGGGAGATGGAACAACTTAAGTTAGATGTTGTTGGGATTAGTGAGATTAAATGGAAGGACCCACATGATTTCTGGTCAGGGGAACACAGGATAATTAGCATACAAGCTGTCAATGGAGTCACTGGTGTAGGATTTGTAATGAACAAGAAAGTAGGGAAACGGGTGAGTTATTATGAACAATTTAGTGACAGGATTATTTTGATGAGGTTAGAAACTAAGCCCGTCCCAACCACATTAGTACAAGTATATATGCCAACGTCACAGGAAGATGACGAAAAAATAGAAAAAATATACGCTGAAATTGAAGAATTAATCCAATATGTGAAAGGGGAGGAAAATCTAATAATCATGGGTGATTGGAATGCAATAGTGGGAGAAGGAAAAGAGGGGAATACTGTAGGAGGTTTTGGTCTAAGGAGAAAGAAATGAGCGAGGAAGCAGGTTACTAGAACTTTGTGAAAGATATAAGCTAGTAGTGGCGAACACACTGTTTAAGAACCACGCAAGAAGAATATACACCTGGAAACGTCCTGGGGATACAGGCAGATATCAGCTAGATTATATCAGGGTCAAACAGAGATTCAGGAATCAAGTTCTAGACTGTAAAGCGTACCCAGGAGCAGACATAGACTCGGACCATAATTTGATAGTAATGAAGTGCAGGCTGAAATTCAAGCAAATAAGGAAGCAGCATAAGCAGAATAGACTGGCAATGAATAAGCTGAAACCAATCTAGCATAATATAAAAATTTGCAGAAATGGCAGACTTAGGTCTAAGAATAACTGTGAAAGGAGCTCAACCGAGGACGAATGGAATGCATTAAAGACCGAAATAATGAAAGCTGGCAAAGAAACATTAGGCTTTAGGGAACAAGCTGCCCGAAAACCTTGGATCACAGAAGAAATTTTGGCTGATGGATCAGAGGAGAAGGTACAAAAATGCTCAGGATGAAGCAGGAAAGAGCAGTACAGGCAATTTAGAAATCAAATAAATAGGAAATGCAAAATAGCAAAAGAAAAATGGCTACAAGAAAAGTGTGAAGAAGTAGAAAAGGAAATGGTCGTAGGAAAAGTAGATGTTGCATATAGAAAGATCAAACAGAATTTTGGAGAAATGAAGAAAAGAGGTATGAACATTAAAGCTGCCGATGGGAAACCTCTTTTAAGCTCAGAAGATAGAGCTAACCGATAGAAGGAATACATTCAGAAACTGTATGATGGGGACGACTTGAACAATAGTGTATGGAAAAGGAAGGCGATGTCGACAATGATGACTTAGGAGATCTGTTTTGAGAACAGAATTTAATAAAGCTCTGAATGACTTGAAAGCAAATAAGGCAGTTGGAATTGATGAGATCCCTGCAGAACTTCTTGAATGTCTAGGAGAGGAAGGAATCGAAAGATTATTCAAGCTGATATCAAAAAGTTATGAAACAGGAGAAATTCCAAACTGATTTTAATAAAAATATCATCTTCACACTTCCAAAGAAAGCACAAGCCGACAAATGTGGGAATTATCGCACCATTACTCTAAACATCAAATGCTTCAAAATTACTGACCAGAATAATATACAGAAGGATTGGAAAGGGTAGTAGAAGAGATAGCGGGTGAAGATCAGTTTGGGTTTAGGAAAATCGCGGTACAAGGGAAGCAATTCTGTCTTTAAGATTAATACTTGAAGGGCGGATCAAGAAAAACAAAGATACTTTTATGGCGTTTGTTGATTTAGAAAAAGCTTTTGATAATGTTAGGTGGACAAGATGTTCAAAATTTTAAAGAAGTCAGGTCTAAAGTATCGAGATAGAAGAATACTCTATAACTTAATAAGAATCAAGTGGCTGTAATAAAAGTAGAGAATCACGAGAGACATGCATCGGTTAAAAAGGGTGTGAGACAAGGTTGTAGTAGTATCCCCGTTAATATTCAACTTGTATGTAGAAGAAGCAATGAAGAAAGTCAAAGAAAAATTTCCATGCGGCATAAGTTTTCAGGGAGAAAAAATCAGTATGCTACGATTTGCTGATAGACATGGTCTTGTTAGCAGAGAGGGCTGAGGATATTGAGAAGTTATTGAATGGCATGAACAAAATACTGAAGGAAGATTTTGGACTGAATATAAATCAAAGTAGACAAAAGTGATGAAATGTAGCAGAAATGATACAAATAGTTGCTGATTAAATATAAAAATAGGATCGGATGCTATAGGAGAAGTGAGTGAGTTCTGTTACTTGGGAAGCAAAATTACAACCGATGGCCGAAGCAGGAATGATGTTAAAAGCAGAATAGCACTATCAAAAAGAGCCTTCACGAAAAGAGAAACCTTTTAGTTTTCAAATATTGATCTAGGAATTAGAAAGAACTTTTTAAAACTCTATGTGTGGAGCACAGCACTTTACGGTAGCGAAACATGGACTTTAGGAACACCGGAAAGAAAGAAACTTGAAGCATTTGAAATGTGGTGCTACAGAAGAATGATAAAAATTCGGTGGACAGACAAAGTAAGAAATGAACGAGTTTTGGAAATGATGGGTGAGAAAAGAAGTTTATGGAAGAAGCTTACAGGAAGAAGAGACAGGCTTTTAGGTCATATTTTGAGACATGCTGGATTGGTTAATTTGTTAGTGGAGGGAACAGTCGAAGGTAAGAACTGTAGAGGTAGACAGAGATTAGAATATATGAAGCAGATATATGAGAACGTGGGTTGTAAGGGGTATGTAGAAACGAAAAGGTTAGCACAGGATAGGAAGGGATGGAGGATTGCATCAAACCAGTCTAAAGACTGACGACAGCAAAAAAAAAAAAAACGCATTCCAATCATACTAATGTTGCATATTTAATTTATATATTTTGTGTGCGGAAAGAATATTGTTCCTCGGTCTTTAAGAAACATTATCGGAGGAACAAACAGCAGATTTCAATTTCCCCTTGTCACTTAGTATTTATCAAAGGGAGTGAAAAGCTGCATAAAACGTAGAAATTATCGAAACTATTAAATTAAAGGGATGCATTCTTCTTGCAATTATTGTTCATGGAAAGTAGTCTCCTTCAATCGGTTGTCCTTCATGGGTGGAAATTATAAGCAATGTATTGTACGACGAATGCTTCTGGCGAATTTAAAAAAGTGAGTTTGGAGATGTTGAATATTCTGGTTGTAATGTCTCTTCAGGTGAGTGCCTAATTTGCACGGGGTAATTCAGAATTTTTATATCTGAGATACTATGCGTAACTCAGCTCGCACCATCTACTACGCAGCATTCAAAGTCACTTCAATTTGCTCCTTTGAGATCAATCAACTTTGGACAATTTATTCTTTTTCACCGATCTCAACAAAGGGGATCATGTAGTTGAAAAAGAGGAGAAGCCATTTACGCTGAACTTTGTTTTCTTTGCACTTTTCCCGCTGTGGCAGGGTCGGCTTTTTCAGTATGCGACGGTTTTAGGGGATTTTGCCGTCTCATGGCTGAGCTTGACGCCTTGAAGATAGGAAAGATGTGTTGCCATCTGCCTGCAAAAAGTGTAACAATGTTCTGTGTGCGATAAGTGTATTTTTGTTTGTGAAAGATGTATTTTTGTTTTCAAAATGTGTGTGTATCATTGTTGCCATCTGTCTGCAAAAAGTGTAACAATATTCTGTGTACATAAGTGTATTTATGTTTGTGAAGTATGTATTTATGTTTGTGAAGTATGTATTTGTGTTTGTGAAGTATGTATTTTTGTTTGTGAAGTATGTATTTTTGTTTGTGAAGTATCTATTTTTGTTTGTGAAATGTGTGTGTATTATTGTTACCATCTATCTGCAAAAAGTGTAACAATGTTCTGTGTGCGTAAGTGTATTTTTTTTGTGAAATTTGTATTTTTTTTTTTTTTTTGAAATGTGTATTATTTTCCTTCTGGTTATACGCCTCATCGACGTCGGGGTCATTAGAGCAAGGTCTGTGGACAAATAACGGGAAGGAATTCGGCCATGGACATTTTAAATGAAGCATCCCGGAATTCGCCTGGAGTGATTTGGGGAAACCATGGAAAATCCAAATCTGGATACCCGGATGGGGATTCGAACCCATGTCCTCCCGAATGCAAGGCCAGAGCGTTACTTCTCACCCACCATGTTCGGTCATAAAATTTAATATTGTTTTCGCAAAGTCTGAAATTTTCTCGAAAGCCTAATACGGAAGACGATGGAGTATGTCTTCTGTGCATAGTTAATAAAACCACATAACTGAATGAATAAATATGGGATTTATCCGTAAATAATATCCTCTGTGGTATACTGTAGTTCCGAGTATCCACGTTCAATTACCCTAATACTATGTCTAACGTATGTTTCAGGTATCGTTAATCAGCTTTGTCCTTAATTACGAGTTGGCTAGGTGGCCCGTGCAACAATATCGCGAATGATTTAGGGTAAATAGTGAGGCTGGAAGAAGAACCGGCTCAATGTTAGCAATTGTTTATTTGTAAACTGAAATAGGTACGTAGCGGAACACAGCGTCTTAAAAACAATTAGAAAACACTGTTGGACACGTTAAACATTTATATGAAACAAATTCGTGGTGATTTACAACACGAAACAAAATTAAATTTACATGTAAATGACATTAAATTTTTTGTGTAAATAATTTGTAAAGTACAAAATATAAACATTACAAAACCTCTCTGTACGCAACAAGTGAAAATAAAACACAACGAAACTATTAGAAATAATGAAATGTTTTTCCTAGCAGAAACAAAAATATCCGAAAAGCTCATTATTCTAGAAAATACACTCTGGTTATCAATATCTTTGTGATGTGTGGTGCTCCTATCTAGTGGTAAGCGATCAGTCTTTATCGACGCAGCTTGACTGTGAACTATCGCATACCCATCCTTGAGTGTTCATAATTCCTTTCTTAATTAATGATGGTACCAAAGTGGAGAAGGAATCTTTAAAATGATATTTAATTTATCGATTTTGGTTTATTATGAATGAAGAAAGATGGCTTGTTACAAAAAAAAACGATCAGTCCTTATCGACGCAGCTTGACTGAACTATCGCATACCCATCACCTTGAGTGTTCATAATTCCTTTCTTAATTAATGATGGTACCAAAGTGGAGAAGGAATCTTTAAAATGATATTTAATTTATCGATTTTGGTTTATTATGAAGGAAGAAAGATGGCTTGTTACAAAAAAACACATTTTAGAAATCATTTGTATGTGATTTGTTTGATTTGAATCACATTTTTGGTGTGATAAATGATGTTTTTTTAAAAATGTGACAAAATTTATGAAAAATAAACATGTGAACATTAGTAACAAAGTTCTAAGGACCAAAGAATAAAAAATCTCAATTTAGAACCACTTAGAATTTGATGTCGGAGTTATTGAAAATGGCAGACGCCATTTCAACACGAAACTTTTAGTTATTTACAGGAAGATATTAAATAATTTTTTATTTATTCAGAATCATGATCAATACTAATGTATTCTATAAAAATAGAAGCACGTAAGTCTAAGAAACATCTTCAACGAAAAGCATTTTTTTTTAGATGTATTTGAACACATCGCCCGAGGCCAATGTGAATTGCAAGGAACAATTAATATTTCCAGTGCCTTCATTTGTTTGTACTTTTATACTGACAAGTGCCGAAAAAATTTTACTATCGCGGATATCCACTTAATATGACGCTAGTATCAGTCATGGTCAGCGCAAAAGGTACAGTTTCTCAAGATATTTTTGGCCTCGAGATACGCAGAAACAAACATACAACAGTATGTGTGTCATATTCTAGGCCATTTTCTCTTTATTAGGCTTTTTTTTTTTTTTTTTTTTTTTTTTTTTTTTTTTTTTGCTTATGGCTTTACGCCTCGTCGACGTCGAGGTCATTAGAGGGGGAAAGGAATGGTGGTATGGAAAGGGAAGGGAAGGAATTCGGCCACGGCATTTTAAAAGAAACATCCCGGCATACGCCTTGATTTATTTGGGGAAACCATAGAAAACCCAAATCTGGATGGCTGGACGGGGATTCGAACCCGCATCCTCCCGAATAATATACCAGTGCTTTACCGCTCACCCACCACGCTCGAAAGCTCTTCATTAGGAGACGGTCACTTATGGAGCTGGATGGGGCCAGAGTGGAAAGATTTTCTGGTCTCATGATGCAGCCAGTCTTCCAGGTCCTACTCAATATCGTGGCAACTGAGAATCTAATCATGCTGGCGCAGCTGTGACACGATGAGGTGCGCACTGTCTCTGGGAACAAGACGTCTTCATTTAAGTTGCATGGCAGGAATCTCTGATACACCTAACACAATTATCATATTGGAAACCATCACTGAATAAACTGTACCCCATGTATCAAATCAAGCACCTCTCAGGAACAATCACTGTTTCAAATTAATAATTACTAGGAGTACGAATTAATCTTGTATCTGTTTCCGATTGTTCTACTAGGAAAATTGACTTCGAAATTTACTCTTAATAGAAGGCTTTACGATTTCAGTGTGGGTTCCAAGGAACGGGGTAAGCTCATCTCTTGGCATGAGAATGAAACAGTTACACAGTTGCCATCACTGTAATAAGGTACTTGTTTCTGCTTTATCATGCCTTCCACTGTCTCAGTATTATTTTTTTTGATGAAATGATTCAGACGGTGATTTCCATATTACTCGGAAGCTAAACACAACGTCTTTACCCGTCCCTAATGACCTCGCTGTTAGAAAGACGTTAAGCAGATAAAAAAAAAAAAAAAAAAAAAAAACGTGTTTAGTGGTTTGATATTTGGAACTCAGAGGTACGAAATATCTGTTATACTCATTATTGGTTATATGGTTGGTTTCCCGTAACCATTTATACCTATGTTAGAATGTATTCCTCTACTACTTCAAAAAGGGAGCGTCCATAAACCACGTAGCTCCATTTTGGCCTCCTGTGAACCCCCCCCCCCTTTTCCCCCGACGTAGCCCGATGTGTCTTTTGTCTCTACCCCTCCCCTCCCCCCACGTAGCACGGAGCCTTTTTCCCTGTTGATTCCAGAAGACATTTTGTACTTTTTCTCTTGTCAGACTATCGTAAATTACATATGGGGATAATTAAATGGTGGAGGTCGTTAGAACGGGAAAGGACTGGGGGTAAGGAAAGGGAAGGAATTCGGCCACGGCCTTTTAAAGGAACAATCCCGGCATGCTGTTTTGTGTTCTGTATCCCATTTTAACTGTGACAAATAATATGAACGAAAAGGTACGTGGCCTTGTTCGGAACCCCCCCCCCTTCCCCCAACGTAGCCATCGAGCCAATCCCCCCCCCTAGACCGAGCCACGTAGTTTATGCACACTCCCAAACATGGTAGCCGTGTCTACCAAATGCCAGAGCGTCCTCAATGACAAAAAAAAAAAAATTCCTTTGAAAATACCGTGATGTTACCAGGTGCCGCAAGTTCTAAGTGAAACATCTTTTGTTTAAGACCTGTTCAACAATTCTTTTTTCTAAATCAGAAAGACACGTATAATGTGAAGATTGTCAGCTAGAATGAACGAGAGAGTTCACTTAATTGAAATCGTATAATATTTGAGACCATAATCTTGTTATCTCTGCAAAACAATCCCTTTTTAAGCAATGTGGAAGTATTAGGGAGGTTTTTTTTTATATTACCGCAATAACTGTTTATTGAATAATCAATACTAGAGCAGTAACTTATGTCGAAGGCAATGAAATTTATGATCAACGACACTTACGCATACCGTAATTTTTCGTTTTTGGTGTTCACGGATTCACCGCTAAGTTTGTCTCCAATTTTGTTGGTAAATTTTTTTCATGGATAGTCGTTGTGTCTCATTAACTCACTCGGCAACTTAGGACGCCAAAATGTGGCAGACGTCAACCACCAATATTTACTTGCTCACCTATTCCATAAAGTGGATACGCTTTCGTTGCTGAATCATCCTTTCCTGACGTTTAATGTATTTCATCTAGCTTTTTTAAGAGGAACGAAACTATTTATATAAAATTACCCATCCCTCAGGCCAAATTCGAACTGGTGACTACTGGAACTAGATGCTCTAGCACCGGGGTCTGCTTTCGTGTAGTTAATTTGTAATATTCCTCTCCTCGTGCAAATTTGATCATACTAAAAAAAAATAAAAAAAAATAAAAAAAAATAAGGACAGGCCAACTTTCCGAGTCCCGGCAGTGCTCTTGCCTCGTTTTGTAAGGTCAGATTATTCGAAAAACGGCCTAGCGAGAAGGTAGTTTTGTTTATTGGTTCTGTTTGTCCTGTGATTTGTGTAGTTAAAATAGTTTGAATAGAATGTTTATTTTTGAAAGACGCAGATACAATTTTTATTAAAACAAAAATAACTGAACTGGCTCGACGCAGCTTAACTAAACTGTCAGTTGGCCATAAAAGGAAACAGTCAAAATGAGGTGGTTTTATTGTTTCGGATTTACGCCTCGCTGACGCAAGGCTTATTCTGTAATACCAGAAACTAAGAAATTGAGAGGAAGCGTAGTGTTGTACGTTTAAGGTGGTATCACGAGAGAACAGGGCTCTGTCGGGAGTAGCTACAATGATTCTAAATCAGTGGAAATCTACAGGGTGATTCAAAATAACGTGGTCAAAATGACATGGTAGATCAGTCATACAATAAGAATCAAAAATCGCATAGTAACAGAGGGTCGCAACTGGGATCCGGAACCACTACAGGGCGTCTAAAATAATACTGACACAAAGAGAAGAAACAAAACAATTATAGATCATTTTATTGATAATTACTCACTCACATGCGACTAATGCAAGCCAAATGTTGAGCCTACAGGAGATGCTCAAAGTTTTTGCCACATGCATCGAGAGAAGCCCGGCATCTCCGTTGCATGGAACGGCGCACCTTCTCAAGGATACCAGGTGTATCTCGAACACATCCGGCTGCCGCAACCAAGTCTTCCGGCGTTTCAACAGGTGTTTCATACACAAGTCCTTTTAAAAATCCCCCGAAGGGAGACAGGTCTGGTGATCGTGGTGGCTCGTGTTTGTATCGCAACGCCCTCTCGTGGCTCTATCGCCCTCTACAGGCGTTTGCGACCCTCTGTTCCTATGCGATTTTTGATCCTTATTGTATGGCAGATCTACCATGTCATTTTATTCACATTATTTTGAATCACCTTCTATAATTAATACTTACGGCTGGGTTAACCATTGCATAGTGACGCTCTAAATTAAAATCGATAAAAAGTATTTAATATTACATGGGGTATACAGCCCAGAAGTAGAACGATATTAAGACACCCAGGATTTATATTACACACTACAAGAATCTCTGAATGCCACAAACAGAAATAATTATATAATCCAATAGGACAGATTGAGACGAATAAAATAGTTACACTCTTTCTTACATTTCGGTAAAATCCTTTTAGTGGTTTTGAATATTATGATCCGACCATCTGGAGCGTGGTAAATCGTCAATACTCACCAATGAAGGTTATTCAATTGATGGCGTGAACAAACGTTTCGTAGGTTTGTTTTACAGAGAGATACCTGCCAGAACAAGTGTAGAATTAAAAGACTAAAGGGTGTTAGTACATCCAACCGCTTTCGACGGACGTATGTGATTCAAATCAGACACTACAGTCGATTATGGTCCTTCATGTGAGTGGACAAGGAAGAGGAGACATAGGTAGGTTTTCAACATTCACTACGGTTACGGCTATCTCTTGCATGAACGATTTGTGATGGACAGTAACTAGTCAGGATCGATTACCGCACCAGGTAATTGTAATGGGAGGACAATTCCTTGCTATTTCTGCTTTTATGTGAGGACACTCCCACCAAGATGACGTGAACTAATCAGAATCTTTCAGAGTTTCTAGCAAGATGTGATTAACTGACGAACAATGGCATCGGAGAACAATTTTTATAGTGTGTCAGATAAGGACACGAGGACAAGCGGCTGGCACGGTCGAACCCGAAATCCAGAGGAGAGGGTACACTGTGGAGCTTGGAGGTCCAGAGACGGTTCGCGAAGCTGACTCAACGGACTTAACTGTCAGCTTCCTCCGACACAAAGGGGGCGGAGCTAGCGAGCTGGCTTCTCGTTGCAGACGTCACCGGTTCGAGCCATGTAAGTATTGTGTCCACCCTGTGTTGTCCTGTCACTTGTAATCATCAATAACATCAGTAGACTCTACATACACAATTGAGAGTTAAAAGAAACACAGTTACTGGCTGAATGGCTATAAGGCCGAATGCATCTATAAAAAAAAAAGAGGGGGGGGGGGGGTCGCCTCGATACACGATGGTAACAAGCATCTTGTTTTGAAAGCTCAAATTGTTTAAAAAATAATACACGTTGTAAAAGCCATGTCATCAAGTATTATCTTGTTTGTTTTTGAGATTGCTAGCCTCATATAATACACATGGTTTTCTTTTAACAATAGTTTATTCATGTTAAACATTCATTAATATTTTTGAGTCACAATAAACGCAAAAGTGAGTTTAAATAAATTTTAATTTCTAATGCTCTTTCATTTATAACCACATTTTTCTGTTAGCAGGTACTAATTAATAAATTTAAATAAACAATTAATCTAAATGATCAGTAATTAATGTTTATTCTTCTCAGCACTTCGTTAGAATAGTTATAGATGGGGAATTGACCGTTACAGAATCTAAGGGGACCGCATGAAGGACAAATAATAAATTCTATTGGAAAATTACTCAATGCTACTCTCAAGTTATTAAAGGTGAAAAAATCAAACACTTTTTTTAGCCTTAAAGATATAGCTACGTTCAAAAGGAGCTTCTGAGGTACTAATTAATTACTTTTGTATATGACACCAGAGTATACAGAGGCCAAGATGTCCACAGTGACCTAGCATGTGAGCGGTATGGTCTTAAAGGCACCTGACTTGAGATCAGAAGGTTCCCGGTTCGAATCCCAGTATAGACTAGGATTTTCATAAGCGCTTAACCCGACCTTCACTTCTATCACAGCTTACTGTGTAATATTAAATACACCACAAAGCTCCCGTGGTTCTGATTCCACGTCAAACAGCAGGTTCCCTCCAGCCGGCAACATTACCGGGTTAGACAACAAGCACATTGCGCGGCGGATCGAAAACTCTGTCAATCGGCGGCCGAACAATCCTTCGAGATCTCCCGGCAAACAATACCATCCACTAATTTGAAGGAAAAAAAAAGAAAAAAAAAGCTGTCACGAAAATGGCAAATGCCTAAGGGTGTTTTGTGTCTTTTGCCTCAATGGTGTCAATGTCATTGGAAGCGGGAAAGGACCGAGGGTTATGAACGGGGAGGAATTCGGCCATGGTCTTTTGATGGAACAACCCCAGCATTCGCGTGGAGTGATTTCGGGAAACCATGGAAAACCGAAATTTGGATGGCAGGACCAATACCCGCGTCCTCCCGAATGCAAGGTCAGAGCGTTACCACTCGCCCACCACGCTAGGTCAATGCCTAAGATATCGTACAAGATAAATCAACTGCAAAAACTCAAATGAGACATTTAACGTACATTAGCTAAAAGAATAAAATGTATGTCTTTTCTGCCGACAGAAACATGACGACATGAACAGAGAACTACTTCAATTCTAATAAAATAAATTTAAAATGCAACTGCTGTAGTACATATGAACATTTACTAGAGTGGAAAATATCTTTAGTATCTCCTAGATAAAAAAAAGGATAGGTTGCAAAAGGAAAAATACCGAGCTGAACGTCTGCTGTGTATAGCATTTTAGAAATGTATATAAAAACAAAAAGTGTAAAGGTTCATACGTGCAAGATTTATTTATTTTTCTATTTTTTTTTTTTTATTTATTCACAACTTTCTAAAGTCTAACATCAAAATGCGATTTAATTATTACGTAGTTTCCCGCCATCTACTGAAACCAAATGATTTTGTTGTTTAAAGTTAGAGAACTGTTAAGAGTAGGGGTTTTATTAGAAAAATTCAAGTACTTGACTACATATAGCTTAAATTTCAATAAAATTAATATTAGTTACGTAACCCCTTAATAAATCCACCAACAGTAATTTACTACACTTTGTATTGCTCTACTGCTAAGCGTGGTATAACAGCCAGTGTATAAGTAAAGACCTTCAGTGGAATCCATGTCCTACAGAATGAATTCCTGCTGATATGGCCAGCGCTATCCAGGGTCTTCCGGTGGCTGTGAATCCCAACTCCTCTCTGGATCAATACCGTGCTGACGAGATGTATTCTCTCTCTTTTGTTCTGTCAATTTACTGTTTATTTCCTCCTTTACAAATGTTCTTATATAGTATTTGATTATAGTGTGTTCAGTTAAGAGAGGCGGCTCAAGGTCAGTCTACCCCCACTCCGCTGCCTTAACCCCTCCATGCGCCTAGGAAAGAGCTGCCGGGCATGCGCAGACATGCGTATTACCAACCACAGTTTCACATCATAATAATGATATAAATTATTTACATGATATCAATGAATAAAATTTATTGCTTCCAGTCATCATTTCTAGTTTCAAAAGATGCGCGAGGCATTTTGAGAACTAAATACAATTCTTAGTAGCGTTTCCAAATGGAAGTTAACTACTCGAGATTTGAGATGATAGTGAACGGAAATAGTAGTTTTTGTTTACAGAAACCATTGATAAAAACAATCGCAGGCTTCCAGACAGTTTGGCTTCGTTACATACACGCTGCACGGTTCCCTAAGAGGTACATTAACTTTCTCCTCAAAGTTTTATGAAGAAACTGTACACACCAAAAATAATTGATTCTGATAATCTCCTAAATAATGATTATCTGATGCCATTTCACTTATAGCGATTTTTAACCCTGTATTCGTATAAACACGACAATACTGCAACAATGCCTCTTCCCTGCCTGTAGGCAGCGGTCTGCTCGGAAGGGAAGGCAACAGGAGGGGAGGTGAGCTGAGGTGAGGTGAGGAGCGGGGTGAGGGGAACATGACCTTGACCCGCCTGTTCAGAGAGCACAAGGTATAGGGGATTTTTTTTTTGCTTAGGGGGCGTTCATTAATTACGTGACCTCAAAATAGGTGGGGAGGGGTCCGGCAAAATCTCACCAAATCCTAACTTAAGGGGAAGGGGTCAATAAAAATCTCGAGTAAACTTTTTATTTCAGATTGCCACCCTTCAAAGAGCAGTAAAGCCAAAAAAATCTTCAAAAATTACAAGGTCAACCGAATGTTGGAAAGGGGGGGGGGCTCCCGTCGAGGTATTTAGAGGCACCAAAGGATTGGTGGCAAGGGACGGGAAGGAATTCGGCCATGGAATTTTGAAGTAACCATCCGGCATTCACCTGGAGTGATTTTGCGAAAAAACCCAAATCTGGATGCCCGAACGGGGATTCGAACTGGCGTCCTCCCGAATGCAAGGTCAGAGCGTTACTACTCACCCAACACGCTTGGTAGACTTAATTAATTTGAAAACTGTCCTTTCCATTTCGCTGCCGCATCTTCTTTATACTATAAAGGTTCAAATTTACTGCTGTAATTTCGCGGTCTTTTTTTATTATTATTTTATATTCTTATGTGGGGGAGGGGGGGGAACCAACTATAGTGACGTCTCCTTGTTTTTATTTCCCGCATCGAGGTATTTGGCTCTTGGCAGTGAATGGCCGTGCCGCTTAGTCGGCGTTATACGTTTCTGCTGACGCGGTGATGCTTTGCCATGCTAGCCGCCGTGTGCCGTATGCTGACTACCCAAGACGTGAATCCAGCAAAATGTTGCGGAGAAGAAAATTTACTTTTGCGTATCTTTTCTAGCAGAAACTCTCATGAATGATGCAAAGAATAGCTTCCAGTGACCCTAGTGGTCTTTCCGTCAAGTCCGAGTGGTGAGAGAACAGACAGAATGACTTTTGAAAACATGGATAAGTGTCGTTCAAATACGAGTTTCGTGGAAATCAGGGATAACATCTACTGAATATTTACAAAAACATGGATTAACTCCATATTTACTACTCACCTTGAGTGCCAGCAGCTTGAAACATGTGCAGCGGCACCTAGCTAACCACCCCGGAACATGGGAAAGAGAAGCGTGAGCATTGTGATATGGTACGTTTAAACCCAAACATAACAGAACTATTGTAACTCGCTGAAATCTCTCCAACACTAACAGGATCCGTATCCAGATCCAACCCAGTAGATAGTTTGCTGTTTCACGTCTTGTTGGAGGTGGCTTCAATGTGACGATTCTCAGAGACTATTCCAAACTGCGCCTGTCTCGTACTGAGCGCGTGAACTAGCTACTCCGAGGTTTTTAATCAAATAACCCCCACTCTGTTCTTCCTGGCTCGACAGGGCCGAGGCCCTATCACTAGTGCTGGATGCGATCATAATGACATGTAGCGTATCCTTCATACTATAACATTTAATTTTAAAATAAAGGAAATACTGCAGACTCGTTTCCGTCACAAATGGACAGATATGGGCAGATATGTTGTGATTTTTTTTTTTTTTTTTTACTTATTGCTTTACGCCTCGTCGACGGCTAAGGTCATTAGAGGCGGGATGGGAGTGGCGACAAGGAACGGGAAGGGATTCGGCCATGACCTTTTTGAAGGATGCATCCCGGCATTCGCCTGGAGTGATTTGGGGAAACCATGGAAAACCCAAATCTGGATGCCCGGACGGGGATTCGAACCCGCGTCCTCCCGAATGCGAGGCCAGAACGTTAAACGTTCACCCACCACGCTCGGTTTGTGAATCTCCCTCTCATAAGTAGGTGACGGGATGGCGCCATAAAAACAGGTCAATTTCCCAGTGAAAACATACTCCAGATGCTTGTGTTTTGTTTGGCCATGAACATAAAGCTATCCAGGTGTGTCATACACAACAAGGGCTTAATAAGGGAGTTGGATATATCAAAGTTGATCTCGGAAATAGATATATGAGTGTGCTTGATAGAGAGAATATAGGAAAACAGTATTGTCTGCCGACATCACCCGTGGATTTGGGCAATAACAGGGAAGGAATCTTGAGGCGTATGACGTATGAATGAAGTGTTATAAGTTTCCTCCAAATGGTGACTTTGTTAATAAAATATTGCTAATTTTTTGTAAAAAATCTGTCGCATGTGGGGGGGGGGGCAACTCGAGGAAGAGGAAAAGAGGGACATCACGCAATTGGCTGCTGCAGACGCCAGGGGAGATCACCAAAGTGATCGGAGAACTGGCTTCGAAGTGTCGAGGATCATTCGATGCGGCGGCAATCTGAAGACTACCTGCACTATTAGTAACTTGTTTAAGTAGTCATTAGTGATCATATACTATACAGTCTGGATATCAGAGGGCTGATATCTTCAGGTGACTGGTGCAGCCTGTTCGACTGCAGAGTCACGGTAAAGACAATTTTCATCTGATCAGTTTACAACGTGTGTTTGCCTATAGCCACTCGATCGCCCAGCAACGACCTGGGCAAAGCAATTTGCATGATAAAGAGACATGTTCTATCGAAGCCGAGACTCTGAGTTTAAGTCATGTGCAGTTTAAACTTTTATTTTTTGTGTGTGTCACACTGGATTATCTAGCGGGTCTAATGGAGATCGCGATTCCGCTACAACAACATACAGTAATATCGTTGGAATACTGCTGTAGTCAGCCGCAAGACGTATAATTCTCAAGCAGTAATTCCGTTATAATACAGCCTGGACCATTATTTTCAAGCACAAATTAGGTTGTAATACAGCCTGGACCAGCATGATACCGTTAAATGTACTTCGGGAAGAATTTATAGTGGAGTCTTGCGTTTAACCACTGCAGTATTTTGATGTAAACTCCTGGCGGAATCGCGATCTCCAGTAATCCCTATCTAGCTCCCTGGGTTAAAAAAATACAGGGCGAGTCAAAAGTCCTTGGACACCTTCATAAGTTGGAAGAGTGAAGGGAAAACTGAAAAGTGATGATGGGAACAGAGGTTTGACTTTCAACTTATGAAGGTGTCCAAGGACTTTTGACTCGCCCTGTATATATTAAGATCAAGTGTATTACGTAGTTTGTCTCAGATATATAATTGATTTCATTTCTTTTTTATTGTATAATAACTTAGTGAACTATAACTGTAAATTCAGTACTTTGGTGACGATGTTTATAATTAATTTTCTAGACAATTGTATGTGCTGTAATGACTCGACCAAGTGGTGATGGACGTTGATGTTTGCTTTCAAAATATTTTTGATCGTTTATTTTGATTAAAGGTAAATACACCACGTTCGTAGTCAGTTAAATGTCAATTCCTGAATAAATAGCTAGATTATGGCATCCTTAGATTATAAAAATGATTGTAAAAGGAATAGTCACTCTACTCATCAAAATATTAAACTAATTATAATTTAAATGAACTTTAATTAGCATAATTAATTAAAGCGTCTTGCGCTTGGTAACAAGAGTGCTACTTCTGCTCTGGTCATAGACTCATCTCGTTCCTTAACTTTGCAGGCAGCGCCGCATTTAGGCTCCATGGGCCCCTAGGCTATACATGTGGTGCGGGCCCCCTGTCGGCAGTGGCCCTGGCTGCCTCCGGCTAAATATTCGAAATTCGGCCCAAAAAATTTATGGGCGACCTTTTTTTTCTTTTTTACCTCTACTACTGGCCCAGGCGGTGGTTCCAGGGTTGTGGTGCGGTCCCCCTCTTTGTGGTGCGGTCCCCCTCTTTGTGGTGCGGGGTCCCCCTTTGTGGTGCGGGTCCCTAGGCTACAGCCTAGGTAGCCTATGCTTAAATGCGACCCTGTTTGCAGGCTCACATGTCCTCAACTCCACCATTAAGACATGTATAATTGTCGTTAAGGTGATACCACTGGTTCATCACAGGCTTCCGAAAGGAAAAAACCAAACACGGACAATAAATTCATTATGACATAATTGATAGAAATACATCGAGAATTTAACATACTGACATTTATAGTAATAATCGATTATGATATAGGATTTTATACGGTGAACTGAATTAATCGTTTTCAGATTGTAGGACGAAGGCTACCCCTAGCATATACTGCTATGTCCTTACGGCGGCGGAAAGTCACACGGCGGAAGGCCGGTATGCAGGAGACGGTCACGAGCAACCCGAAGCAAGTCCAAAGAGCCGGTCGAACGTAATCCAAGAGACGCGTACTGGCAGAGTCCGACGTGTGGTTCACAGAGTCCAAAGAGAGTACCGAAACGTAGCCGAGAACGAGCACTGTCAAAAGTCCGAGAGGCGATTCACAGAGTCCGAGAGAGAATACCGAAACTGTAACCGAGACGAGCACTGTCAAGAGTCCGAGAGGCGATTCACAGTAGGACGGAGACACGACCGAAGCACAGTGAATACAGAACTGTCGAGTCATCATCATCATCATCGTCAACTGTCTGAGCAAAGCTCATAATGTGTTTCGTGAGCCAGGATACCCTATGTCACGTGTCTGATTTGCTTTTTTGACTTGGCTTGCTGTTAATGTCATGAGGTTGAAACTGGAGTCTAAACTGTCGAGTGGAGCTGCGCTGGCTGCATTTATATACGGCGGGTCGCCTCCGATTGGCTGCGGCGAAAACTATGACGCGGTGGCGCTGGTTGGCCCGCTGCCAGCGCCGTCTGTATGTTGTCCTCATCCATGCCCTCTACTGGGCATGCAGTGATGTCGGGACGGGATACCAGATATACGAGTAGTAGAAATTATGCGAGGTTTGTATTATAACACGTACAGTATATTACAATCTCACAACATTGTGAGCAGACAAACAACGCGGGGAGTGAGGCAAGGCTGCCCATTATCACCTGAACTTTTTTACATTTATATTTGTGATGCCATTAGCAAATGGCAGAAATGTGTACCAATCTGTTTTGAAGTTAATGACACTGTATTAGATACAAGGCATTAAGCTGAAGTCCCAAGTGATTTTAGCCGAGACCGAGGACAGCTTAAAACGAAGGCTACACTTAATGATGAAAATATAAACAAAAATTTAAAAAAATCAGGATTTAAAACCGAGACCGGTGGGTGAGCAGTAACGCTCGTGCTTGGATTCGGAAGGACGTACGTTCAAATTCCCACCCAGCCATAAAGAGTTCAGTTTTCCATGGTTTCCGAAATCGCTCCACTTCATGGTTCATTTAGTAGGCCACCTCCAGTGTTCTAGTCACCGACGAGTCGCATAGTTCGAAGAAAAATAAAATGAAAATCTCCTCTCAGAAAACTAAAGTAATGGCATTCAAAAGAGATTAACCATTCCAGGCTAAGATTGTTGTTAATGATTAAATAATAAAACAAATTAACAAAATTAAGACATGAAATAATCTTCACAATGTAACATTATCATTAATTTGCCAATCATTCTTTATTATTAACTATTATTAATATTGAATTATATAATATTTATTACATATAAGTAAGCTGAATAACTGAATTAATGTTTGTAACTTGATTTGTAATAATGCTGGGTTTCCACAGTCTGTAGTTTGTTTAGTAATTGGAGTAGCGTAGTGTTGTTGTCTGAGTTGTGTAACAATCTTTGACGCTGGGCAGCACAACTGTGCGGGTAGCGATGGTTGGTTGAGTCCCTGCAATGTAGCATTAGTATGCGTGTCTCGCCGCTTGGAGATGGTTGTATGCAGCCAGCTCATGCTCTACAGCTTTTAAATCATGGGAAACCTGTATAATTTTAACATAAGTGTCTTATAAGTTTTGACAATGAACGTTATTAATCAAATTCAATAATATTTCTCCAAGGGCAGTGAGTTTTTCATTTCCAGACTATGTCAAGATACCTCTCAATTTGTTTACCCAAGCTAACGGCTTGCATGTGTTGAAGTAGGAGAATTTGGGCCGATCTCGTCTAAACAACACTCTGTAATCCACCAATGCCAGGATAGCTTACATTTGGGCGAACCTGTAAGGATAGCTCACAACCAGGAACAATGAGGACAGTGCAAAAATGGAGAAACTTGACAGTACTAGTGTGGAGTAACCAAAAGAAATTCAAAGAGCGTAAGACAGGATGCAATAATGAAATTTTACAAAGTTTATCAGTATTGCTATATGGGTGCGAATCATGGACATTGAAAAAACTACAAATAAAGCGAACAGAAGCAACTGAATTGACGTTTCTGAAAGCAATGGCTGGGTACACTTTACTAGATGAAAAAAAAAGTGACTAAATAAGAGATTAATTCAAAATGTATCACTTAAATCATGAAATAATTAGATACGTGAAAGAAATTGATGAAACAGATGACACGCAAGGAACCAGATTACCAAAGGTGTTGCTAAATTGCAAGTGAAAACAGGAAAGAAGGAAGATAGGTTTGCTTAAGAAAATGAGGAACAAACCGTAAATGCGTGATTATTGCAGGCCATTTCTTCTTTTTTTTTACTTAGGGCTTTACGCCTCGTCGACGGCTAAGGTCATTAGAGGCGGAATGGGACTGGGGATAAGGAACGGGAAGGAATTCGGCCATGGACTTTTTGAAGGAAGCATCCCGGCATTCTCCTGGAGTGATTTGGGGAAACCATGGAAAACCCAAATCTGGATGCCGGGGTGGGGATTCGGACCCGCGTGTTCCCTAATGCGAGGCCAGAACGTTAACCGTTCACCCACCACGCTCAGACCATTTCTTCTGCATTTGCTTGTTCAAATAATAAACATTATAATTAGTATGCGAATGAAACTGTTGTTGGATTTTATTTATTGTAAATGTAAATAAAAAAGTGTGCGGTGAAGATAATTCGACGAGAGGCGAAGCGCGTCCGAGAATAAATAAAATCCAACAAGTGTTAGACTGGCGTACTCATTAAATAATATTTATTGTTTAAACCATGAACGGTTTAATCCTTGAAGATGATGATGGAATTCAAAATATGGATGGTGGACCCGAGCTCTCCGAATATCAGAGCTCAATATTACTATTTATCCTCAATTCTAGGTGAAGTTTTTAAGAAGTAAACGAACTTGATTCCCAACTGTGCATTTGTTCTGATTGCTTTTATTTGTTATTTCTTCTGTTCTTTAAACCAACATAAATATTGAGAATCGCCCACGAAAAATTAGGCTACAATCTAATTTGATTAATATGAATTTTACTGTAGTTCCTACCATTAATACCTCTTTCCATTTCGCAATGTCGTTGATAATCACACCTAACTTTTCTAATATATTAGATCATTCGACAACGGAAAGCAAATCCACAGTGTAATGAGTTACAACTACTGCTCATTTTAATTTGATTTAAGAATTGTAGGCTATTATATACGACATATTTATATTGAATGCTTAATATACGTCGTAAAAATACAGTTTCTTCTGATTTAGCAGTATATGTAAAAATTACATATTTCTTATGCTTTAAATTTTTAGAAACTTTGGTGGGAAACAATGTTTTACATTACAGACTCCATAACAATTATGATAAAGTAATTCCAGTTTAGAAATAATATGAAGTTTGATAAACTGTGAGAAGTGCGAGATACCGTGACTGGAAGTCAAGAAAAAGCTGATGAGTGACTCTAAACTAGACAGTAGAGAACACCATAAAGTGTTATTGGCGGAGTTTGAATCATCGAACACATAAAACAGATGGCTCACGAAAACTTTTGTACAGCAAAGAACGCCATAAAGTGATATTAACAGAATTAGAATCATCAAACTCATAAAGCAGATGGCTCATTAAAACTTTTGAATGGCTTTGCCCACAGTACTTTAATTTCTGTGATCCGTGTCACAGGAGGATGGACAATAAACTGCAAATGTCACCAATATTGCCAGTATAGAAGAATCGAGAAATTAACGTCAAGCTCAACAATATAAGATCCTGTTTCTGCATGAAGTAATTTCTTTCATTTTTTTCGACTTGTGTTTATCACGGCGGTTTTATAAGACGTATTTGTCTACCAAATCAAAACAGAAAATCGTTATAAAGAAGTGGTGATGTTAGAGACGATTTTCAGTCCACAAATAAATTAAAATAGAAAACTATACATTTGTTGAAAAATAACTTAATAAAACAAGCAGCGAAAGCAAGTGCAAAAAAAGTACTACTATTCTTAAGGACAGACTTTTTGAGTAATGGATTCCAATGGTTTATCTAATTCAGCTATGCAGAAATTAATTAATATCTTTGAACAGAAAATTTTCAGGTTTGATATGGTCTGTAACTTTAACGTATATAATTTGCAACGTAGTTACAAAATTTGCATGAACAATATACCCACTTCAGGAAAGTCATACTTCGGACAATGCGTTACTGAGTAGTAGTTTGATGTATATTTAACATTACTGATTTAAGTGAGTTTTGAAATATATCGACAAGAAAGTTGTATAATCAATTCATGCGAATATCCCACACTTTAACTTAAATAATTATAAATTTCAGGTTCAGAATTTTCAAAAAAAAAACAACAACAAAATAAACGTAGGTTCGGGTTACACAAGTCTCATACACATAGTCACATTGTTTCAAACTGTTTTGTTAAAGAATGTGAACTGCTTTTTTCTTTGCTTCTCAAGTCTTTATTGATAGTCGAAGTAATATCAAATTGATATAATTATACCCGGCAGAGATTTTTTACTAATTCAAAAGGCTCGATTTGTTTTGGTTTGTATTACCTCACTTAATGAAACATTCATCATTAATTATACATATAAGAAACAGATATACCAAAAACAAGTATTATAATAGATATGAACCTAAAGAAAAACTAAAAGAATGATAAATATAGTTATCGAAACTAAATTGGATAAACGTTAAGCCCCTATACAAACAGAAAAAAATCAACCAACTAAAAAGCCATAATAACTAATTGAAATTAAATTTTGCTGGACACTGAGCGATAAGGAAATTTCGATCTAATGTTGTTAATGTAATTATTTTCTATTAGCATTCTGCTGGCTCCGTAGTTGGATACTGAGAATCGAAAGTACCACTGTCCGAACCTGTCCTTCACCTCTGTATGTGAAAGACGCACTTTAGAAATTATCCAGCTTTGTATTTCAGGTAAAACGTAATCATTTTATATTATGACATCAAGTTCAGCAAATATGGCACTATTTATTAGAATATTTTGGAAAAGAAATGACTTCTATAGAATTTTTCGACCAACTGAAAATGCCCTATGCTAAGCTTACGGAAACTTCATATACTTCCTGACTACTCAAGTTAAACAACATGAAAAAATGATCAAAATTTACTCATGGGGAGCCTTACTAAGAACAGGTATTCATTCGTTGTGGACTGTTCTAATGTAGCTACAAGGCTATATATACTCAAATGTACAGTCAGTCCTTCCCTACGAAACACTTGAACAGCAATAGAAGATCGCGTCTTGTATATTAGGAGATGACTGTATTAATGAGATTGAAGGTGAGTGAACGAAGGCTTTCCCGGCGTGTCGCTGCAACCCGCGAAGAATACATTGAGATTGAAGGTGTTGAAACTTCTTTGTAACATCATTTGCCACACGCTGAGGAGTAATTGTATTAGATATATCTTTCCAGTTTCGTGTAGCACCACCTTTCGTCTTTTGGGAAGCCATACAGATCCACGATCCTTGAAAAATCTCCAATAGTTTATGAATAATTGATAGAGAGGGGTTAGATGCTCGAACCTCTCTTTCGACGGCATTTCAGAAGCGATGAGAGGAATCTAAGTAATTTGACTTTGCTGGCAAAGGAAGAAGATCACGTTGGTGCATTGTTCATCCAACAATTATTCAGTCTGGGAGCTACGACATTGTGCATAATCTTGTTGAATGGAGCAGTCATCATTGGGATGTTTCAGCTGAACACGGATACCACGGTAACATTTGCCGATAAAGGAAGATGTCACAGCGCACCAGGAATGATTTCACAGCCCCCGTAACAATGCCGAGACGGGAATGCCACCTCCAGCAGTTTGTATTGTACCCTGCTGATAAGGAGGAGCCATCACTTCATGGCATTTATGTAGTATTTGAACCCTGCCATCGGTATATACCAACATGAATCCCGACTCGTCAGTCCAGGTAACATCTTTCAAAATTTCTAAAGACCATGTGGTGATTCTACGGTGTCCATACTAATCTTTTTGCAGTCAGCACAGATACCCTGGTAGTACGATGGGTTCTGAACCACACAACGAAGACATTGGTTTGAATGACGAAGAGTGGTGGGTGAGTGATAACGCTCTAACCTCAAATTCTGAAGGACGCAGGTTCGAATCCCCATCCGTCCATCCAGATTTGGGTTTTCCATGATTTCCACAAATCACTTTTGATGAATGTCTGGATGATTCCTTTAAAAGGCCATGACCGCATTCATTCCCGTTCCTAGTCCCCGGTCATTTCTCGCCTTTAATGACCTCGATGTCGACAAGGCGTAAAGCCAAAAAATAAGCATCTTCAGCGATGAATCTAGGTTGAAATTTGCATTTGGTGTTTACAACTTATTAAATTACTTTTGACGTAATCCTAAAATTGTTAAGTTTGGACAGATGGCCATAGCACACAAATGAATTGCGGTTAGGTGCACTGCAGTTCATCTAGCTGGCAATATTTAGACAAATGGCTCTAATCTGCACGGCCGGCGTTAGGGAGGGGTAAGCGGGGAAAAAGTACCCGGGGCCCAAGCCCCAAAATGGGGCCCTCCGTCCAGCGTGTCTAGCTAAATAGAAATTAAAAAAATCTGATAAATGTGGTATTTGATTTTTTGTTTTTGATTAAAATTTTCTAACTTTATCCAAAAAAATGAAAGTCTAAAAAAATAAAAATAAAATAAAGGCGGGGGGCCCGAGAACACTTACCTGGGGCCCGAGAATCCTAGCGCCGGCACTGCTAATCTGAATACGCTTTTGTGGAAAAAGCAGACATATGCAGCTTCCAACCATAACACTAATGTAAAATGTAAGTAATAAGCAACCAGTAAAGATTGTAGTTGCAAAATTATGTCAAATATGATTTAATAAGTTCTGAAACTAATTTCAACGCAGATTCGTCGAGGTGGATCACATGCGGTAATAAAAAAATAGCAGTTGGATTGGCCTCATTTATTTCTTATTATTATTATTATTATTTTCTTTTTGTAATCAGTTTCTCGACTGGTTTGATGCAATCCTCCTTCCCCTCCTTTCTTATGTTAGCATCTTCATTTTCCTTTCAACTTACATCCTCAACTATCTGCTTTGTATGTTCTAATCTCTGTCTTCCTCTACAGTTCTTACCTTAGACTCCTTGAACACTTGTGCCGCAATCAAATTTTTCTTTTACTTCCTTTATTGCTTCCTCTATATACAAGTAGAATATTAATTAACTACAACCTTGTCTCATACCCCTTTTAACTGATGCATGTCTCTCATGATTCTCTACTTTTAAAATAGCCACTTGATTCTTACATAGATTATAAAGTGTTCTATCTCGATATTTTAGACCTGACATTAAAATTTTGAACATCTTGTCCCACCTAACGACATTAAAAGCTTTTTCTAAATCAACAAATGCCACAGAAGTAGCCTTGTTTTTCTTGATCCACCCTTCAAGTATTAACCTTAAAGTCAGAATTGTTTCCCTTGTATTTAGTTTTTTCCTAAACCCAAACTGATCTCCATCCACTATCTTTTCTACTATCCTTTATCTTCTTAATAACAATTAACTGACTACTTGAGGAACATTACTTATTTCCTTTGCAAGAAGCTCCATTCAGATCAGATTTCTAGGCAAATATCTAGAAGGCCCTCTCTAGGGTTGTGGAGGTAGCTGTCGTACTGGAAACTATGTTCTCATAAAACCTACGTGATACATTTTAACATTCTGACAAACAGAAATCAGACGTCTGTTGTGAACGAACGTTATGTCTTTCTCTGAAGGTACATCTGTTATATATATATAAAAAATAACTTCACCATCTCATATACAATGAAAGAATCTTGCATATCTGGTACCTCCCAGAATCGACGCAGAAAAATGACTGAAAAAATTCAGTGATAAGCATTAATTTGCTGCAACACTGAGCTCATTGTTCCAAATAAATCACAAATACTTTCTGAGGAAAAATGCATATTCCTAAATTTTTTTAAAAAGAAATCCGTTGTAATCTTCCTTTTTCACAAGTTATGAAAGTAGCATTAAAATTCTCCTGGTGTAAATTTTATTTATCTGAATAAAATGACATTAAGAGTAAATTTGTGATTTAAAACTTGTGACCTGTTCCTGATTCTCAAGATTTCCTGGAATTGGTTAAGTGAAACGTATATTTTCAATTCGTACTAAAATATCATAAATGTATAAATTAAGAGGATAATGTTGAATCTGTTTAGTATAGAAATTAATTAGTCTCTTGTTATGAACATAGGTTCTATGAGACAACATATATTGTCAACTATTAATCGTAACATTTTTGAATTAGTTCAGAAACAGATGTTACATATGTTAAAGTATATAGTACTTTCTTTTGTTTCTATCATTGACTAATTACGCATCTCAACAAACCAATAACAACCTACATCCCAATTATCTGTTTCATCTATCCTTCTTCGTCCTTTGCTGTTATCCCCATGGAATGTTCCCTGCAAAAGCAGATTAAGCAGTCGTCCACGTTTTGAAGTGTGATCCACCACACTGTCTCTTTTCTTTATAAGAGTTCTACAAACTCTTTCCAGTCATTTCCGAAACACATTCACTTCGTAATTTATCTGTCCTTTTAATTTTTAGCATATTTCTAAGACTTCAGTTTTCCATCTTTCCAGCATTTGTTATGTTTTACTTCTGTGAAGTGTTGGGATCCACACATACGATTTTACCAATTTCTTTCTTAGTCCTTACGACTGCCAAATTGCTTTTTTGTTCCATTGAGGTCATTAGAATTGGCAAAGGACTGCGGTCGTGACACGGTAGGAAATTGACCACGGCCTTTATAAAGAAACATCACTACATATGCCTAGAACGATTCCAGGAAACTGTGGGAAACCTAAATCTATAGGATTAGATCCACGTCCCCTCAATTGCTAGGTCCGAACATTACTACCCACCTATCAGAATTGTTGGTAACATATTCATGTTTTTATTTAAGGAAAGGGTTGGATATAAAAATAATTCATGCTTTTATGTCACCTTGTGTCCAAGATGCTACTGTGTTTCAGTGCTCGAAAAAGGAACATGGAATGGACAGTTTCGGCTAGAAGTTGTAAATCATCGCATCTGATTTTCGGAGCCAGTAGAAAAATGAGATTCACAAGAACGAGGTTTTTCTCGACGTTGAGAATTAATATAATGTTCTCGCGTGATTAGCCGAGTTAATGACATGTTTTCACACGATATTTGGGCGACCAAATTCACTTCACCAAAAGATGGTGGCAGCGTATTTAATCGCCGAAATATCGCGCGAAAACACCTCACTAACTCGGCCAGTCACATCATATTAAAAATGATATTAATGTCGGAGCTGTTAATTGACACGACAAGATCAGTACTTTCAGGCGCTTCGTGACAACTTACCCGGATTTTCACGCTTCACTTGTAAGGTGACAAGGTCCCTTACATACTTTTGTGAATAATTTTTGTTAAAAAATTAATTAAATATTAGTCTTGCTTGTATTGTGTATACAAATGTGTTAAATTGGTATGAAAGAAAGAAAAAGATAAGCGTATAGTAAAGTGCCGGAATATCTATGGACAGTGGTCATCTATGATAATGGATATCTTTGGACAGCGGAAAAGAGAGATGGGAATATAGCGAGTTTTGGACGAAAATATAATTTATAGCTGGCACTTGGTTGAATAAAACGGAATGTAAAGAAGTGTATTTTGTACCAAGTGATTATAAATAAAAAAGTGCTTTCGAGTGTTTCTTCAAAGAATCCACTGTCGCGATATATATTATTTATTCATGTTTTTCTGAACTGTGAGTTGAAATAATCTGCCGGCTGCTGCAGCTAATATTACGGCTTGAAGACGGGCAGATTAAAACATTTCAAGAGGAGCTAAGGTAAATTACCTAAATCCAGGAAGAGGGGATCTTACACACTTAGCGGGACCGGCATTTATTCATAATGGAACCACTTAAAGTGGAAACAAGTATTCGCACTAACCAATCTCTTATGTTGGCGAGTAAGAACAGGAAACAATTCATCGACCACTGTATTCTCATACCCAGCGTGGGATTTCTCGGCACCAACAATAGCCCTAAGAGACGATTACCTATCTCGATGATTTTAGGCTAGGAATGTTTATGACTTCTAAACACGAGAAAGTGAAACGAAGGGAAAAAAAGTAGTAGCTGCCGTATATTTGGTTTACATGGTTAGTTGATATAGAGGTTAGAACTTCATTAACACTCAGATGAATGGGTCAACGAACTAAAACGCAGCAAGACAAAAAAAAAAAATAAGTGGTAAGATTGGAAGCCCGACTGGGCCAGACAGATTCCAAACAAAATGTCTCTGCGTGGTTGACAGAGGACCAGCGAGACTTGACAGGACTTGGCTGGTCCTTTGACAAGTTATAAACAGACCAGTGAGACATCTAAAACAAACACAACAGACCTGCTAGCCGTATTTATAAAATTTACCAGAATTGGTAAGGCTGGTGGACCTAACAGAAGAGAACAAGCTAAGACCGCACAATTTAAACACCACGCTGTTGGCAGAACTACCATTAAGAACTACCTGCTTGTAAAATTTCCTTGTCAAAAATCTCACTGCGCCATTATGTAATTAATTACTACGTTTCGACTCCCGCATGGAGAAAACTTCAGGAGGATGCCAATTTGGTCTTGAAACAAAAAAAAACAAAAAATAGAGTCTGATAATCAACGAAAAAATTTTATTGATATTATTATGACTGCTAAAAGTACGAAAGTATTTTTTAAGGCTTATCCACTGTGCCCATATTTTTGTAACATTTTGTTAGTCGTCGATACTAATATTTCATTAATCCTCGTCTATTCGTTGGAAGGTAGAAAGATTTCCCTTTCATCTAAAAAATACATCATACTATCCCCTTGCGGCGAATCAGAGGTTCAGTTTATTTTTTGGAGTGGATTGTCTGAATAAAGTGCTTATCTCGCCTCGAGCTGCATTTACTTTCATTGCAAGAAGTTTATAAAGGCACGACAGTTCATTAGGATATACGAGAGAGGGTAAAATCCGGTGCTCGTCTTTCATGCCTTCTCTTCCGAAAGATACCAAAGAAGCCACCAAGCATAACGCCTCTCTCCGACTGACTAATCATTGACCGTCATTCCATATACCTTGTGGAGAGGTTTGATACTTGACACAAATCTTACAACTTGGTGAATCATGCACTCGAGATTTAATAACCTGATTTTCACCGAAGCGTTGTCGATCGTGAATTCGCATCATACTTTGAACAAAAGTGCAACTCTAGACGAGAGGCTTACTATACTACCCTTTGCAATAAGTTATCGGCCTCTAGTACAGCTGGGGATGCAGATTTTTCTAAGCTGTATTAACAACTTTACAAAATGTATCAGGAAACGTGTTTATTGAAGGGCCAAAAATCGTGGCATGGGAAGATGCAACCATCCAGATGGCGCTAACAAAGAGGAAGAAACGTATAAATGTACCGTGCAATGTCGCGGCTTTCATTTGTGCTCTCGTGAGTCAAGAGAATTGTTTTCTGACGTGATTATAGCCGCACGGGATTAATTAACAGACTTTGGATGCGGAATGGTAGTGGCGCTAGACACATAGGGCACACTGTCTCGGAAATCGTTCGCTGATTCTACTTGCCTCGATGCACAGCCACAACAGTGCCCCGTGAATATGTAATTTCCGGCACTATCTGCCACCATGGAAAACACAATGGCTGACTACAATGACCGAACCCAGTGACGTCTGCGTCGAGACGTTATTGTTGATATACAGGCAAAACTGTGTCAAAGAACAACAACACACAATGTCGGAATTATGACAGTCGTGATCGTGTGGACAGTGCAGCGAAATTTGGCGTTGATGGGATATGATAGCAGAAGACAGCACGAATGCCTCTGCCAACAAAACGGCATCGGCTGTAGCAACTCTCCTGGACTCGTGAATAAATCGGTTGGACCATGGATGACTGGAAAATTTTTGATGGCCAAATAAGTAACGATTACAGATAGTAAGCGCTGTACTGTCCAAGCTGGTGATAGCTCCATCCTGTGATGGGATGTGTTTAGGGGGCGTCCATTAATTACGTGAGGTGTTTTTCCGGAAATCTGGCCATCTGTACATGCCCCCTCCCCCACCAAGGTTAGGTGAGATCTTGAGGGACCCCTCTCCCACTGCTGACAACCCCCTAATTTTTTACTATTTTTTTGCTGTTCTGTTCTCAAGGGAAGGGCAGTTAGACGCCCCTAACGTTGGGATCGAGGAATTAAAAAGCTAACGTGTGATTTCTGTAGAGAACTTCCCCCTCGGTGAGATTTCATTGGATCCCCTCCCCCTAATTCTAATGGACGCCTCATTGCATGGCATGGACTGGGACCTCTGATCAAACTAAACCGACCAATGACTGGAATGTTCAGATAGCTGGAGAACATTTGTAGCCCTTCATGGCCTTCATGTTCTATACAAAGACGAATGTTTCAATGTCACCTTGCCAAAATTATCAAAGGTTTGTTTCGAGGATCATTTTGTACAGTTCCAGTGAATTAGATCGCCAGATATGAATCCAATTCAACTTAAATAGGTCATATCATTCATAATGGCCTGAATCGGCAACACTTTCACTTTTATGGACGGCTGTAGTGGATGGAAGCATTTGCTGATTATTTCGTCAAGATCCTTCCGACATATTCTTAACTCAATGCCAAGTCGGGTTTTCGCAATTCGCACACGATATTAGGATGTATCACACTACTGTTTTCACTTCAGTCTAAACACAGAGAGTTTCCTGAAATTCCAAGTTTCTTAGTTTCTCACTAGCATCGCCGTTTTATGTTCTAGTTTTAACAGGGCTGTATGTTCCAATTTCTAGTCCGAAAACCTGCTTTCTTACTTTTCGTCCCAGCTGTTATCTGTAAATTAGTAACATTGCGCTATGGTCATTTGATCCGATGAGGTTCCAGGAATAGATTATTCATCCATCTTTAATTTTATTTAATTTATGGATTTACGCCTCGTCAACGTCGAGGTCATCAGTGGCGGGTTCAGACTGGGGACAAGGAACGGGAAGGATTTCAGTCATGGCCTTTTGAAGGAAGCGTCCAGGCATTCGTCTGGAGTGATTTGGGGAAACCATGGAAAACCCATATCTGGTTGCCCGGACGTGGATTTTTGTTTTGCTTATGGCTTTACGCCTCGTCGACGTCATTGGGGGTGGGATGGGACTGGGAACAAGGAACGCTCGGTAGCATTTTAAAGTTACAGTTCGTATAAACGATAATTTGGAAGAGGTATTTCATCCTAAAATCGAATATGTACGCCAAATGTCACAAACAAGAACATTTGTTCCTATTACAGACATTTGTTCTATGGTGTCTCTTCTATCCAACGATAAAAGCACAGCTTACAGAAATTACTCGTAAAACAGTTGCTTAGTTATTCATGTGAACGTCACTTTGATGCTGTGAGCTGAAGAGGAGACACTCCAAGGGCCTTCAGGTTCATTAAAACGCCCACTTGCTTACTGAGCCCCCCTCTCCCCCCCCCCCCACGTACATTGTGCATTTAACAGCGGCGTAAAGACAACTTCTGGGGATCGCAACACATCCCAGCTACTCCCGAAACACTATCTCGTACAGTCCAACTTTTAATACACTGTATCTGCCGCTATTCTATTCGTGTGGAGGCGTTCTCTCTACTTTAGGAGCGGAATATCTCTCCGCCTGAGAGTCCCACGCAAGCAACACATCAGCTTTAAATCTCGCGTCTTAACTTTATTGCTGCTGGAGAAACAGTTTACAGCTGATTTTTACCCTCGAATTAAAAACGAAAAAATACGACACATACATCAACACAACCCTCCAGCTGTTTCACTCACACATACCTCAACATAATAACAGGCTCCAAAAATGAGAAAAAAAATTAAAACCTAAAGTGACACCGCTATAGCTATTTGAGTTTTACAGCTTTTTTTAAAGTTAGTGAACTAGAAATGAAGTAAGTCATTAGAATATGGATTAAAAAGCACACTGGAGATTGTGATTTTCTTGACTCAGGCTGGTAGACTAATAATATCCTCGACTCGCCATTATAAACTCAGTGCATGAATGTACTAAGGCACTGAATGGTATTAAAAATAAATTTTAAAAGGAACATATAATGTGTTGAACTTGCACAGGATATACAGGGTGTTACAAAAAGGTACGGCCAAACTTTCAGGAAACATTCCTCACACACAAACAAAGAAAATATGTTATGTGGACATGTCTCCGGAAACGCTTACTTTCCATGTTAGAGCTCATTTTATTACTTCTCTTCAAATCACATTAAACATGGAATGGAAACACACAGCAACAGAACGTACCAGCGTGAATTTGTTACAGGAAATGTTCAAAATGTCCTCCGTTAGCGAGGATACATGCATCCACCCTCCGTCGCATGGAATCCCTGATGCGCTGATGCAGCCCTGGAGAATGGCGTATTGTATCACAGCCGTCCACAATACGAGCACGAAGAGTCTCTACCTTCCTGCAATTGGTCCAACTGGCGGTGAATCGAGGAAGTACAGTACATACTAACGAAACTAAAATGAGCTCTAACATGGAAAGTAAGCGTTTCCGGACACATGTCCACATATCATATTTTCTTTGTTTGTGTGTGAGGAATGTTTCCTGAAAGTTTGGCCGTACCTTTTTGTAACACCCTGTATTTTACAAAATACGAGTAAAAGTATCACCGACAATGGGGCATAAAGAGAAAACATCTCCTGAGATATATATTTATGTTGGCACCCATTAGATTCGAGCTGTAAAGGTTTGTTAGTTTTGTTACAGATGAGATGAAATAACAGTTTGTATGAAACCGATATATGCTCACACTGAAACATCAGCAACGCCCGGACCGGCAGCACATAGCACACTGTAGTTTCACGTTTTACCGAAGCGGCTAACACCGAGCGTGGTGGGTGAACGGTTAATGTTCTGGCCTTGCATTGGAGAGGACGCGGGATTGAATCCCCGTCCGGGCATCCATATTTGGATTTTCCATGGTTTCCCCAAATCACTCCTGGTAAATGTCTGGTTGCTTCCTTCTTAAGGCCATGGCCGAATTCCTTTCCGTTCCTTGCCCCCAGTCCTTTCCAGCCTCTAATGACCTCGACGTCAACGAGGCGTAAATCCTTAAACAAAAAAAGAGAAGATGCTAACAGGTGCTATTCACCGTGTTGCCTTTAATGAAAAATTGGTATGGACGAGGAAGTGTACTACAACACTACGCTGCTCTCGGTATCAGCCACAGAAGATGATGCGAACGGAAATGTACGAAACGTGGAATTTGATGACCATCACTCTCCACATACAAAAATACGTTTCCAGAAACATTCTGTGTTTTTTTCTTTTGTCGTTACGACTTAGGATAATAGTCATCCCCACTTCTGATCTAGGCCAAGAAAATTTTGGAAAGCTAGTGAATGGACGTACGGGACGTGATTCCGTAAACATTTAAACGAAATATTTACTAGATCTATGAGAACGAAAGTCATTTCTTTCTCTAGGCTCCACGCAACACCTTGGTGGAGTGTAATTACTCTCGTTTATGACGCTGTAGTCTCTCCAGTCTTGATTTACTGGTAAGAGCACACCCACTGCTGGTTCATTAACACCAACCAAGAGTATTATATTACATGCTAATGAGTGGAATTAACCGTTATATTTTAAAATTAGCACTTGTGTCTCTAAGCGCACCCCCATGTATCATGTTGCTGTTAGATTTGAGCCTCATTGGTGGAAGAAGTTATGACCATTCAGGACATGGCCAGCAGGATGCTGCATGATTAATAATCATCAATGTGTGATTAGCTGAACCTTCTTCGAAATGCGTATGGAGTTAATAACAATAAAATGGAATGAGAGCATTCGACGCCGCTGGTGGTCATTGTTCCGTCGGATAAAGATGTTAAAATAGGCGACTCTCAGTGTATTTCGAAAGAGTAGGTCTAGAATAACAGGTTTTAGTGATATCTGTTAAGTATAACAATTTAGAATTTAAGTTTCCCGTATAACCAATGTACAAGAAACATCCCTGCCAAATAATGGAACATTTTATATCACCTGCAAAATAATCAGAAGTTAATTTGTTTATAACGCTATTTTTTCGATTTAGTGGCATAGCATACATATATTATACGAGAGTTACCTTTAAAGTTTTTACAAACTACCACTAGAGGGTACTGTTGGGATATGACATTTATACAGTTACATGGTTTAGTTACTGTGAAATCTGTGGTAGCTCAGAAATTGGTAATTTGTTTACGGTGAAGTTTTTTTTTTTTTAATCGATATTTCACGTGAACGTTTTTGCTGCATGATTTTCTACGATTTTAATAAAGGTATAACTCAACAACAATGCCTCGAATCACTTCGTTCAACATTTTGTAATCAAGCATCAGAATAGAATGTTTTCAATTGGTCGTCGTTTCGAGTCTGGCCGAGGGCATGGGTGTTTAAGTGTTGTGTGTGTGTGTAAATGTCGTGTCCGTCCTTGTTGTTCATGTGTCTATACCTAGTTTCAACAATACACAGGAAGAGTAATTAGAATAACATTGAGCTGGCTGTATGGCCTATGTAGCCGAATGCCATTAAAAAAAAAGAAGAATTTCGTCGTCGTCGTGCTTCCATCAGCGATGAATTTCGTGAAGGTCAACCAAAATCGGTTGTTACTCAAAAAACAACGATGCATTGCGTAACTTGATTGAAGAGGACAGGCATGTCACTTACTGTGAAACAGAGGCATCCCTTATGCATGTCAAAGACTGCACTAAATTATATTTTGCATGAAAATTAGGCTGTGAAAAAAATCTGTTCTCGACGGATTCCGCATAATTTGACGAAAACTAAAAGACAATCTCGTGTCAGTTGTTGTAAGGAAATTCTCTAAATTTATTTACAATATTGTAACAATAGACGAAATTTGAATATATTCGTACTAGCTGGAAACTAAATAACAATCAAAATGAACCGAATCCAACAAAAGTGGCTCGTTCGCGAAACACTCCCAAGAAAATAATCGCCCGTTTCTTTGGTTATACTGGGAATATCGTGTCCATTGCTTCAGAGGATATAGGATAGAAGAATGGTACACAACAATTTGTTTGTCTCAGAAATAACGATGCAATCAAGAAAAATAACCTAAAACGTCGCATCATGACAATGCCAGTTCTCCACGGCAAGTCAAACGATTATTTGAGGATAAAAACATCGAGTTAATGCCTCATTTCCCTTATTCATGTGACTTATCACATAATGGTTTCTTTTCGTGCGTGGACAGTGATTTTCATCACCGCAAGAAGCTGTTGAATCCTACCCTTTTTTTTTCTTTTTGCTTAGGTTTACGCCATGTTGACGTCAAGGTCATTGGAGGCGGGAAAGGACTGAGGTCAAGGAACGGAAAGGAATTCGACCATGACTTCTTGCAGGAAGCATTCCGGCATTCACCTGGAGTGAAACCATGGAGAACCTAAATCTTGATGCACGCACAGGGATTCGTACCCGCGTCCTCCCGTATGCGAGGCGAGAGCATTACTGCTCTCCCACCACGAACACGCTCGGTATTCGAAGCGGATTTTTTTTAAAGAATTGTTCTAACGCATGCAAAAGTGTATAAAACTTAAAGGCTAATATATTGAGAAACAATAAAACGATATGTATTAAAAAATCTTTGCTTTCATTTTTTTTGTAAAAACTTAAAAGGCTTATGGATCACCTGTCTTGTTTAGAATCCACCACACCCATTCCTATTAACGAATTCCTGTATACGCAACCAACGCTTGTGGTTAGCTGCTATATTATACCAGTTAAAAAGTTTTTATGTTTACGGTTTCGATGAATAATTTCTGGCGGAAACAGGAAAAGTGCGTCTGATGATGGGGGATGAGAAAGGCTAAGGAAAATGAGGAAGAGTGAAAAGTTGTCGCAAAGTAAACTTGTTAGTTCACTTCCCAAGGAGCAGACATCAAGATGGTGAGAGAATGTTTCAACTTCCTGTCGTTACGGAACAGATCAGCCCATTGCACTTTCCCCATCCTCCTTTACTCAGTTCTCCCCTCCAAATACACTTATTTTTAATTTATTGGTAGCTCCTAATTTCACTAAATGTAATACGCAGCACTGTTCAACATGTTTCCCCCTGTCTGGAGAAAATTGGAACTGGAAAGTCAATTATCAAAGTTGATACTACCTTAATGTACCATTAGAAAGTTTAGGAAGGTCGGTAAGCAAAAATCAACGTAGCACTCATTTTTGCGGTTATGACGAATGTTTTCATTCCACGCTTCGAAATTAAAACCGAATTCACGTGTCACCCGTTTTATTAGGTGTTGCTCGGCTACTCAGAAAAACAGACCATCGTTGCGGCAATTTTTTTTTAACGGGGGGGCTTTTCGACTCGTCGACTGTCGAGTTCATTATAGCCGGGAGATGAATAGGGAGCAAGGAACGGGAAGGAATTTGTCATGGCGTATTTTTAGGAACCATCTGGCATTCGCCTGAAGTAATTTAGGGAAAACGTAGAAAACCGAAGTCTGGATTACTGGACTGGGATTCGAACCCTCGTCCTCCCGAATGCGAGACCCAACAGCTATCATTCACCCACCAGGCTAGGGCGCAAAGAAATTTAATATTTTAGAAGAACGACATACGTGTTTTATAATTCACGCGAAATAAATCTTAACCAGAGCTAGAGTATCGAAATATGTTTTTCTGTTTGTCTTACATTGCTTAGATTCTGTAAATACATTGGTTAAAACAGAAAACCGTATACTAATAATGAGGTGTGAAAACTACACAGAATGTTGGTTACGATTAATACTGAAATAATGGTAATCCTGCAACGCTGTGAATGTTGAATGTAACCTGTAGACTTTTCCAGTATCACTGTGAATTTTTATTTTACAGCATAACACGGCAACATGTAGCAATGCTAAAAATGGGTGAAGGAGGAATAATTTTGAATCACAATGACAGCTGACACCATCACGATCAGGCACATCCCAATGAGAAGCCTTTCAGCTTTCATACGATGCTACACGCAATTATTTAAGAAGCACAGATGGATATCCTATTTCAGAAGCATTGTTTATTGGAAATGAAACTCCCTCGCTCACAATAATAACCTGACAATCCTTTACGACACTAGTGAATAAGCTTCGCATACGTAGGATGTGTTGTAATTGAGCGATAAAAAAATATTATAGCTCAAATATATGGGAGCGTCCATAAACTACGTATCCCGTTTTGGCCTGCTCTGAACCCCCACGCTCGCCGACCTCGGTAGCGTAGGGGCTAGAGTACTGGCCCCGCGTTCCGAAGGTCGCCGATTCGAGTCCGGCCGAGGGCATGGATGCTTAAGTGTTGTATGCTGTGTCCGTCCTGTGGTGTCCATACTTAGAAGTTACAATATATACTGAAGATACTGACTTACTGGAAGATATAAGACATTCACATTGAATTGGCTGTATGGCCTTAGTTGCCGAATGCCATTTAAAAAAAAAATACCCCCACGTAGCCCGACTTGGCTTTTGCTTCTACAACTTCCCCCCCCCCCCCCCACCTTCCCGCGTGGCATGTAGCTTTTTTCCGTATTGATTCCAGAAGACATTTTGTACTGTTTTCCCTCGCCAGACTATCGTAAATTACATACGGAGATAATTAAATGACGGAAATAAATATTCACATGATGTTGCGTGTTCTGTACCTTAATTTAACTGTGACAAATAATACGTGGCTATGACCGAGCTTCCCCCCGCCCCCCTCCTTTCCCTCACGTAGTCCAGCGTAGCTTTCTAACCCTCCCCCCCTCTCCCCCTAGGCTGAGTCGCGTAATTTATGGCTAGTGAACAGACTAGCAGGCACCACGCAAGTGTGCGCAAAATATTGTTGTATTATATTTGATATTAACACTAAAAATAATTTTTTCTTCAATGAATTTAATAAGTATTAACCATTGTGAAGTGTTGATTCATGATGACTGGCGCAACTGAAAGGATAATGACCCTAAGCCTTCAAAGGAAATTAATTTATTGAATTGATAGTAAAGAATTTTTACGTCATAATTTTTAATATAAAATTTTGCACTGCCAGATTAAAAGAATCTTGATTTTTAAAAAAAAAATTGAGGTAATTACAATCTTGAGAGGATTGGGGACAAGGAACTGTAGGAATTAAGTCATCGCCTTTCGAAGGAACCATCAGAACCATAGAAACCATAGAAAAACGAAGCCTGGATGCATCAGGGTCGACGCCCAAGTAAGATTTATTTCAGAAGCTTTGTACAAGTTACTCTTCGCAACAGGATTGATTCTGTGGAACATATTTAGCAATCACAGCAAATTTCGTTGGATAAAATTCTTACCGGAATACGATTAGGAATGAAGCGTCCAGAAATGCCACGCAATCGTGGTTTCTTTTTATGTTGCTCACTCGCCAATGCGGACTTATCGATCCATCCCTTTATTATGAATCCTGTCATTGTAGGTATTTCCTTATGTACGCATTCACATCTGACATCCGGCCGATCTGTTTTTCCAGCATGGGAAGCGTAGAGAGAGGTGGCGACTATTTTAAGTTCGGCGTGCAGCCCAGCTGAGCTGCCCAGCTCTTACGTAACAACACGGCTGCCTGCCTGCATTCAGTATTTCAACACTTTTTCTCTTGTTTTTTTGTTTACGAGACACAAAATACAGTTGCTGCTGCCATGTGTTAGCGGTGTGGATATCAGCAGATCTTCCAAGATGTTTATTTGAAAAAACAACTCATCGAGACAGTGCGAATGGATTTGGGTGTTATTATGCAGGGCTCGTAATCCTCATGATTGTATACGGCGCTGACACGGGGTTAGCTGATTAGAGTCCTAGTGGGGGAACAAATTTTCATCATAAGGGGAGCGTCCATAAAATACGTGGCTTGGTCAAGGGGTGGGGGCGAGGGGTTGACTGGAAAGCTACGCTGCGCTAAGTGGAAGGAGGGGGCGGTTCCGAGCGAGCCCACGTAGCTTTCCATTCATATTATTGTCACAGTTAAAATGAGGTACAGAACACGCGACGGCAAGTGAATATTAATTTCCGTCATTTAACTATCTCCGTATGTAATTTACGATAGTCTGACAAGAGAAAACAGTACAAAATGTCTTCTGGAATCAATAGAAAAAATCTACGTTATACGGACGCGGTGGTAGGAGGGCGGGGGGGAGGGAGTTCACAGGAGGCCGAAATGGATCTACGTGTTTTACGGACGTTCACTATGTGGTGCTGGTATTGGTGCACAATTTCTAATCACGAGATTATGCGATAAAGACTTGGGCTAAATCTCAAACCTCTCGGCAGTGTAAAGGAAGTTAGGTCAGACAATTGCTTGAATATGGTGGTGTAGTTTGGTAACCACATTTTGAGAGTTGGAACGCGTGCAAAAAAAAAACAGCTAGATTTGTTTGTGGTGATTACTGCAGGATCCAGACAGTAACTGTTATGATAAAGGAGCTGCACTGGGAGTCATTGGTAGACAGGAGGAGTGCTGGGAGTCTACAAGGTGATGACGATGAGGCTTGGAGGGGAGAATTCGGAGCAATGCACTGAATGGAAAAGAAAACTATGAGCACACGCTGGCACTCTATTTCATGCATAACGGAGTGGGAAAATTTTCTTTTGTGGCCAAGGGAGTAAACGTTTGGAATATATTACCAAGGAAAATCATGAATAATTTATCAAAACCGCTGAAATAATTTAAAATTCGTAAATCGCAAAAGTAGGTGGGTGGGTGAATTTAACGCCCACAGTAAATAATAATAATAATAATAATGGAAGAAGAAGAAAGGGGTAAACGGCATGCGCTCGATTGCAATCAAAAATTCAGTTCAGTTCAATTTTCCAAGAAAGCGGAGCTGGGAATCCACTAAGCCTGGGTTACCGGGTAAAAGATGTAATAATCACGTACAGATTGTCAACAAAATGGTTGCTTTTTATGTCGGAGCTCTGAGAAAACTATAGCCTCGTGTGTGATATTACCACGCTGGAAATTTAAGTTTTTTTTGTCCAAGTACAGTTTGAGCATTTATTTATGCACTTTCTTTATCGACAACTGCACCGAATCAGTTTTTCGCCATTTTGAACTCGTATGTATTCGTTCATTATTATTATCACTTTTTTTAAATTCTTGCAATTATCTTATACCATTTTCTTACTTGTCCAAAAATCATTGAATAATTTCACACCTTATTACTATTTATTATTAACCCTGATAACCCCTTTTACCATGGAGAGTTTAGCCAATTGAACAGTTACTTATAGAAATAAAGAGTTTGCTGTCAACATCCTTAATCGCTTCCTGACGTCAAAGCATCCGCTGCATACAAACAGTCACCAACTATCGCGACGATTGTTAAAATCGCCAAAACGCAAAAATACGTTTCACGTCAGTAAATTTTGCGATAGTTATACAGTATAACTGGCGAGATATACGGAAATTCCATGGGGCAGTTTATCAGTATCATATAATTTTTTTTGAACATCATTTAAACCAATAACGTATTCCAAAAGCAGTAACGAAGTTCGATTTCGATCAATGAAACGGACGTTTCCGTCGGCTGATATTCCATTCAAAATTAAGTTTATTTCCTCTTTATAATTATTTTTTTCGCATATTGTCCTCATGTGTCATTACGAAGGTTGGTAACTATTCTTCACTTAATCGGCCACCTACCGGTTTTAAAGATATGTTAGGAGATAGTTATAGGCAGCAACTGAGAGATGTTTTAAGGAGATATTCGCATTTGACTGAAAGGAAACTGAATTAGCCTCAGCCTTTTACCCATTGAACCGTCGATTGTACTGAATTAATTAATTTAAGATGGTATCAAGATAGAAAAAGTAGAAACATTATTTAAATTATTACGGTAGACACGCCACATGATAGTCGCGAAGTTACTTTGTTGTATATCATCTTTGATTGCTTCGTGACGTCACAGCATCCGCCTCTTATAAAACATCACCAACTATTGCGACGATTTTTTAAATCACCAATGCGCAAAAATAAGTTTCACGTCAGTAAATTTTTGCGGTAGTTATGTAACTGACAAGATATGCGCAGATTCGAAGGTGCAATGCATCAGTATCATACTGAAATCGCCAGGAAAACTGAAGAAGGATAAAATAATCAGATGTTGAATACATAACTTTTCTTCGCGTGAACATGATGTAAACGAACGAATTTGTGGAAGCTCAAATATTTGTATCTGGTTTACAGTCAGAGTGGCTAAGAATCTTGCTTAAAACAATGTTTCCCTGTCTACTAGAAACCAAATCATTCTTGTTTTTATTAACTGAAATCAGGCAGGCAAATGAGATGTTAAGCAGAAAGTTTTAATCAACTCCAGAAATTACTTTGCTAAAAATGATAGTTCTTTATCCTTAGAACTAACACCCTTTCGTAGTTGGTAAGATCTGAAATTATTATTTTACATTGCGAATAAGGGCTTTTCAGTTCTTGGAATATCACTGATTTTATTGGAAAAGCATAGGAAAATTATTAATCAATACAGTGAGATATTTACACATTTTAATTTCATATGTAAACTCGTGGTTCAACACTGTTAACGATTTAGAATTTCAGTTCCACTTTCAGACCCCTGCAGTAGAGATATTTCACTAATTAACATTCCAGAACATGAAAAATTTATTGCGTGAAAAAATAACGAGTCCTCAGAAATGAGCACATTAGCATCTCTCAAACATTTGAAAAACAAATAATACGAACTTAACTATTCCGCGTCACACTGAAAACTTCTGATGGAAGTAAAAGCACAGTATAAATTACTTAAAATTATCTTTGCCTATATTTTTAGTTTCGTTGTGCAATAAATGTGTAAAAGCGAAAATATACGCGAAAAGTATGCCATACGAGCAGGTTTAGTCTAGAGTTGACTCAGAGGTTCTATCTTCGAAGTAAAAGATTATGACGAAACCAAAACAGAATCAGAATGATCTTACACTTGATTGTAATTTGTTGCCTCATTATAGTTGTCCTGTGGTGGTCTTTGTTTAAGGGTCTTTCCGATGTGACAAGAGAATCATATTCGTTTATAAATCGAAGTTATGTTTAATAATAATAAAACGATCTAATTTTAACCAAGCTGGAGGACTATTTAACTATCCTACAAAAAAAACGAATTTCGTTGTAATTTGTGCTGATATGTTGATGCTGTCGATGGTATGGATTCGTAGAGCAGAGATGTCGAAAGAAAATGTATCAGTAATGTTGAAAAATAATTTTCTTTGGAATTTAATATTATATTTTTCAGTGTCATGGTGTGATATTTCAGTTGCTAGAGATTGAAAAATAAATAGTTCATTAAAACTGGTTTATACAATAAGCCATACTATTTAAAATAATTAACGAATAAAAAAGATTGTGTGAAGCGATTTCACCTTTGGCGGATCCACTTTTTAATGAAAAAGTATCCCGTTTTCGATTTTAATTTTTTAAATCCTGTAACAAATTGCATATAAAATGTTCATTGTTTTTAAAATATATTACTATTTTGACAGTAATATTTACTACTGAAGAAACAACGATCTCTAAAAGTGTTAGCTGACAGTGCTTCCTTGAAATTTTGGTTTCAAAAATTGACCTAGGACGCAGAAGGAATTTTTTAAAAGAATATTTATGGAGAACAGCGCTCTGTGCAAGTGACGCGTTGATTTCACATATACCAGATACGAGTAGAAGGAAAGTCGGAGCATCTTACGCGTGGTACTATTGGCGAATGATGAAAATTAAGTGGACAGACAAACAACGAAATTAAGTGTTCTGGAAATGATGGTTAAGGAAAGTAGTTTGTGAAGAAGTCTCAGAGAAACTAACGACAGAATGGTAGATCATATTCTAAGACATACGTTAGTGGGGGGAACAGTCGACGGAAGGAATTTCAGTGGACGACAAAGATTATAACATATGAAGATACACGAAGCAGATTGCGTAAGACAGCTACATGCAGCTTAAGAGAGGAAGTGATCGAGGATTGCATCAAACCAGATGAGAGACTGATGGTACGAAAAATGTATACACGGCTAACTATTAACAATAAATTCACATAACGGAATCAATTCTCAGTTTCATTCTATCCAATTTCGTTTGTTTTGTTTTTTGACTTATGGGAATTACTCCTCTTCGACATCGGAGTCTTTAAGGGGGAAAATGGGGCAACGGAACGGGACGGAATTCGGCCACATCCTTTAAAGGAACCATCCTGTCATTCGCCTGGAGCGATTTCGGGAAACAATTGAAAAATCGAAATGTGAATGGATGGACGGCGATTCGAACCCGCGTCCTCCAGAATACGAGGTCAGAGCGTTGCCGCTCATTCACCACGCTCGGAAATTTTGGAATACAGTGTACAAGAAATATCTATTGTGCACCGTTGTTCTGCCGTGCTGGAGACAGGCCACACGTAATTGCAAAAGTTCAAATACCAGTTATCGTAGATACGATTTTCAGGAATCGTCTTGGAGGATGCGGACATATACCCCACATTTCGTTTCGGAAAGATTAATTTTACAAACGGAATAACACAACACATATTACCACAAAGAGTACAGGCTTCGCAAGAAATAGGTAAAAAAAAACCTCAGACATTTAATTAAAACCGCCAAGTCGAAATACAACTTTCTCCTCTGGTAATGGTGAGTGACTTTAGGCGGGAGATAATGGGTCCAGGTTATCCAAGGAGGAAACGAAACAGTTACAGATAAACATGTCATCCAAGCAGCGGGCCTGCGTATCACGGTAATCAGAGAGGCTAATCGATCTTGCGTCGTACCCTGGAGGTTTCAATCAACTATTTACCTCGCCGCAGAAAATCACAGCCTGGCGAAGTTCTTTCTGTAAGCTGGTTAAAATATTTTCAAGTCTATAACAAGATGGGGCAGCATTAAATTTCCAAACAGCGTTAACTTGCTAAACTTGTTCGAGGCAAGATGGAGATTCATCATGAATTCCGCCTACGCCAGTATGCCCATTGTTGTTTTTTTCCCCCTCTTACATGACCAAATAATTCAAAATAAATTTCCTTTATCGGGTAATATTAAAACAGAAATAACTTTTTAAACATATGACTAATTTTTAAACACGTGGATGGTGTATTGCACACAAGGTTTTCTAAGCGAAGTTATATCCAAATGTTATTTCACTGCCTTTCAGCGGAACTTTTTTTAGAGCTTCGCTCAGGGGATAAATTCATGTAAAGTAAATTACTCTGAAAATCTTCTATCCTTCTTTATGGTAATCAATTCTTTGAAAATTGTATCATCATTTAGTTTCTCGTATGTTTACAATGCAGTCAGTTATGATTGTTTAAGAAACGGAAACCGAGCGCGGTTGGAGAGTGATTAACGCTGTGGCCTCACATTCGGAAGGACGCCGGTTCGAATCCCCGTCCCGGCATCCAGATTTGGATTTTCCATGGTTTCCCCAAATCACTCCGCCGGTATGCTTCCTTTAAAAAGGCCATGGCCGAATTCCTTCGCGTTCTTTGTCCCAAGTCCCATCTCTCCTCTAATGACCTCGACATAGACGAGGCGTAAAGCCATAAAAAAACCCGAATCGTCTCAGTCAGACACGAACAGTTCTTTTGCTCTACGAAGTAAAACGACGTGACGTTGAAACTATAATTAATACATAAGCACGAAGAGTGAACTAACAATCGACTTATGATTCTCTATTATGCTATGAAAGTTGAAATGATAGAACGGAAAAACTAAAATGCTTATCTTTCGGATGGATACACGAAGTCTGTTATTTAGTGAGCAAGATACCAGAAGCATGTCTTAATAAACACGCAATGTTGAATAAGGCAGTTTGTACAAACTACGCTAAAGTTCCATTATAACTGACGCCGAATTTGTAGTAAATTTTTGTTGACATCGCTTTGAATCACCTTAGTTTCTCCTTCATAAATGTCCTTTCACGGAAATCGACACGGTGGGTTATTATTTAGCAAGTGTTTTTATGTTGTTCTGAGCCCTATTACGGGAATAGTGTTGGAATATTCTCATCTAGGGTCTGTGCATAATTTAACGTTGATAATTCTCTAGCTCTGCTCGTTGAGAGACCTATGAAAATTTTCTTGATGTTCTGCCCAATATTACTATTGTCCTCTGCTGTCACCTAATTTCAGCTATACACCAACAATCGATAAAAAAAAATATGTGAAAGATTTTTTTTTTTACTTAAAGCTCTACGCCTCGTCTACGTCGAGGTCATTAGTGGCGGGAAAATATGGGGGACAAGGAACGGAAAGGAATTCGAACATGGCCTTTCGAAGGAAGCATTCGCCTGGAGTGATTTCGGGAAATAATGGAAAACCCAAATCTGGATGCCAGGACGGGAATTCGAACCAGCTACCTCCAGAACGCGAGGCCAGAATGTTACCGCTCACCCAACACGCTCGGTGAAAGATGTTATAACATCATAAAAAACTCTCGTTTTCTTGACATACTGCATGTAGGTCAATTAACAAGCACCTCCACAGTTTATAAGGTAATTTGATGACAGAAACACCCGAACAGCACATACCACTGACTGCTACTACTATGATTGACACTGGAGAACTAGTAAGGCTCCATACTGCCGACATGGGAGTATTGGAAATGTTGTCACACTTCCCTCAACATTCGGTGTCTACATTTGAACTCTTCACTGCGGCAACGACTTCACTCAACTGCATTATTAAGGTGCGCAGTTTCTCGCCTCCCAGTACTGATTGTATTATTGCTGCTAAGGGAAGAAGAATCTGGCCTATCAAGACTTCAAGAAGAAGTTGGCTACGTGTCGATCACTTTGTTTATTTACTTATTTACTGCCGCTTTCTACGCTTCTAAAGAGCAGGCGCAAGAATCTCGTCTCTTCGTTGTTTTAACAAGTTACTGTGATGGTTGAAAAACGTGTTGTATCACAAAGAAACCTAGGCCCCTGTTCCAATTCCGCCATCTGCGAATGGTGATCCTAATTACGGTTTCCCGTAATCATCTAGTCCAACTTAAAAAAACCTTCGGTGACTCCCCAGGTCCGTATTAAAACTGTGTCAGTGATTTTAAAAAATGACGTATTTATTTTTCTTTCTATTGAGAATATACCTTCTGACCGAGTAATCAAATGCTTTGCACTCTGCGGGTTGTGATATATTCTTTGCCGTGGTGGCGGCGCGGGAGGCGAGAAGGTGGGGTCGGCGGCCACATAGGAACTTTTATTTTTTTTATAACTGCTTAACGTCTCCTATAACAACTAGGTCTTTAGAGACGGGAAAGGATGGGGGGGGGGGCAAGGAATGGGAAGGAATTCGGCCATGGCCTTTTGAAGGAAGCATCCCGGCATTTGCCTGGAGTGATTTGGGGAAACCATGGAAAACCCAAATCTGGATGCCCGGACGGGGATTCGAACCGCCGTCCTCCCGAATGCGAGGCCAGAACGCTAGCCGTTACACCACGACGCTCGGTCACATAGGAACAGTTTGTTTTCTTTCGTTGCCATCAGTTGTCCGAGTACGGCAGCTAGTACGGACTAGCTTAGCTGCAAGCGAGGATAAAAAGTAGTTCTCAGAAGATCTGCGCAAACCTCCACGTCTACTATAAGTGGCAGTGCTGGAACCAAATCAAAACCGAAAAAAATAGACATTATAATGACGGTAACCTGAAATATGGTAGAAAGAAGGGAAAAAGGCTATAGTTAGTAAATGATTCGGTTATTTGCGTCTCAAAAATACAACCACGATTCAACAATATATTAAAAAATAAACGGGCACAGCCTTCTTATTGAAACTTTTGTATTTTTATTGTATTGTAAGACCTGTAATCCTTGATTTCCACGACTTACAGGTTGAAAAACAGTGGTGTAGCCTAATGTTGGAAGAGTGCCCAATTTCCAACACAAAGATAAACGCTTCACAAAACTAAAAGAATGACTGGCAAAATGCAAATTTATGTTGGTACCATTAGTCTCACTTCACCCCTCGACCCCTCCTTTAGTGTACATCGTTCTTTTCGAACCCTATGCTGTCGACGGAACGCATCTTGCTACAAAAATAGCGTGATTGATGAGTACTGTTTCTACCGCAGGTCTCCAGATGTCTCTGAATGTCCAGACTTTGCTGTTACCGTGACGAGGCATACAAAACTTCGTGTATGGCGCCACTGTTTGTTGAATACTTCACTCACCTTTTGGCAAGCTTCATGCACGTCTCGAAACTTCAAACGCTGATGTTGGGAACGTTCCTGAATCAATATCTGCTGACTGACATTGCGAAATGAGTCATTAACTTTAAGGTGCATTGTGACAATCTAATTCCGTAATAGATATTTTTAAATTAAACGATAAAAATAACGCCACTGCGACTGTTTTTGTATGCTTTAATGCCGTACGCGTTTCGCCTCTCTTCGAGGTATCGTCACCGACGAATCTATGATAATTTTAATGTGAAACGGTCTAAAGGTTAGCATTAACATGAAGCCAATTTATGAGCCAGCAACCAATATCGTTCTAATGCCGTTGCATGTGGCAAGTAACATACAGGGAAATATCCATCTGGTGAGGTTATATGCGCAACAGGATCCGACAACAATCTTTGGCATCGCTCAGCCTACGTTCAACGCTGGGTGGATTCTGGGTGCAAATTTAGTTTTTCTTACAGTATATATATCAATCCGTTTTGATTAAAGTAACTACCTGTTAGTGAGAATTATTTAGTAATGATAAATTAACTTTTGTTCCATCTCTAACCACAATTTACGGAAATTTTGGCTCGAGCTTAGTAGTATCATCAACCGAAATTTTGTAAGCGTTTTAAAAGTTTTAGTTTCAGGGAATGAAGAAAGTCAAGTAATAGTTGCAGTAGCCTCGTGTTCCACTGATATGCAGGACTAAACTTAAGTTCAGACGTTTATGACTGGGAGTAGGGTTGCCACATTTAATGCAGTATCTCTACTGCATAATGATAAATTACAGATCACGATTCAGAATACGCCAGGAATAGCGAAAAATAATTAAATTGAATAATTTGTTACCCTCCACAGCCTTGATCACAATATTAGATGAAAAAGTATACCGATTTATTTCTTAGAACGTTTCCTTTCCTGAAAATAGGAGTAGATTATGTAAATACAGATATTTAAAATGATCATCAATGAATCGTGAGATGTACGTGCAGAAAGAGGTGGATAAATTGATGGGATACTCTCAAGAATTGGAATAATTTCGGCCATAATAACCAAAATAATTAACACGACACGAGATCTAGTTAACTGCACGATAAGGGCCCAGAAGAACAGCGCGAATGGTTTAATTTCGCGGGAGACCATGAACTGTAGCCCTGTCGCTTTGCTACTCTACCTCTGCACTGAACATAACCAGGTAAAAATTTAAAGTTTTACGCTGAATCTGAACCAAGATACTAACAAACTTAGGAAGATTTGACCGTAAGACCCGTGAAAATTGCTGGACAAACCAGAATTCGAACCGGGAACCTCTTCATCCATAGTGAGCCATCCTACCACTGTGCCATAAGATCACCAGCTGTAAATGAAACAATGGTAACACATCGCAACTCCGATAAAGTTTCCATCGACTGGTGATGGCGAAGATTTATAACTAGGGTTCGGATCATTATGACCAAACAAACAGCGAAATATGCAGGCAAATATGAACTTAAAAATGGGTAAATATGACCTAAAATGACAAAATATGACCAAACATTTAAATTTGCTATACATCAAAACATGCTCAATTATACATCATTTATTATATCTAGTAGTGTCGCTTTCATGTACAGAATAATTTGCTTCCGTGCACTCGCTGCACCATTGAGAAATTAAATTTTAAATCGTTTTGTTGAAGTCACTTTAATTTCAGATAATTTACAGAATATAACTCTTTCAACTGTACTAAAATACTCCTCTCCAAATTCCATTACGTAACTTAGCACATTCAGAAAATTTTACCCTCGCTATGGTGGTAGGTCTACTCACTGATCCACTGCAGATTTAATGATGACTGAGGATATTTCATTGAGATATTGATTGATGAGGATTAACACAGGAATGCTTCTGCTGCATTGTCGAGATTAAAAGGTGGAGTGACAGTAATGTATAACTTAAATTCTTGACTCATGAATTCTGACCACAGTGAAAATTAGTTTCCACCTCCTCCCCACCTGTATAGCAGAAGTACAGTTCTGTGAATAATTATCTTAACTTCTCATCTATATTTAGTGAATTCCCGGTACTATTAAAAACTACCAGATTTTCCCTCAAAATATGACCATATGACCATAAATATTATAGAAATATGATCAAAACTAGGAAAATGGTCTGAATATGCATTTATATGCTTCTAAAATACATTTAAATACAATCATAAACGTTGAATCAGTGTTTAATTCAACATTTCAGCTCTAAAAGAAGGCAAGAAAATAATATGACTTTTCCTAAAGATCCGAACCCTATTTATAATATTACCTGTGGTGACATTGTGGCGTTATTAGTTTCATAATGTAAGCACGCTTATTATTGACAGTGCACACATAGTCGACATTCGAATTTAATATTCCACAATCGCATTCAAGGAAATACGAAGATGCATAAAACCAGTAACACTGTCAGATTTACTCGTCGATCTGAATGAGTCCACGTGTTCGGTGATGGTCTCGTATGTCGACGATGAACAATTTTTGTATATTGTATGCTTACCATAGCCGGAAGCATGTTAGCAAAATCGCAAAGTCGTTAAGCAATTTAACTATCAGTTTAGTAGTATAAGTTTGTATTACATTCTACTCAACGTGAAAATGTAATGACGATAAAATAATTAAGCAAATGAATTCATAGTTTCAACGATAAGAATTTTTTTTGGCTTTACACCTCGCCGAGGTAATTATAGGAGGGATATGACTTGAGGGAAGGAACGGGAAGGAATTCCATGGCCTTTTTTTGAAGGACAGAAATTCGCCTTGAGTGATTTGAGAAAATCATGGAAAACCCAAATCTAGATGGCCGGCCGGAGATTCGAACCCCAGGCCACAGCGTTACCGCTCTCCCACCACGCTCGGTTATCTGTTATGAATAGCCTCTGTGTCGAATAAAGATACCTAAATTCTTGCCTGTTTCTTGAATGAACAGTGGTGTCGAGTTTATGTTCCTCCATAAAAATGGGGCTTTAATCATAAACTGAACGAAACTTCTTGCCTTTATGCGCTACTGTGCAGCATAGTGTTATACGATGTCACATTTAAGATCCTGTAGTTACGTATATTATGTCGTAGCCACATAGTGAGATCTATCACTTGCTAAGTATTTCATGTGAAGCAAACATATACTGCAAAGAAAGATCTGAGACACTTTTTTATTTTTATGAAGGGATTTACTAGAGTAAAGTTGCTTCTCTGAGTCTATAGTATCTCCCACGATCTCACGTCTTGTGGATCCTGGGACCTGTAATTGGTACCCACGCGACAACATCCGCGCCTTGATTTGCTTCCACTTTGGCGGGGCCTCTTCAGTCAACTTTCCTATTGATCTCCCTTCGTCAGCTCTTGTTCTTTTCTGAACTTGATAATAATCTATACTTGGGGAAAGGGTGTAGACTATAGGTGCAAAATATGTCTAATTAAGAAGCATATATAATTGAGGGTTCGTAATTGTAAATAGAAATCCTAAACGTGTTGGCAATAGGCATGCTTGCCTTAATAGAAAGCTGTTTACTTGTGTTGGTTCGTCTTTACTACCAACTGCAGTCATTAATGACGATCTAACCTAATGTAGGATAGTGTGCGTCGTAGTTCAAACAGTTTTTGTCTATGTATTATTTAGCGTTGACAATTCATTTGAGTTTAGAGACCTATATATCGAAAATGTAATTTTACCCTTAGACTAATAATTACTGGAAAATGTTACTTATTTTATGAAAATATTGTGAGAGCTTGTATAAAAGACACAGTTGTTTTCTTCCGGTAGAATGGATTTATTCAAAAGATAGTTATCACTGGTAGACTGTATATAAGTAAATTGAAGGGTCTTTTAAATGACAGAAAACTGGAACACCACCAATCGCTTACTCCTATCAGAAACGCTGGAAAGCCACCTAAACTCGGCGAGTCTTCATACTGCCGATTCGATGGTATCTCAAATCGGCTTTTTCCTCACTGCCGTGTCCACTTTTCGACCACACACTCTCGACATCGCGTCCACACTGTTTTCATATCGTCCAGGCAGGCGCAAAATGGTCTATCCAATCCTCAAGGTCGCATGCCTTTACCCCTCTCCTAGTATTCTCAAGGCCACGTCCCCCCACCTCTCCCCTAGCCATCTCAAGGCCGCGTGCCCCACCCCTCCCTTAGCCTTCTCAAGGCCGCATACCCCACCCCACCCCTAGCTTTCACAATCCCACGTGCCCCACCAGTCCCCTACCTTTCTCAAGGCCACGTGTCCCATCCCTCCCATAGCTTTCTGAAGGCCATGGGTCTCCATCCCTCCTCAAGCTGTCTCAATGCCAAGTGCCCCTACCCCTCCCCAAACTTTATTCCAATACTTATTGCCCCCTCTCCACTTTTTCGAGGAGTTTCATTTATCGCCGTTGTCAACAGATCAGTAGTGAAACGTGTCATTCCAAATGTTGTTACCTGTACGCGAACCAGGTAAATTCTTAGCTATTGTATATTATTACGACTGTGTAACGTGTTTTTTACAGGTGGACAGTGAGACCATCTTAATATTCACCTGATAGACCACAAGAAAACACCTAAACCCCACAGTCAGCATGGCCGTTCGCCGGGTCAATATAAACTGTAGGTTCCAACTGCGCTTCAACATGCTCGGCAAAACTATCTCCTGACGTGGTAGAAATCCAAGCGCGGTTTCAAATGGGTCTCATTATGAGTGATCTTACATACTTACGGTATCGTAGCAAACCCACTGTCTGATGAGTATTTAGATAGTGCACTAAATGTGTTTACCTTTTAGATTACATATATTGGCATAGGTATTATGTTCTTCTTGCATCTTCCTCTATGTAGTTATAGTATTCATATGAGCGTCGCCCGAAAGTCGTCTGAACTGGCTGAGTTATAGTAAAACTTAATTTGATGAAAACTTTGTTCACTGTGATTCACCTGGTGGATTTGGACTATTTTATATTCGTCTGCTGTTCTCGCATTTCTAGAACAGGTCTGTAGTTCAAATAAAATTACCATGAAGAAAAATATACACTTTAACGCTGCATGCGTCCTTGTTCAAAGACAAAAACTATAAAACATTGCAATTTGCGCCACTACTATATAAATTTTAAGGCATCTCGCATCCTTCTCGGAATAGACTCATAGTTAACGACATTGTTATTTCACCTGAACTAATAGCGATGAAGGTAAGTTAATTGGATCATCTAATTAAATATTTCTTTTTATTCTAGGTGAGCTGGCCCATTTTCCTCCGTTGGGATGATAATTTCTGGTATATTCCAGAAAGCAGGGCGGAAACTTAGCTTAGCGTAGCGTATTTTCTTACGGACTTATAATGAAGTGAAGTCGGTCAAGAGTTTGTATGTTTTCAGACTGAAGAACCAGCAACAGACCGGGTCTTAAGGGGCTTTTGTGGTGAGCTGTTTCGCTCGGCTTAGCGTTGGAAGTCACAATATTTAGATCGCGTCCTCTGTACGCTTAACGCTGTCACAGTGCTGAAGTAATTCCTCAGACCTGAACTGCTTCACGGAAATCTTCGTCCAAAACGAGAGTAACAAAGAAAACTCTCTCTTTTTGATGGAATGTCGTACCAATTAGCAATGAACTACATTGAAACGCAATGATCTGAAAAAGTGAGGGCATTGCCGTTTTCATACATTTTAGGACATTGTAGCTTCTTTATTTTCTTTGAGGAAAGTCTCTCCAGTCACGCATTTAGTGGTCTAACATTCGCTTCGTAAAATTCACAGCACGCTGGAGTAAGAATGAGTCATTCATAAACACGAACTAACCGCGACTATATATATAAAATGATTGTGTCTGACTATTTAGAGGTAGCTGAAATCAAATTTTATAGAATATTTGACTGTTTGATGAGATAACTGATGTGTGTTCTAAACATTAAACTTTAGCATGGATAACAGCAGCGACGCGTCTTGGTATGGAAACAATGAAGCCTTGGTAGTCACTGGAGGGAGTTGGCGCCACATGTGCACACATCTGACGCCAATTTCAATCACATCCAAGTTGTGTTCGATCGGGTTCAGATCTGGCGAGTTGAGGAGGGGGGGGGGCAGCACATCAATTGCAACTCGCCACTGTGTTCCTCGAACCACACCATCACATTTCTGGCCTAGTGATATAGCGCATTATCCTGTTGAAAAATGCCACTGTTGTTGGGAAACATGGTCGTCGTGAAGGGATGTACGTGGTCTGCAACCAGTGTATGATACTTATTGGCCGTCATGGTGCCTTGCAGAGCTCCATTGGACCCATGCATGCGCACGTGAATGTTTCCCAGAGCATAATTGAGCTGCCGCCAACTTGTCTCCGTCCTGCAGTACAGTTGTCAAGAAACTGTTCCCCTGGAAAACGACGGATTCGTACGCTCCCATCGGCATGAGGAAGAAGGTATCGGAATTCATCAGACCATGCAATGCTCTGCCACTGCGCCAACGTCCAGTGACGATGGCCACGTGCCCATTTAAGTCGTAGTTGCCTATGTCGTTGGCACATGCATGGGTCATCGGTTGCGGAGGCTCATCGTTAGGAGCGTTCGGTGCAGTGTGTATTCAGATACACTTTTACTCTGCCCAGTATTAAAGTGTGATGTTAGTTCTGCAACAGTTCACCGCCTATCCTGTTTTACCAGTCAGTCTGCCCAGCCTACGACGTCCGACATCTGTAATGAGGGGTGGCCGCCCAACCTCTCGACGTTTGGACGTGGTTTCACCTTGATTTCGCCACTTGTTGAAGATACTCACTACAGCACTTCTCGAACACCCGACAATTTATGCAGTTTCCGTAGTGCTCGTGCCAAGCCTCCGGGCCATCAAAAACTGCACTTGGTCAAACTCTGATAGATCGCGCGCCTTCCTCATTTAAACACGATTAGTACGCTCACTGATACTACATGCACCGTGCATGTGTCTAAGTAGTAGTCATTCTTCTTCAGGTGACGCTGCTGTCGCCTAGATGGGTTTATATCGATAGTAGGTAGGTGGTCATAATGTTCTGGCTGATTAGTGTATAAGCGGAGCAGAGATGCTCGGGGAGTCATTGGAAATACGATACCTGTGGCAAATGAGGAAATCCACTGATACAAGTGATGTTGATGAAGGACGGATTCTTATGGGCCTGCGCCTCGGAAACGGCAAGGCTGGTCAGCTGTTAGCTAGCTACTGTAGTGAGCGATATATGGAAAGTGGTTGAAGAACGGCGAAACCAGGAATACTCTACAAGATTGTGGACGTTTGCGCCTCACCACAGAACGTGGAGTTCGGAAGCTTGTCCCCTCTATTAAGCAGGATATTTGGCATTTAGTAACAGATTTGAAGACAGAATACAATGTTACCACTCGCCAACCAGGCTCGGTGACAAACAATTAACTCTGATTAAAACATTAATGAAAAAATCGATATGAAGATTCTGAATTTTCTGAAAACAGTAGTATTCTGATGTAACAAAACAGTCCACACAACCTGAAGGTTGGTTTGATCCCCCCGAAGGAGGCATACTAAACCTTTTCAAAGGTAGGACGGCCAGTTACTTTCCTCTGGGACCTACAATTTAACGTGGAATCGGAATCACGGAACGTCTTGGCGTAGCTCGTATGCTCAAACACAACTCTCAAAAATTCCTGCCCTTACCGGGATTTGAACCAGGAACCAGACCAAGAACTTTGGAAAGCAAACGCCTTATACAATAAAGACTGTTCGTATATCGTAATAAACATAATATATTTTTAAATTGTTTGGTAAACATTAAAAGGTTAGCTTTTAACTTTACTGCTTGGGGCTATGTGTATCCTGGTTTGGTTTCGTTGAGCATGAGTTTTATGAAATTAGCTCAAGTCTGAAGAAGTACATATTTAAGTAAACCTAAAATAAATTTACACTGCCAGAAAAAACTCAGATAATTACTTTAATTGCTTTTTACGAATCCCTAATTACACGCAAATACCAGTGATCCTCATTTACGCTATGTAGTCACTGGAAAAATCTTTCAGAAAGCAGCAGATTTTTTTTAGTATTTTTTCGCAAGCAGCTTGCAACTCATATGACGAGCAAATTCAAGTTATTATTTAAATATAGCAATTATTGAAAAAATAATATCTAGCAAGTAATTAACGTATTTTTATTTCTATATACAGGGCTACTTGATTTAACGTCTGGATATTCTTCCATCAGGTCATGTATAAGACTTGGAAATACGCTTTTAACTTCTGATAATAATAATAATTCCGTGTGATTGTAATAACCTGGTGACAGGGTTCCTATTAACTGCGCATTCCACCCCTATCGTAGACGCCTTAACCTAGTCCGGCAATCATAACTGCTACAGGGGACCTACAGTTTAACGTGGAATCCGAGCCATGGAAGCGTTCTGGCGTACTTCACATTAGATAGCAAGCTGTGCCATCGCCGGCCTAGTTAGCGTGGGGGCTGGAGCGCTAGTTCCACGTGCCGAAGGTCGCCGGGTCGAGTCCGGCGGTGGGCATCGTTGTTTAAGTATTGAGTCTGTGAATGTCATGTCCGTCCTGCGTTGTGTCTAATTAGCTGGAAAAAATTCATACCGGAGAAACTGAAAGCACTGAGTGACATATAATTACTATCGAGCTGGCTGTATGGCCTAAGATGCCGAAAACCATTAGTTAAAAAAAAAAGCGCTTTGCCGTAGGTGAAGGTCAGGTTAAGTGCCTATGAAAATCCTCGCCGAGATAGAGATTCGAACCGGGGACGTTTCGATCTTCAATCAAACGCCTTAACCACTGGACCACTTCTTAACTTCTGATCATGCAATATGCTTTGAATTGATCGACATGAAATTACCGAGAGTGGTGGGTGAACGGTTAACGTTCCGGCCTCATATTCGGGAGGACGCGGGTTCGAATCCCCGTCCGGGCATCCAGATTTGGATTTACCATGGTTTCCCCGAATCACTCCAGGTGAATGCCGGGATGCTTCCTTCAAAAAGGCCATGGCCGAATTCCTTCCCGTTGCTTGTCCCCAGTCCCATCCCGCCTCTAATGACCTTAGCCGTCGACGAGGCGTAAAGCCGTAAATAAATTTAAAAAAGACATGAAATTTAAGAACGCTCGTCAGCTAATGAACTATTCATGATAGACAGTCAGTGGAATTCATTTCACTCACAATCGGTCCTTGTTGGCACCGTGATGGTATTTGGCGCTGACCCGGGGCTAACCGGTTGGAGGTCTCGTGGTTGGCGTCCTGGTGGTTGAAGAAAATTTCATCATCAGGACTTGGAGGGTAGGAAAGTTGGTGGTGCACAGTTCCTAATCACCAGATTGCAAGCCAAAATTCTGGGTTAAAGCCCAAACCTCTCTGTAGTGCGTATAGGGCGAAGGCATACGGAACCGTTGTTGGTGATTCGTACATCGGATAGGGACGTAACGCCTGGCATCGCAATAGAATCGGCTGGTAACGGGTTTTACATTCTACCTTTTTCATCTCTCATCTCATAAAACACAAATAACACACTATTCTGTTCACACATATTATCACAGTCATCCTCACCTACAACAAACATACTAACACACACTGGGGAAAGAAACAGGAAACCACCTCATTTCATCTTACCAAGACAGATCCCATGGAGAGGAAAAGCTTTCATGGGAACCGCCTTCGCCCAGAAACAAGCATGGCATAATAAGAGATGCTATTACTATTACTCCACGATTCACTAAAAGTGTGTGGCGGAGGGAGCATTGCACCTATCCGAAAGGGTAATAGTTTGGAAGGGATATACGGGATATGGCAGGAGGCGCCCATGGGCTATTGTGAGGAACCATCCCAGCATTCGGGTGGAGTGATCTAGGAAAACCATGGAAAACCTAGATCAGGATGGCTGGAGAGCTTTATCGAAAGCTACTCCTGTCGGATTTTAAGTTTACTCGCCCAGTAAATCCTTTATATTCTGTGCTATGATGCCCAAGGTCGCCCACTACGAGGTACATTGAATTTTTATTTTCTTTTACTGCTTTACGTCTCTCAACAGCGAGGTCTTTAGAGACGGGAAAGGATGGGGGCAAGGAATGGGAAGGAATTCGGCAATGGCCTTTTTAAGGAAGCATCCCGGCATTTGCCTGGAGTGATTTGGGAAACCATGGAAAACCCAAATCTGGATGCCCGGACGGGGATTCGAACCGCCGTCCTCCCGAATGCGAGGCCAGAACGCTATCCGTTTTCCCCAAATCACTCCAGGCAAATGCCGGGATGCTTCCTTCAAAAAGGCCATGGCCGAATTCCTTCCCATTCCTTGCCCCCATCCTTGCCCCCCATCCTTTCCAGTCTCTAAAGACCTCGATGTTAAAAAGAGACGTAAAGCAGTTAAAAAAAAAAACAACATAGAAACCATTTAAACCAAATTAATTCTATACCACAGTGTACTATATCAAGTGGAAAATTATCTTTGCTTCGCCCTCTAATCTCCATCCTTATTTAATTCTCTTGCGTCAACTTTCCTCGAGGAAAAAAAAAATATTTTAGCTGCAGATATTTTTTTAAGTCGAGAGAGCTGTCCCTTTTAAATACTCTCTCCGTCATCTTTACTATGTTTACACATTATTGTTTGTATTTCATTGCAAAAAGTTCGCGGTTGAGAAGATAGTCAATGAAGTTATTGTTTTTATCCAGTTTACAAACAACGACAAAATTCTTATTGTTTCTTTCGATTAATATTTTACGTCTTTTCAACATTTTTCTTTGTAGCATATGAGATTTTTTGGTAATGTGTTTTGTGTTGTTTTACTGGAGTTTATTTCTTGTCCGTTGTATATTCCCTTGTCCAATACTTTTGACTGTGTGACAAACTGAAAAATAATTTCCTTAGTTAGTTGTAAAATCGATTTTTTTGTGGAAAAAGCTTTATGTTTACTCTTGTATGCACCTTTATTAATGTTGATATCTTCCAAGATAACCAGTCATTTTTAATGCAAATATCCCCACAGCCAGAAGGATTATGAAATGAAACGCTGAAAAGGTCGAGCTTAATGTCAAACGTCCTATGAGTGACCCCGTAATTCCACGGTTTGACATTAAATCTGGGTGTTTATACTCAGAGGCACGTCGAAGCTGCTAACATTGTTGGTAAAGTACCTCTCATCATAATTACACCGCAGTTTGGCAGTCCATTAACGATTCACGATAGAGCCGGGTAAGAGGATTTGGGGACAAAATTCTCGACATTTCTCGTTGTCCTCTTCGTCAAACTGTATCGCTGGGGAACATTTCTCGCTCTGATAGGCTAAATCTCCTCAGTTTGGATTTTTTTTTTTTTTTTTTTTTTATTGTATTTACGTCTCTCAACATCGAGGTCTTTAGAGACGGGAAAGGATGGTGGGCAAGGATGGGGGCAAGGAATGGGAAGGAATTCGGCCATGGCCTTTTGAAGGAAGCATCCCGGCATTTGCCTGGAGTGATTTGGGAAACCATGGAAAACCCAAATCTGGATGCTCGGACGGGGATCGAACCGCCGTCCTCCCGAATGCGAGGCGAGAACGCTATCCGTTACACCGCCACGCTCGGTCTCAGTTTGGAACATTTGCATTTCCCAATAGTACGGTGGTAGCTACACTGCTTCAGATACAGCTGATTCCAGACGTTACGACCCACATAAACAGAATATAGAAACTACAATCCTTTACAGGTCTCAACTATGTCGTTCCCATTAATTTGTTAATTGCGATGAAACGTATTATACGGCAATATACCTTCGCACCTTCGTTAGCAATCCAAGCAATTTTTAAATTATTTTATCATTATAGATAAATTATTCATCACAGCCCTCCATAAATTATTCCACTCTCTGCTTTTCTTATCCGCATATGAAAACTTTTCCCCTCCTCAATGCCTGAAAAAAAGGTTAATCTATCATTCTGGTCATCTGTTCCGTTCCATATATATATATATATATGTGAGTGCGCGCGCGCGCGCGCGCGCGTGTGTGTGTGTGTGTGTGTGTGTGTGTGTTTTTTACCATATTAGTCACCTGTTGTGTTAATTTTCGCAAATTTAGATATCCTTCTTTGCTCCTCCCCCCCCCTCCCTCCATCTAACTCCTGTTTTTGATAATCATAATGTGGGTTTTATGAAAACAACTAGATTACTAAATCCTCTTACTTTATTAAAATATTACGTAAGATAGTGATTTGTAAATTGCCTTTAAACCTACGTAACACTAAGCATCCAGGGATATTCTCATTCGCTGCGTGTAGTTAAAACACATTACTGTCATTCAAAAACGATCGGCACGAAAACCGACTGACAGCATTGTAATCGATCACTTTTACTTCTATTTGTATCTGTTAGATCATGCCTTTAACTAACATTGACTTTAAAAAAAGGAAATAAAATGAACAGGGAACGACTGAGTGCATGTGTAACTCCTTTCCCACATATCTCACTCTTCTTAACTAAGAATAACGATGCTGGAAACTCTCTAAGTTTGATATGATCAAAGAGCAACATTTGAGTAATTCCAAGATCCGCAATGCACATATAAAATGCAGTTAACATATTTGTTCTCGCAAATACTTTTAAGATGAAAATCGAGTTTGTGTTTACCGCTAAGCAGATGACAACATAGAAATAGTTAAAACATTCGAATTCCCATCTTCACTAATGTCCTACCTTCCATTTTGATCGTGGGCTTTAAACCACCATCCTCGCCACTGCGGAGATACAATGGGCCCAGCTTCAAATTCCGAACCTTGTCTACCGGCCGCTTGAATTGAGTTTTTTTTTTTTTTTTTATAGAACACAATTTTCACGTGCCAGATAGCGACGCTTCAACTTGTTCTTGACCACAGAGATCATAGCAGAGGCGAAAGGACGATCATCACGGCGATCTCCTGGCAATAACAAGCCATACAGTGAAAATAATAATAATAAAAAAATGCAAATCAATGGTGACTGCTGACAGAAGTGAAAACTTAAAACTATTAATATCATACGCGCAACACTTAATACTTATAGCTACAGATATACTAAATAATAATAATTTCGTCTGATCGTAATGACCTGGTGACAGGGTTTCTATTGACTGCGAATTCCGCCCCTGTCTTAGCCGTCTTAACCTAACCCGGTAGTGTTACCCAGTACAGAAGTACCACAGTTTAACGTGGAATCCGAACCACGAAATCGTTCCGGTGTACTTCACAGTACACAGCAAGCTGTGTTAGAAGTGAATGTTGGGTTAAGGGTATATGAAAATCCCCGCCGATTATGCTGTTAACATTAGCATGTCAGTGACGCGAATTCATAAGATTTTACCCATCCAAAAATGGGCAAACGCGCCTAAGGAGCTCCACAACCCGAAGGTTGTTGAATCTTCCCGTAAAACCATAGCTCCAAATTTGACCATGCCAACGATAAGCAAAAATCATCAAAAAGCAGCCGACCCCAAAATGTTGGGAAAAGGTGCTGAAGAAGAAGGATAAAGACTATTTAAAAAAAAAAGCCACTAAAAGAAAAAGAGAGAGCTGAAACAAATCTAGGAACTCGACAAAGGACAAAGTACTACGCAATTAGACAGAACTTATACTTTTATTCTACACATGATCTCAATAAAATAAGATATGTAGAAAAATCGTTATTTGATAATGAGGAGATTCTAAATGTTGATAGCGTGAACACTCCACAGAAAGCTCAGTCTCATAACCAGCTCGAAATTTCTCCGCATTCAGACTGTGTCGTGGTTTAATAGAACATATGGCGCACCGTGGAATTTAAACCACGATGCTTTACAGCTACTTTAAATTCACAAGGCAAATTTGCCAGTGGGGAAGGTCGGAATAATTGTCTTTTTTTAAAAAAGATAAAAAGCATCCGTCGGAAAGCTGGATTAAACCAGAGACATTTGTTTTCTCTTGCTAACAAGTTTTCAGTATCCATCATAGCTGGTGATGATATTAAGAGTCAGCGAAGAATTTACAGAACGTCTCTGGGAACCTTACTTTGTATACTTTGTATGCTCATCAAATTTTCATGAAACGTATTTTTCGTCTAGTATTGCCGGCAGTGGTCTCGGACCTACCGATTTATCGGTGTTTCTATCGATATTGAGTCTGTCCTATTGAAATACCGAAATGTGACAATTTTTCCACGATTTTACATTTTCAAGTTAGCAACCCTTTTCGTTTATGTTTTACAGGGAAATCGTCTATCGGCTATATGTAAGTAGTTACCTATTGCAGAATGTTCGATATATCTTTTCAGGAATACCCTTATATCCTACATTCTCGACATTTTAGGGGTTTCCCGAGCTAATTCGTTTGTCTATATAAACGAGACTTGGGGTATTATTTATTCATTGGTTTTCATCACTTAGAAGAGAAACTTTCTCCAAGTTACTAAGTAAAAATATCGTCAAACGAAGAACCAAGTATAAGCGTGAGTGTAAAAAATGAAAAAAATCTAAAATTTTATAGAAAAAAAAAATGGGAGAAGAATTTTCAGGTTGGCTGTAAAAATCTTGACTTATAGGAAGTTAAAAATTACATCAATATGAAACCCATCTTTGAATGCAAGTTAAAACCAAACTTTTATCCCCAACTTTTGGTGACAATTTGTAGTCCAGTTGCAGCAGCCAATTGCCATCAATTTGCTGCTCAGTTTGATGTCAAACTAGTTGCAAGTCGACTCTGGTAGTCAAGTTGGTGTCAGACGAATAGAAATTCGTGGACAGCAAATCTTGCACAGCAAATTAAGGTTTTATTACTTTTTTCATACACCAATTTTGGGTACAAATATACCGATATTAGTGGAAAGTTCGAGCCATTTCGCATTTTGACGTTCGAGATCACCGACTGCCGGTTATGAGACAGGTAACTTCTGGGGCAAGGTATTACCACTGAGTTATCAGATTACTTTGATGGATTTCGTTTTAGACGAACTGCAATAAAGTTGGGAAGCGAGTATCACCGGCTTCCTGCACTAGTTTTAATTTTCTGTACTAAGTAATAATAACACCAAGTGGTTATAATGACCTGACGGCAGCGCTTCTATTGATTGCGAATTCCGCTCCTGCCGTAGCCACCTTAACCTAACCCGATACTCCTATCGGGTACAGGGGACCTACAGTTTAACGTCGAATCCGAACCACGGAAGCATTCTGGCGTACTGCACATTACACAGAAAGTGTGCTAGAGGAGAAGGCCGGGTTGAGGGAGTATGAAAATCCCCGCTTAGACATGGATTCGAACTGGGAACCTTTCGAGATCCAGTTAGACATCTCAACCACCAGACCGCTCTATCTTCTGTACTCAAATATGTTACTTCACCTTGTCACTGAACTGTGTGTTTTTGAGAAACCCAGCTTTAGTTTTGATAGTTACAAAAAACTGGGAACGAACCTAGTAAGGATTATCGGTACGCAGTTCACTCTGTCCTATGTCCAAGTAGATGTGATTTTTTTTTTAGTGCTTTACAGCTCGTAGACCTCAAGAGGACTCAGGTGTAAGAAACGGAACGAATTTGGCCGTGACCTGATGAAGGAGCAATGTGGGCACACATCTGGAGACCATGCAAAATCGAAATCTGCTTTGCTGGATAGGGATTCGAACTGGCGCTATTCAGAATGCCAGGACCTTTCTTTAACCGCTCACCCACCAGGCTCGTAGCTATTGAACATTTTAAGAAATTACTTTACTAGCAATTTTGTTGAAATACTGTTTTCCCTTCTTTAAAAAGGATGTTTTACGAATACTAGAAAATTTCGTTATCACTTAAATTCTTATCTAAAATTTGAATTCGGCAATGGCCCATACTTACCGCACGACATAGTCCGTAGAAAGATGTCTTAGTCTTAATGCTCTCTATTCAACTGTTGGGTTTTTTCACCGAAATCACAGACACGCACCACTGATATTTCAATTTTTGTAGATAAAAACACACGCTTCGGCGACATCGATTTGAGTTTTACGATGTTATGAAGATTTTTGTGTATCAGCAGCTGAAGGAAAAGAAAACACTTATCAGGAAAAATAGGCTTTGCAGTACTACACAAAAGTCCAGACTCCCCTTTCTTAAAACCACGAAATAAATGCAACTTTCGCCGTGATGAATCGTGTAAAAGGAAAGCGTAAGGCCTCTCAGCGATATACCGTCCGTGTTATCAAACATGAAGATAATAACTTGAAAACAAATCCAACCTGTTGTAATTTTTATATATAGACTTCTACGAATTTTCATTTTATTCTAGCTGATTAAATTTACTTGTACTAGCGAGAAGCTTAAATCAGTCAACTAGAAGCATGACTATGCGGCCAGTAACAGGAACTACGAGAATCAATGTAAGTTCTCTTAATACACGTAAAACTTCTTTAATGATGCCATTGTTTGTTACGTACCTATACTGAGAAACATATTTTTAACAATTAAGATAATATTAAAATAGCAAATTTTGATATTCATATCTAATTAGATAAAGAAATTAAAATTATGATACCAATCACAAAGATTGGTGAAAATATAGCAAAAACGATTCAACGTATCTCCAGTTAAGGCAGCTAGCTTCAGGATCTTTAAATTTCATATAACGTGTCAAAAGAAATGAAATCTGCAGTTTGATGTACCAGAACTGGCGATGATGCGTTGAAATCTTGAAATTAATGTTTGGTCCTAATAATTTTTTCTGATGCTGTATGACTGGGATGGGACAAAACTTACCTTTCATGTCCACAGTAGTCTGATATACATTCGCAGCGAGAATTAATTTGGTGTTGGAAAGACTTCGTCTTTCGCGTTTGAAGCTGGCCGAATTGTTTGAGAGTGTTAAGCGATGCAGAAACTGCCAACGAATCCGGAGCCACAATCTAAATAAAAAGCTGTCTGATGTTTAAAGCAGCTTGAATTTTTTCTTTAAAATCCGCTTTCAACAAATAGATTCAGTTTGCACTTTTGTAATTGCTACGGTGTACAAACTTCACAGAAAGCACACAGTCCTTAATTAAAAACGACCATCCAGTATTTGAACCAAAAAAAACAGCAGAAAGTACCATTTGCTTCAGAGGTACGTGTCTGGAAAATCAACGAAATAGAACGTTTTCCCATTATCTCTAATTAGTGTTTATCTGCAGCACTTTATTTACCAGCCTTCAGCGTGGTAGCCCATGCAGCCAACCTTTGTACATCGGTTTCATAGCAGTGTACCACAATTTCCAACAAGGTTGAAACGCTTCCAACGTTTAAAAAAATTATGGTAAATTATACAATTATCAAATTAATTCTTATCTCAGCCAATTTTAATCTACCCCCTAATTGTGTGTAATTACGAAGTAAACTCGTATTTGATAAAAATAATATATCACCCTAAGATAAATGGAAATTGCAAATCGACAGAAATATACATTCTAGCTCGTAAAAATTTATCAGGAAATTGAGGAGATGTGTAGTGGAATGTTTTTAGCATCGGTGAATATCTATAACCGTCAACGGAGATTAAGGAACTAACTAGATTGAGGCTATGTGGAGGCAACAGTGACTGTTCTTTTAGGTAGTCTACTACCTGAAATGATTAATTCCCTGTCCATGAAACATGTTACTACCTCCAATAAGGAATTCGTAATGTGTGAATGGAGATTTTTCCCGGCATGTCAATGCGATGTACTCTGGCCGCCTGCAAACTACTTCCCAAGGAATTGATGTTTAATATTTTCTCTTTCCTTAAAACCAACATAAATGCTTCTTTAATATTAGTTATGAAATAATGTGCTCCCTTTCATAGCTTTGTATAGCAGGACGTCTTTATGCAGCACCTACCGCACATCCATAGTTTCACAACAGTGATATAAGATATTGTGCAGCATGGATTTGTCATCATTGACTGAAACAGCTGAAATCAGTTCCTTAAAACTTTATACTTCTGCCCTAATTTCTCCCCCATATGACGCTTACAGCATGCGTTTCAGCGTGTGGTAACATGGCTAATGATTTCTCATAGCCTCAGATCCGCCTGCATAATTTCTACGTCCATTTGTTATTCAATTGAAATGCAATTTTTATGTATAATTATTAGTAGCAGAATACGATTCTGCCGGGTCGCCTAACAAAATATGGCCGCAAGTATTTTTAATCAAATTTTCAAAAAAGTTTTTTTTTTCAAAAAATTTCATCCATTTATTTTTTAAATTAATTATAATTAATTTCAAAGAGAGAGATGTAAAGAACATAAGAAGTTTGTGAAAGTGGCCGCAAGTAGGGGTAGCTGTTAGTGCCACACCGTCTGACAGACGGTGGGGGGCCCTGAACTCTCTCTCCTCTTACGTATCTTTAATGCCGCATTTACACTCTCGCCTCGCGTCTCGCCTCGCGCCTCGCCTCGCGCCTCGTGCACGAGCGCTGACGCCAACTGCCGTTTACACTCTCGCAAGAATTCATTCATGGATGACTGGTGGGCGTGCCAGCTTTCGTGGTGGGCTGTGGGGGTTTGGTCCAATAGTTAAACGCTTTCGTTGTTTTTTTTAAAAATTAATTGACTTTTTAAGGTTTTTTAAATAGATTTAATGATTTATTTATAAACGTTTCTCGTGAACAAACCGAGTAATATTATTATTGATGCACAATATTACTCGGTTTGTTTCCCGAGAAACGTTTATAAATAAACAACGCCGAGAAAAATTGCATTCATTTATAGATTTAATTATTTTGATTTGCACCTTAAAGGAGCTAATAAAACGCTTATAGGTTACCAAAATGTTCTGTGTGTCATTATTTATTGAAAACTTTTAACTACTGCGTTACAATCTATTAAGAAGAAAATTTCAATAGTTTCCTGAATTATTATCTATAAACGATAATAACTCCAGAGGATATTGACAGATTCAGTACCCACCTCAACTAACTTTAGACATGGAAAAACGATTTGTAGATATTTTGAAATTCAATGTGTATGACTGAATGAAAAATCCTTCTACCGCAAATATTGAAGAAGCTGTTAGAACTTGACAGGAAGAAGGTTTAGAAATCGTATATGACGCAGAAAGTAAACATAAATTCGATAGTGATGGATATGAAAACCCGTGGCAAAATAATTAAAAAACCACCTGTCATATCAAAATGTATGACAACTGATATTCAGTTTAATGAAAACTTTTCCTTCATATCTCACGTAATCAGGCATTTGTGCTGTTAATCATATTATAGCCAAAGAAAGAAACCGAAAGAGGAGACCTTTGTTTGTTCCTTGCAAAATTGACCAAGATATCCAGTTTTTATTTTAACATACTGTAATCTGCCTTAGGAATATCTTTAATAAACCAAATAATAAAATCTAATTTCACCAAACTTCGTCCTTTTATATACGCAAAGTATAAATAAAAAGACAGATTTAACTACAGTGAGTAGTTTTGTAAAGACTTATTGTGCCAAACGTAGCGAAAGTCAGACGAAGTATTTGGCAAATTATTATTATGGGCTTTAACTCGCTGTACGTCTGTTTCATAAGGTATACATTGATACAAAAGTGGGCGGTAGGTAAAAAGGTTGACTACCTCTGCTGTAAACAATGTGCTCGCGCCTTTGACTCGCGTCAAGAAACCGCCACTGAGGCGAGTGGCACTCGCGAGCTTAGACGAGGCGAGGCGACACTACGCGAGTACACCGTTTACACTCTCGTGTTCGCGGTGTCTCGCCTCGCCTCATCTAAGCTCGCGCGAGAGTGTAAACGCGGCATAACAGTTGGCAATCCCTACTTGTGACCATTTTTAGACAGACAACCCATACTTTATATAGGCAACCCATACTATTTATGTTCTTTACATGTCTCTCTTTGAAGTAAATTATGATTTATTTAAAAAAGAAGTGAACGATTTTTAAAAAATTAATTAAAAATACTTGCAGCCATATTTTGATAGGTGACCCGGCAGAATCTTATTCTGCTTCTAATAATTATACATAAAAATTGCATTTCATTCAAATTTCGGTAGGACCTATTAATCAGGCAGGTGGGTCTAGGACTATTAGTTGGTCGGACGAATCTTTCTGAACTGTGGCTGCTGCTATATTCCTCTACCTGGAGGTAGGTATGGTACTCCAAACATTGCCCCAGAGATTGGTGAGGAAAAGTAACACACACTATACGAGTAAGACACGATATTGTATTGATACAACCCTTTCTTGATACGACGAGAAACATTGATCACCCATGATGAATACCAATTTTGGGAAGTGACATAATTCTGTGAGAGACAAATCTGGGAACAGAGTAGACGTTCTATCCGAACTTTTTTCTTGATAAAAACAATAGAAAATGGATAGTTTCTTGCATTTGTTTTCATCTTGTAATTTTAGCTCAGTAGTATCCCTTTTTTACACTTATTGTGAAGTTTAAAAGGTAAAATATCTTCAGTAGCTCGAAGATTGAAATCATACCACTTCCATCCACGATACAGACTTTACACACCATAAAAAAAAAACCGACAGATTCTTATCCGTAGATGTAAACTAGTGCAGAAAATCGTTTGTATTCTTGTAACTATAGATTTTCTCAAAAACGCGTCTTTCAACTGCTTTTAGCAACCGCACGATCCAGTTTGTGGAATGAATGTTCAGGATTTTTTTTTTTTTTGAATATTCGAGATATCTGTAGCACACAAACTTTCATGCGCTTTTAATCGCCAGTCGTTTAATATCACACTAAGTTTTCAATCATTTCTGTCGTTTGTTGACGTTTTGGGCGTCTTTGTGTTAGTCATTCAGTTAGTTATTCTTAGTACGGCAATGGTTGAACAAAATAACGCACTTATTAATTTTAAAAATCTGGAATAGGACATAGACTTTTATGAATTTCAATGAGAGTAAAATTTTCTTCTGTAAAGAATTTTTATTTGATCAGTCCTTAATTTAATCGATTTAACTTCCTAAACACATGTGCTTCAGGTGACTTTATGAAGTAATCTGTACTTTTACTTGTATACTTTTGAAATGCACTAAACGAGAGATTTTTTTCGCGATAGCTGCACCATCTGTAGTATGTGCTGAAAACTACTCAGACCTCGGTAGCACCTCATGTGGGCACCTCAACTTTTCGTTCAGGACTTTACGCCTCATCGACGTCGAGAACTGAGGGCAACGAACGGTAAGGAATATGGCCATCACCTATTGAACGAACCAACCCGTCGTTCGCCTAGAGTGATTTCGGAAATAATGGAAAACCGAAATCTGGTTGTCCGGATGGGGATTCGAATCTGCGTCCTCCCGAATGCTAAGCCAGAAGGTTACCGTTCACCCATCACGCTAGGTGGAAGGCAAGGAACGGTAAGGAATTCTGACATGGCCGTTTGCAGTAACCACACCAGCATTCACCTTGAGTCATTTCGGGAAACCTTAGAAAAACGAAATCTGAATTACTCAAAGGGGATTCAAACACAGAATTATTAATGACGCTTCACGTGTCTCCATCTGACCGCGAAACATGTAAGCCAGTAATATGCATTGTTAATGAGCTTGAGTAGTTCATATTTTTGATGTGGAAATGGAGGAAAATTCCTGTAATCGCACATACGGTGGTAATATCACGAATTAAAGGGAAGCTAAAGCTCTACGTGAAATAGTTACGAGGGAATGTTATAGCGTACTCTGATTCGCCAAAGAAAGAGAACATCTTAATGAGCAACAGGTATAATGGGTGACAGTGGGAATCGAAATGGGGACATCTGAGTACCCAACCACATACCTTTGAATTGGCTGCCTTCTAACCATCGATAGTAAAAAAAATTGAGGGTTTTTAATAATGTAATATGTTGATACAGATACTTTGTCGCTGTATAACATAGTAACATTCTGAAGCCCATTATGCAAGTTCGGTGATGTTGGTAAGGCAGAAAAAGTAAGTCTCCAGGTACCACATTTAATAAGAGAAGATTACGTGGACAATGCTGAGAGAATGTAGTGCAATTTTGCGGGAGCGTTTATTTTAAAAGAAGACTGAAATAGAGGGTAAACATCCTCCCTGGTGCATTAACGGCTTTTGAATTATTACAACAGGTAAGAAGGGACAGTTAAACACTATGGACATCTCGCTTTTACCGTAAGCCACAAATGTCAAACATTTCACCTACAGAACTCAACAGAATTGATAGCAATTACCTTTTAATAATAGGTGCCATTCTTTCGCTGATGTTATAAACGCAGAAAAAGTAGTCAGTACAAATTTCCGTAGCAGATAACAACATGACGCCAGTTTGACAGCTATTATTGATACTGTTTTATTTATTTTTAAAAATTTTGTTCGGCCTTTACAGACCAGTTGTCTTTATGGCTTGATGCCTCATTGACGTCAAGGAAAATAGAAGCAGGAGTGAATGGGGACAAGGAATGGGAACGAATTCGTTCACGCCTTTCGAACATATTGAGACTGTAACTGGGAAAGCAAATCATATTCTCTAATTTTTAGGCCGTAATTTAAAACAATGTACACCGGAAGTTAAATGGATTGGATACAAAGCTCTGGTGCGTCCTCACTTAAAATATTATTGTTCTGTATGGGGTCCCCATAAGAAGGGGTTAATGGAGGCATTGGAGAAAGTCCAAAAAACAGCCGCGCGATTCCTGACAAGTACATATAGCTGGAGAGAAAGCGTTAGTACGATGTTGAAGGAGTTAGGTTGAGAAGATCTGGAACATCGAAGGCGTTGCTCTCGACAGAAGCTAATTGGCAAACTCACGACTGACCTATTTCAGGATGACAGAAAACACATTTTATTCCCAGCAACATTCATATCTATTAATGACCGAGAAAATAAGAGAAACCAGGGTCATAACCGATTCATTTCTATACTCATTTTTTCCACAAGGGATTAGGACATGGAATAGGAAGGATTTATGGAGCGAGGAAACTTAGAATCCGATAGGAGTAGGTCTCGATAAACCGCTTCGGCCATCCTGATCTTGGTTTTCCATGGTTTTCCCAGATCGCTCCAGACAAATGCTGGGATGGTTCTTCAAAATAGCGCATGGGCGCCTCTTGCCATATCCCGTATATCCCTTCCAATGCAAACTGTTACACATAGGATAGGTGCAATGCATCCTCCGCCAACCACTTTTAGTGAATCGCGGAGTAATAGTAACCCAGGCATTCGATTGTAGTGGTTTTTGAAAAACCATTAAAAATCGAAATCTGGATGGCCGGACGGGGATTTGAACCCGCGTCCTATCGAATGCGAGGCAAGAGTGTTACCGCATACACACCGGGCTAAATTTTACAGGTATTCAGCCACCTCCTCTAAGTGTATGCTAGTCGCTGTTCACCTGGATTTCTCTAATATTAGTATTGACATCAGTCCCGAAAGTGCGTCACTTAATTAAAAACTGCAAATCAAGGCTAGTATGGTAACCAATATGTTGCGGGGCCGGCAATTGATTATTAATTTATTGTTATAATAAAAATCAACACTTACGCTCAGTTCGAACTCGTAATACCGGCAAACCGTAAGCTAACCAACCGATAATATTATCAGGAAAACATATAATGTGACCAACACCCGTTTTTACGATACACTACTTTCTTGAGTTGTCGTAAAATGCTACAGTTCGCTTGGTTTAGTACATAGTTTCAGAGTTCGATAGACGGGCTGAAGTCGATACACACAGCATTGTCACAGAGCGAGAGGACTTGTTGCCATTTCAGGAGTTTAGTGTCAGTGCTTACGGTCTGCTTTAGTGACGCTTCTAGTGGCTCTTAAAGGAAAACGGCAGCAGGAAACAGAATAACTACCTGTTTTTCGAACAGCATTCGATAACGCAACATCTGTACGAACAATAGCTGCCGAACTGGTGGAAAGCGCTGTAGGTCACAAACCGCTACTAGTCACGTGTATTAAACCGAGAGTGGTGGTGTAACGGGTAGCGTTCTGGCCTCGCATTCGGGAGGACGGCGGTTCGAATCCCCGTCCGACCTTCCAGATTTGGGTTTTCCATGGCTTCCCAAATCACTCCAGGCAAATGCTTGGATGCTTCCATCAAAAGGCCATTGCTAAATTCCTTCCCATTCCTTGCCCCCATCCTTTCCCGTCTCTAAAGACCTTGCTGTTAGAGAGGCGTTAAGCAGATCAAAAAAAAAAAAAAGTGTATTAACCCTTTTATGGATTCTTTAATATTTGGCTTACGTTTTGTGAAGCCTTGCGTCAGTATTTTGTTATATTACCCTTTATATTAGGCAGCCGCGTAGCTCAGGCGGTAGAGCATCTGACTGCGGTCTGGACGACCGGGGTTCCATCCCCGACGAAGCCGAGGAATTTTCCTCGAAGCTAAATGTCCGGAACGGTTACCCGGGCCCATTCAGCCTGCTATCAAACGAGTACCGTGGAGGAAGCTCCGCGGGAAGGTAAAGAACGGCCGGAGCGTGGCGCTTACCCAGTCACATCCATCCTAGTACCGAAGGTTGTACAGGGAGTGCGGAGCTCTACCTCCGTGAATCCCACTGGAAGCGGCAGGAGCCGTCTCGTAACCCCATGACTAGGGATTGCAATCCAGCAAAGCGGGATCCCGCAATCCCGCGGGATCCCGCATCATTAGACAGTCTGGCGGATCCCGCACAAAATTAAGCGGAACCGCAATCCGCAAAATCCGGCGGAAACGTGTGTCAGTCTGCGTGATTCGCTGCCCCACTCGGTCTCTGTCGGATATTTTGCACTGTTTGCCTGTACCCTTCCAGTTGGCATTTGACTCACGTGAACAAGCGTTTGTTTTTGTAAAAAAAGTTGTAATGAATTTTTCACGGGTGTATCGACGAATTGTGTTGTAGGAACACCATACTTCGACGGCTGCCTCCGCCTTCTTCCTCACGTGTGTAATTTCGTGTGTTTGCAATGAAATCTGGAGATACAACCTATGAGGACTTCACTGCAATCATTCGCCGAGAAAGTCTCCTTTCTTACTAAAAAATAATAATTTCCACTCTAAAAACGTCGTAACGCCTCGTAAGTAAATCTCAAAAACTTGACACTTTACGTGTTGGTGAGTAGTTTCTTTTAATAACATTGAATCAACTGTAATATCAATCAAGGAATCAGGAGATATAATAATGAATCACGCAAAAAAGGCCAAGTCTCGTGCTTGTGCAGTGACAAAAAGTTGTGAAATTTTGTTCTGAGCCAAGCCTATACTTTACAGAGTATATTCACTTCACTTTGTGAAATGGAATGCTTTTCTCGGTGTTATGGAACGTTTATTTATAATTAAAAAAAACTCTGGTAACTTGGCCATTAAGCAAACCATATTTTTAAACTTATGTGATGTATTGTAAGCCACCTAATATGACCTCAGACCAATATTTTCCTTTTTTATTATTTATTTAAAAATTGGTTTAGATTAAAAAAACAAAAATGTAAACCCTCGAAATACACTTAAGACACGCTAAAAAGTTTTAATGTCATTTTGCCAATCAAAATATTGTTAACTGTTAATTTTTATCATTTAGCATTAAAAATTATTTATTAATTTAATTATGATTTAATTTATTAACGTTTTAAGTAACTATGTTTTAAATATATGCGTTATAAAACCGTTTGTACCAATCCCGCGGGATTGGCGCAAATCCCGCGCGGATCCCGCGGGATTGAAAACACTGCGGGATTGCAATCCTTACCCATGACATTTACCTACCGTTTACATCCAGCCAGCTCAAAGTACGTAGTTGGTGTCATGTGTATTATGAGAACGAATCTCTTATCCAATAAGCGGATTGTTTTATTTTTTAACGATCTGCCGCTAGCGAAGTCAAACAGTATTGGTTGATAAAACAGTTAAGCCCCTCAACATTACTTCATTCCTGTTTGTTACTCCACCGCAACTCCAAAAGTAATAAAAATAGCGACACTAAAAAAATTATATATTTTATGTACGTCAATATACAAGAGCAGTTTGAATTCTTTATTATTATTATTCTATTGATTTTTGTGTGAACAGAATCTCGGTAATCATATGCTCATTAAAGCACAATGTAGCATGATAAAGCAAACATGTGCTACTGATTAATGTTTGTGAACATCTAATTTTACTTGTTTATTTCTCTTTAATGAATTAAAATCTCATACAAAAATTTTATAAAGAAAAGTTTTAAGTAAGATTCAGTGCCAGACAGCACTGCTAACTACAGATTAATGGCAGCTTATGAAAACCGAAAGAAATAATGATTTGCTTTACCTTAGACTAACACAAGCCTGCCAACCAATTGTCGAGTTGGGCCACAATTTCGATTCTAAGTTAGCCTGCGAGCCACATAATAGTTACTGTAGCAATTATATAAGTAACACAATTTACATACAATCAAAAAGTTAAAAAAAAAAATAATCAATAAGTAAAAAACATGAGCCCGCGGGCCTGGGGTTAGACAGCCTTGGACCAACACTTCGTATTGCGTATTGGGTTTCATTAAAAAAAATATTTTTGAAGCAACTTGAAAGGATCACTGCCTGTTTACTAATGTTTATATCGTGTGTGTGTGTGTGTGTGTGTGTGTGTGTGTGTGTGTGTGTGTGTAATCTCTTTGTTTGATGTTAAACGGTAGGTGCAGCGAAGACAAAGGAGTAATGAGGAGCAACTTGAAGCTCTGTCAAAAAGACAACACGAATTTATTCAGGTGAGATGATTATGTAAGAATTTGGTCATATGAGAGTAATAAATGATTAAAAAGAATACATAATTGCTTAATAATAGTGTTATTTCGAATTTAAACATATAAAATATTCTATTCACAGCCTAGGTTGACTATCACAATTTGTATAAAATTTAGTTTCCTTTTCTGCGGTTTCCCTTTCCAATAAATGTCCCTTGAAGCGTTTCTTTGTTTGAATAAAAAAGTCAGCAAGCATGTTCAGTGTGTGGACTAGTTTTTTTAATTCCATTATTTCGCTTAGTATACAGTAAATTAGGATGAAATGTGCTCCAATAATTTCATAGACTTAATACTTTGAAATGTTCGATATTAATAATCTTCTTTGTCACTGCCCTTTTTTAGTAACAAATAGTTGTATAAGCAGACTAGTTATTTCTGTGGAAGAAAATGATTTTTGCTTTCCACTAAATTCCTTCATTTCATTATGACAAAGTGCAGTTTTTCCAGTTTTATCAATCCAGATTTCTTCTTCTAAAATCTGATCATTTGCGCAAAATTAATTCTCAGCATTTTTGCATTTATCAACACTCAAATTGGTAGATGGAATTCTGTTTACATTTCCTTTGTTGGAAACCTTAATTTCTCTCCGTCAGTACCGTGAAAATTTTTAACACCTCCAAACATCCATCATTATCTAGCCGCTCGACTAGCGTCACTGAGTTTCCTTTGTAATTCGCGTGGGAATCAAAGTGTTACTGAAAGATAATGGTATTCCAATATAACCCGAAACGTAAATTTTGGGTAACGCACAAAAAAATAAAAATACATTCTTTTCCGTGTAGTAGATTTCATGTGAAAATGTCTGTGATGAAATCATAACACATTTATGGTATTAATATATGATTGAATTGTCATTATCTTTATTACAATCTACATCCATACTCTGCAATTCACTAATAATGTGGGTGGCAGAGGGTGCTATGCACCAATCCTAATTATGTGAATTCCAATCCCGAACAGATGGAGGAAAGAAATAATACATAAAAGCATCAGTACGGCATCTTATTTCTCTAATCTTATCCCTCCTGTCATTGCGACCTAAATAGGTTACAATTCTGTAGCTTGCGGCAAGAGTCTGTGGTAGTTGAAGTAGCAGAATCACGCTTTATCTAAAGCTAATGTTTAGGGAAAGTCGTGTGGATGTTGGTGTTGTAGGGGCACAGATCGCCACTGGCATCCTACCAAACTGTGCGATCATAAGTCTTGAAGCCCCGACTTCTTGCTGCCGGCGTAAGCATCAAAGTTTCCTGTGAAAATGACGGGCACATGTACCATCGCTTCCAGTGCCTGTAGGAAATTAAGATTAGCGGTCGATTATTGAGTTGGCGACTAGAAGCTCGTTATCTATATATGCTACATCCGCATGCCACGGTCAATAGATAGATTCCAGTACTAACATTGGATCTCCGCGCATGCGAGCACGAACCTGTCGCATTCATATGTACTATAATAATAAGAGTGGAGGCTTCCTCGGCGTTGTATATACATGAAATGTTCTCGGGACGTTTGTGTAGCACGACGCTTCGGCGGGCATACACTCTGCCACCATTGTCAAGTTACTGCTGTCTATGGGTAATGGGGTTGCTTATACATCACGCGGAACCGTTCGATACTGGAGGGATTGTTGGCGCTGATTGTTGGCGTTGACTGTTGGCCTTTATTGTTGGCAGGTTGCGTTGATTGTTGACGGGGCAGATAGAGAGGCTATTCACAGTAGGGCTGTTGATATTTTAAAAATATCGGATTTTAGGTACATTGATATTTTTAAAAGAATTAATATCGGATTAGATATATCGAAGAAAAGGTATCGATGTATCGATATATTGACCCTATTTTATATATATATAAAAAAAAAAAAGAAAAAAAAAAAAAAAGAAAATTGTAACTTAACTATTACACATTTACTGAAAGTATAGTAACAAAGCAAAATGTAATGTATTTCTTAACCTTTCTGATCTTTGTGCAATATAGAAATTTAAGGCAAATAGCCTCATCCAGAGGAAAGCAATTAACGTACAAATTTGCACCAAGACGTTTGTCCTTTTGGATTGCCATTGGATAGACACAGGTAGTTTTCTTATGATTGGGGAGTGAAATCATCTGTGTGTGCCAAATAAACTGTTTCCAGGACAACTGGAATTTGCGTGAAATTATCATCGGGAAGTGTCGTAATCGTTTCACAGAGTTTGAATTCCACAAATTTCCGAATTAAGGTGATGAATGAATAAAATTTCGGACATTTGTTATGCTTACGAAATGCCATTTAAAACAAAAATTTGTGACATATAAAGGTTAAGGTAGAAGTGTGGACCTTGCTTTCAGGAAAAATAATGTGTAGTAATATTTGTCAGCATCTTCTTTTTTAAACTATTCGTTGTAATTTATTTTTTTTAAATATCAACATCGATACCCAGATTTCAGTATCGAAATAACGATATTTCGTCCTAAAGATATCACCCATTAATATAGATATTTTCAAAAAATATCGATATTTCGATATATCGATATTTTATCAACAGCCCTAATTCACAGTTACAAGTCAGCAGAAATACTCGCCCGCACTGGAGTTTACTAGGGCAGCATATTTCGGAAGCAAGACTAAAGAGATGAAATGTAGCAGAAATTATACCAATACTAGTAGATTAAATATAAAAATATGATCGGATGCAATAGGAGAAATGAGTGAGTTCTGTTACTTGGGAAGCAAAATTACAACCGATGGCCGAAGCAGGAATGATGTTAAAAGCAGAATAGCACTAGCAAAAACAGCCTTCATGAAAAAGAGAAACCTTTTAGTTTCAAATATAGATCTAGGAATTAGAAAGAACTTTTTAAAACTCTTTGTGTGGAGCACAGCACTTTATGGTACCGAAACATGGACTTTAGGAATACCGGAAATAAAGAAAATTGAATCTTTTGAAATGTGCTGCTACAGAAGAATTTTGAAAATTAAGTGGACAGATAAAGTAAGAAATGAACGAGTTTTGGAAATAATGGGCGAGAAAAGAAGTTTGTGGAAGAAGCTTACGGAAAGAATAGAAAGGCTGGTAGCTCATATTTTGAGACATGCAGGATTGGTTAATTTCTTAGTGGAGGGAACAGTCGTAGGTAAGAACTGTAGAGGGAGACAGAGGTTATATGAAGCAGATAATTGAGGACATGGAAAAATATTTCAGAAGCTGTAGAAATCCGTATATCGCATAATATAGTAAATAGAGATGCTGGTTTTCAATTAAGTGAAGCCTGGAGACCGCTGATACAGAAAACGAGATTACATCGTAATTGTGAATAACCTCTGTATCTGCCCCGTCAACAATCAACGCCGACAGTCAGCGCCAATAATCCCGCCAGTATCTAAAGGTTCCGCGCAAAATACGCAATAAATAAGCGACCCCGTTACCCATAGCAGCAGTCACTTCACAATGGTGGCAGTGCTTTTGGTAAATTATTCAACATTTTTCGTGGTAATTTATTCCAATCTCTTGCACCCTTTCCTACGACAGAAAATTTTCCCACACCCTTATAACTGAAATTATGTGCCAGGTTGTGGCCATGGTCATCTTGACCTTCCATGCACCAATATCTTTCCATACTTCATCACCAATATTTGCCTTGAATACTCCCACGACTCTCTTCACCCTCTTTCTATCCTCCAATGGAATCCCACTCCAGCTCCTTTATCAAGTCACTTACTGATTGTGTTCCACGGTAATTTCCAAAGACAAATCTAGCAGCCCTTCTCTGCCCGCCCCCACCCCTCCAACTCCTGTATTTGATATCCAAACCGAGCGTGGTGGTGTAACGGATAGCGTTCTGGCCTCGCATTCGGGAGGACGGCGGTTCGAATCCCCGTCCGGGCATCCAGATTTGGGTTTTCCATGGTTTCCCCAAATCACTCCAGGTGAATGCCGGGATGCTTCCTTCAAAAGGCCATGGCCGAATTCCTTCCCATTCCTTGCCCCCATCCTTTCCCGTCTCTAAAGACCACGTTGTTAAAAAGGGACGTTAAACTGTTAAAAAAAAAAAATGATATCCAAAATGTGGGTCCCATACTACACCACCATTTTACAGCAGTGGTCTGACAGAAGTTTTGTACCCCAATTCCCTTAATTCTCTACTGCATCCCCTCATCACTCTTTCCAACAGGTGAAGGATATTGAACCCTTTCCCTACTATCTGTCTAATGTGTCCTGCCCAGTTACATCTGCTATCAAATGTTACGCCGAGGTGGTTACATTTCGAGTCTTCAATAAGCAGCTCCTTCTCCACTTAATAATCATAATAATCCTTTAGCTTTTTACCTGTCTACGTAATAAGCTGGCTCTTCTTTGCATTTACTTTCATCAACTGGTTATCCTATCTAGATGACCCTGCAGCTGTTTACATTTTTCTACCGTTTTGAACCTTGTATGTAACATTATGTCATCTGCAAACATTCTAACTTCTTACAGTAAAGCATTAACACAACCATTCATTAGAATCACGAATAGCAATGGTCCCAATACACTACCCTATGGAACTACCATGTTCGCTTCCACTTCTTTTGATAATGCATTTCCTACCCTAAATTTTTGCTTTCTACCTTCTACCCAGCAAATCACCATTTTATCAGCTCCAATAGATTTTACCTTACTAGCAATATGGCTCACTCTGTCAAAAGCTTTGGAAGGAACTAGTGCTACACTATCATGTTGACCTCGCCTGACCATTGCATATAGCCTACTAACTGAGACTCGCATGAGCAGCCTTGCCTAAAGCCAAGTTGCCTACTTGAAAACCACTTACGTTCTCCACAGACACGACTGATATGGTTGCATATTAATCTCTCCATTCATACACAGATTCAACATTCCTGCAGACCTCATCCTCAAGCCATGGTCACCACGCTTGTTCGGCAATTACACTGAAGAGCCAAAGAAACTGGAATAGGCATGCGTATGCAAACACAGAGATATTTAACGCTCAGATTACGGCGCTGCGGTCGGCAACGCCTATATAAGACAACAGGTGTCTAGCGCAGGCGTTAGATCGGTTACTGCTGCTACAATGGCAGGTTATCACGATTTAAGTGAGTTTGAACGTGGTGTTACAATCGGCGCACGGAAGATGGGACACGGAGATTGGGAGCGATGATGTGGGGATTTTCCGGTACGACCATTTCACGAGTGCACTGTGAACATCGGGAATCCGGTATAAAACATCAAATCTCCGACATCGCTGTGGCCGAAAAAAGATCCTGCAAGAACGGAACCAACGACTACTGAAGAGAATCGTTCAACGTGACAGAAGTGCAACCCTTCCGCAAATTGCTGCGGATTTCAATACTGGGACATCAACAAGTGTCAGCGTGCGAACCATTCAACGAAACATCATCGATTTGGAGCCGAAAGCCCATTCGTTTACCCTTGCTGAGTACACGACACAAAGCTTTACGCCTCGCCTGGGCCCGTCAACACTGACATTAGACTGTTGATGATTGGAATCATGTTGCCTGGTGTGACGAGTCTCGTTTACAATTGTATCGAGCGGATGGACGTGTACGGGTATGGAGACAACCTCATGAATTCATGGACCCTGCATATCAGCAAGGGACTGTTCAAGCTGGTGCAGGCTCTGTAATGGTGTGGGGCGTGTGCAGTTGGAGTGACAGGGGACTCCTGATACGTCTAGATACGACTCTGACAGGTTATACGTATGTATGCATCCTGGCTAATCACCTGCATCCACTCATGTCCATTGTGCATTCCGAAGGATCTGGGCAATTCCAGCGGGACAATGCGACACCCCACACGTCCAGAATTGCTACAGAGTGGCTCCAGGAACACTCTTCTGAGTTTAAACACCTCCGCTGGCCACCAAACTCCCGAGACATGAACATTCTTGAGCATGTCTGGTATTCCTTGCAACGTGCCGTTCAGAAGAGGTCTCCACCCCCTCGTACTCTTACAGATTTATGGACAGCCCTGCAGGATGCATGGTTTCAGTTCCCTCCAGCACTACTTCAGACATTAGTCGAGTCCATGCCACGTCGTGTTGCGGCACTTCTGCGAGCTCGCGGGGGCCCTACACGATATTAGGTAGGTGTACCAGTTTATCTGGCTCTTCAGTCAGGATATATCCCGTGTTTTGAGATGACATGGTTTAGCGCTACGGACACCTGTTGCTGTTTCAAATTGTACTCTTGATACTCTCTCTTGTCACCTTCTTTGAGTGACCCGCGGACAATTATTCGGTTCTCGCGTTTCTTTTTGACGTCACCGTAGCTCTAGCATTCAATCAGTACAGGACATTTTGGTCTTATTGGATTCTTTTTGATGCGTGCTTTCGAGGGACGACGTTTTATACAATTCCGAGCTTATTTTCGAGTCATATGAGACATAATCCTGTCTAATCTTGATTGTAAATTAATACAAGTTTTTATTTATATTGCAGCGATTGTTTTTTCTTCTTCACTTTTTGCACTAGTGTAAACTCTTCACAGAAACATCAGAAACGAAGCCTTGGCTTAATACGATTCTGAGTTACACCAGTTTGAATTTTTCACAGAGTAAAATCGCGAATATCACGCGGATGTGCCAATACGCTTGCGATGATGTGATATACTATCTGTGATTAGCTCAAACGTTGCTCTCGTAAACTGATTCTCGGAGTTATAAACATTTGAAATAAGTATTTTTTTACCTATGGCTTTACGCCTCGTCTAGGTCATTAGAGGTGGGATTGGAGTGGGGTCAAGGAACTGGAAGGAATTCGGTCATGGGCTTTTGAAGGAAGTATCTCTAAATTCGCTTGGAGTGATTTGGGTTAACGGTGGAAAACCCAAATCTGGAGGTCGGGATGGGGATTCAAACCGGCGTCCTCGCAAATGCGAGGCCAGAACGTTAACCGTTCACCCACCCCGCTCGGTAAAATCTGTTTTGTGTCGCGCAAGAAAATCTGACAGGCTACCACCGATGAGTGAGTGGACGTTTCAACGTCTAAACAATAATCTAATTATCATATCAAATGATGAGTACGTGTAGAACCATGTAATGTAGAGGATAGCGGAATAACCTTGAGTGGCTGGGATCACCGGTTTGTCGTCTCCCAATGGAATGGGTATTTTTATTTTAATGTTGGGACCATCCTGCGTAGTTCGTTACTTCGAGCAATCGAAATTGAGGAATAATACGCAGTTCGAGACTTAAGTACAGTTGAATCGATGATATAAAAATTACTGTTAAAATGAAAAACTTTGGAGCTGGCTGTATGCTTAGAGAAAGAAGTAACCGTCTCGTTGGACAAGTTCGTTGTACACATTGATTAGCTGCTTAAACTTGAGGGAAGAATTTTCATCATCTAGAATTTGCCTAACACGATACGACAGGTGGTGGTTCGCAGTTCATAGTCGTCAAATTATGTACCAGATGCCAGCGTTAAATCCCAAACTTCACTTCAGTGAGTATTGACAAAGGGCATATGATACTGTTGATGGTGGGATTGGAACCTAATCTTGGTGACCCTCATAGTGTTTTTTCTGAAATGTAAACCTAAATGGGCTGGCACCAGGTTTTATCCTATCTCTACTTATATCTTGGCATACATAATAGATAACACACTACGCTTAGCAATACTCACTACAGCCAACTGTTTAAGTACAACAGCTCTTGGATACAGGGAAGGAAAATTTGGCATCAAATCTCTGTATTCACGTCCCGTACACGTCTTACTGGAGGACCCAAACAACCTCCGGAAACAGGAAAACATATGACTGCTTTGAAACAACATCTAGAAATTGATCTAGATTTTCTGTCAAAGGTTTCTGGTGACGAGTCATGGAGCCATGGAAGACGTCATTGTCACCCCGCCCCCCCCAAAATGTCGAAGTCAAATCAAACATCAAAACAATGCTCATTTGCTTTTTTGATAACAAGGGTGTAGTTCATTCAGAGTTTGTTCCCCCACATCAGACCGTCAATCAAACTTTTTATTTGGAAGTTTTAAGAAGATTAAGCAACACTGTTCATCAAAAAAGACCAGATTTGTGGCAGATAGGAGACTGGTTCTTCCACCACGACAATGTACCTGCACCTGTTAGGCAGTTATGGCTAAAATTGGCATGGTTGTTCTGTCCCACGCACCTTACTCGCCTGACCTGGCTCCGAGCGACTTTTTTTTATTATTTCCATGCATGAAAAGGGGCATAAAAGGACACCGATATGACAACATTGAAGAGGTCAAGAAAAAAACGGGGAGGAGCTGTCAGCCATTTCTAAAGATGACTACAGAAAATGCTTCGAACAATGGAATCACCGGTGGGACAAATGTATTAGTTGTAGTTGAGAGTGTTTTGAAGGGGATAAGGCTGTTTTGTAAAAAAAAAATTAAAAGTATATAGCGTTCAAAAATAATTCCTTCTTTTTTTGGTACCCCCTCGTACATATTGAAAAATATAAGATCAGTAGAATATCACTGCATTATACTGAAGTATTAATTACACTTGCAAGAGTTGCATAAATGGTTGTATGTTCAATTGACTAACTTGCTGACCATGGCTAAATTAGAAATCTGTTAAGTACTTCATCTTCCGAAATAATTAATTTATTAAGTTTTTGATTCAAAAGTACCAGCGTAATGTGTAATTATCTGTTGTTTTACTGAGAACTGCCACGTATATGCACGAAAGATACCATTTACCATAAAGTAAGATACCGAATTAGTCGTGCCGTTTAACATCATTTACTTTTTCAATCTAACAGCTCCTTTTTTATGAGCAGGAAATGCTGTCTGTGATTTTTTGTTGGTAGAAGGCTAGCGGGTAGTGGAAATTTGTAAGGAAATCTAGTGATTGTAAAAGTTGGAGCCCTCTGCTCGTCGGAAATCAGCTAAAAAACAGCAAAGCAAGAAGTGGCCCAAGTAACGAGACTATTGTTCACGCTGATCGGCCTTCCGTTAATAGTTTAATGGGCTTAGCGGGAAGGGAACCGCACAGCTTTTAACGTAAGCCCAGTCAATTAGTGACTAATTCTCTCTGGGTTACCGGACAGTTGAGGGAGCAAATGGTGGGCTCTGGGCTCGGGAAAACAGGTGACCCGTACCGTAACATAGTCAGCTAGAAGGTAAGTGCACTGTCTTCATAGCGCGGAGTCGATCTGCTCTCCATTCACCACCATCTGTGTGCGAAGTGTCCCAGCTGGGTACTGCGTGAGATATCTCACATAATGAGCATAGTTAATTATTTAATTAAAGATCACTGTAGGTGAGGCTTTTTGACCTGACTGATCTGACACATGAAAATAAAGGAACAAGAGTAGAAATTACAAAACATACCCAAGAAATTGAGTTGCAAACAAGTTAAAAAATCTTTCCACACTAAGCCTCATACTAGGGTCTTACGTAAGATCATAGCTACGGCATCTCTAGACAAATCCGAGACTGAGCTGCAGATTTTTTGAAGTGTAGAACACAGTGTGTAGTTCTCGATGGTGTGAACATTCATTACTGATCAAAGTGAGGTCCAGGGTTTCCTAGATGAGTATGATAGGGCCCCTGCTGTTTCTCATATACATTAATGATTTTTACGACGTAATAGAGGGAAAAATAAGACTACTGTATTTACGGATATTATTTATCGTAAAATAAAAACACAATGCGACGGAGATTTGTTACAAACTGATATTGTTAAAATAATTGACTGGTGCTAAGACTTGCAATTTGAGCTAAACGTTAAAAACCACCGAGTCATGTATAAAAGTAACCATTTAGTTCTGAATATATAAATGAGTGACACTATAGTTAGTACGGTAGACTCCATTAAATACCTAGGCGTAATAATTCACAATAAATTGCTGTGAAATGTACATATTGAGAAGTTAATTGGGAATGCAAACCATATCATCCGATTCCTAGGTAGAATTTAAAAAGTATACTCCGGACGTTAAATTGATTGTATACAAAACACTAGTGTGACCTCTCTTAGAATATCGTTCTTCTGTATGGGACCCCAATGAAAAGTGGTTAATAGAGGCATTGGATAAGATCCAAAGAAGAGCCATCCGATTCGTGACAGGTATATATAGTTGGAGGGAATACGGTAGGCATTGCTCTCGGCAGAAGCTAATTGAAAAGTTAATGACAGACCTATTTCAGAATGACAGCAAACACATTTTACCACCAGCAACATTCATATCTAGGAATTACCGAGAAAATAAGAGAAACCAGGGTCAGAATCGATTCTTTTCTGTACTTATTTTTTTTTGGTGAACGATTAGGGAATCGAAGAGAAGGATATATCAAACGAGTAACTTAGAATTTGATAGGAGTAGGTCTTGAGATACCGCTCCGGCCATTCTGATCAGAGTTTTTCATGGTTTTTCAAGATCACTCCAGGCGAATGCCGGGATGATTCCTCAAAATAGCCTATGGGCGCCACCTTCCATATCTCGTAATTCCGTTCCGATGCACTAACGTTTACACATAAGGGTAGGTGCAACGCACCCTCTGCCACCCTGTTTTAGTATGGCAAATATGCATTGTTAGTGAAAGTGATTTAATTTTAACAGACCACATACAATCTTCGAAAACATTTGATTTTACTGTTTTAAAACCAGAGCTTGTCGATCACTTTATGGAAGTCGTGCAGGCGAGTGTTGTACCACAATGTTGACAGCAGTGATGATGACCACGTATTGGTACGCCCTGCTTCGTGTCTCCTGCAGGTTGGCTGCCCGAGTCACAGCTGAGAGTTGCGGTGTCGCCCAGTGTTAAGGAATAAGCAAGTCGCATTGAGCAACCGGCTCAGCTGATCGTTCCGTTGGATTATCTGGCAAGCATCAGCTGTAGACAAGCTTCAATAACAGGATGTTACACCACTGAATGTAATGCCAATAGTTCCAACCCTCTTGCGTTATCCCTTCCAGATTAGAGACCTGTTCTTCCACAACTGACCACCAAATAAAAACAAACACAAGTATTTTGGTAACAACGCGCGAGTCTAGTGGCAGATGATAAAATTGGATACTGGAAACTTCTCGCCGTAGCTTTCGGTCTTAGAAACAAAATGAATCCAGGCTACTGATTCGTTGGCGAATCACTGGGGATAAAAGTTTAAATCTTGGGCACAATCTTTTGCCAGCGATTCGTACGCGCATTGTGCACTTTTTGCCACTTCTCCCCCTAACAGAATGTGCCTGGCCTGGCTTTACTAACAACAGAGATCCTGCACACTAAAAGCGTTCCCAGTCAGTTTTATTATCCTACTCTACAATAAATCCGGTGTTGGCAAATAATTCTTTCTGATGGCTTATCACTGTTGCCGCCTATTTTTAGAAAATTCTACGTAGCACTCTATCAGAATCACTACACAAATCACATTTGCGTGTCCCTCAAAAAATAAAATTATGGTCGATTAAACCATTTTATCTTACTTCATAAATTATTGAAAATTATAAAACCCTGAGGCAACCGCAAATATTTGTTGCGGCCGCAAATTGTCCTCCAATTGTATGTAAACAAAAGGAATTTGCAATGAAAATTAATATCAAATAACGCAATAACAATAGCTTCTTTTGCTTATGACTTTACGCCTCATTGACGTTGCGGTAATTAGAGGCGTAAAAAGACTGCGGTGCAAGGAACGTTAAGGAATTCGGCCACGACCCGGCTGGAGGGAGACGGACGATACCGATAAGCCAGAGTGCGCCGTTGAAGGTGGCGGTCATATCGGGGGCGTTAGTCCTCGGTATCTTGCCTTTTGCTGTCATAATAATTCCTCTATAAAAGTCACCCGGGTCGGGCAGCAACTCCTTTTGAGCTCTGCGGTGGCCCTCGGACTACTGCGAGGTGATCGTGAGCTACGATGGTGCTCCGTGAAGCTTGGTCGAGCACACGTGAACCTGAGCCCATCAGAGATGTCTCTATGTGTCGTCAGCGTGGGGCTTGGGGGGCGTATGCTAAGAGCGTGTCTCAATGGGCACTCTGTCGCTTCGGCGACCGCCGCGACCCTGTGGGTGCTGGTGGGACTAAAAGATGCTGAGGTCAGGTCAGGTTTTGGAGCCTCTTCTGCCTGGTTCGTTGCGGTCACCTTGTCCGCGTTGCTCCCCGTGGGCACCGTTAATGGGTGGCGAACAGCGCTTCGCCTCACCATCACCATAGTAAGGGCGGTAATTCTTTAGATGGCCTAATCCCGCGGCTGGGGCAGCAGCTGACTCTTGTGAACCATATGACCACCATGCAGGAATTCGAGGGAGAATATCAACATAATTACAACAGATTTAACCTTATTACGAGGGTGAGTCAAATGAAAACCTTAAATTTGTAATAAAAAATCGAAATTTCGCGCCGTTATCCTGTAAGTTGGTAAGCGTGCTACAAGCAGCGTGCAGAATGGCCTGTAGGTGGCAGCATAGTGCAGATGCACAAATACCGTCGCAGTATTGGTATAAAGATGGCTGCCCCACTTGAGACTTGCACCAGGGAAGAATAGCGTTCTGTTATTCGGTTTTTGAGTAGTGAAGGTGTGAAACCTATTGAAATTCATCGAAGAATTAAGGTTCAGTACGGTGATGCATGTTTGTCACAGCAGAAAGTCTACGAATGGAGTAGGAAGTTCGCAAATGGTGTGACTTCAGTGGAAGATGCTCCTCGTCCAGGTCAGGCACTACGAGTTGTGACTCCACAGAATGCAGCAGTTGAAGCCATAGTGATGGAAAACCACCTAGTGACACTGAATGATATTGCAGCATGTTTAAAGATTAGTCATGGTTCAGCACAACACATTGTGCATGATGTGCTCCAGTTTCACAAAGTGTCTGCAAGATGGATGCCACGGCAGCTGACTGCTGAAATGAGAGAACGACATGTTGATGCTTGTGAAGAACTTCTTCGGCGCTTTGAACGAGAAGGTGATGGCTTCCTTGCAAGAATCGTTACTGTGGACGAAACCTGGGTTCACTTCCACCAACCGGAAACGAAGAGAGCGAGCAAGGAATGGCGCCATTCCTCATCACCAAAACCAAAGAAGTTTTGAACAGAACCATCAGCAGGGAAGGTTATGCTGACTCTCTTTTGGGACGAAAAAAGGCGTCATTTTAGAGCATTACATGCCTAGAGGGACTAATGTCACCAGTGCATCATACACAGATCTCCTAAAAAATCATCTTCGGCCTGCAATCAAATCAAAGCGACCCTTTTGCAACATGACAATGCAAGGCCCCACACTGCCCGTACAACAGTTGCAAAAATCACAGACCTGCATTTGAGTGTCTTCCTCATCCACCATACTCACCAGACCTTGCCCCAAGTGATTTCCATATGTTTGGACCACTCAAAGAAGCAATGGGAGGAAAGAAGTTCCGTTCTGATGAAGAGGTACGCCACGCGGTGCATCAGTGGTTGCACGGACTACCAAAAGAATTTTTTTCTAAAGGAATTTATGCACTTTGTAAGCGCTGGAGGACTTGAATTAAGCGTGGGGGAAATTATGTTGAAATTTGAAACAGATTTGTACCACCTCTGCACAATAAATAATATTTTAAAAAATATTTAAGGTTTTCATTTGACTCACCATCGTATAATCTACATGCCTCTAAATGTAATGTTGCGGTCTGATGAAATTAGGTTCATTGCATCCAAGTGGAAAATGCAAACGGGGGGAAGTTATCGTTAACAAATCAAAGGAATACTTGTGAATTACATTTAATCGCTATGTCGTCCCATAACGCATAAAATATATTGCATCGGGTTGTTGAAAAACATGGTGCGACAATTCACTGAAAATCTAAGTGAGGGGTATATCTGCCTCTGGGAGGAGGTTGCCTTGAATAATTGGATACAAAATAAGAATTAAAAAGTACACACTTTGACAGTAAATTTGGCCGCCGCTGAAAACTTCTATCACTCTTATTTTGCACAATCTGCCATCAATGTCATCCTAAGAAACAGTAACGCAAGACTGGCTTGCCAGTATTGCATTACTTTGTCCTGGGATGACACTGATTTCAGATTGTGCAAAATAAGAGTGATAGAATTTTTCAGCGGTGGCCAAATTTACTGTCAACATTGTGTATATTTTAACACATTTTTGAAATACAATTAATTGAAATACAGTTACGGGCAACCCAAAGAGATGCAACACCGGAATGTAGGAGGCACGTAAAAGGATCTCTACAGTTAAAAGTTCTCGTAATTAACTGTAGAAGCGTTTGTAACAAGCAACCGGAACTTGAAAGCGTTATTTGTAACACAGAAGTGGATATCGTTATCGGTACTGAAAGATAAGTTCCGCCGAATTTTAAAGATAGCATGAACGTTTTATGTAAAGACAGATTACATTCTCATGGAGGTGGGGTATTTATAGATGTGAGTAAATTTCTCCCATGTAATGAAATAGACGTCGATACGAATCTGTGAAATCATATGGATTAAAACTCAACGTTGCTGGGTCAAAACTCATCATAGGCGCCTTCTACCGTCGACCCGATTCCAACATAGCTAACGCCGAGGAGTTAGGAATTAATGTAAACAGTATAGCTAGCCGTTTTCAAGATCATGCTATGATTCTAGGAGGCGACTTCAATCTGCCTTATATTAACTGGCCTAATTACGTTCACATTACAGGTAGCAGGGATCAGGCAGCTTCTGAAGTAATTCTCGATTTGTTGTCAGATAATCATCTCGAGCAGCTAGTTAATGAAATTACGCGGTGTCATAACGGTAGTGAAAATATTTTAGATCTTCTGGTTACCAATAGGCCAGAATTATTCACCGACATTTCAACCACCACAGGAATAAGCGATCACATAGCGGTAATTGCAACTATCAAACTAATGACCAAGCGAAAAAGGAGAAAAGGGTGGATTGTATACAGATTCAGTAAGGTCTCAAAGGAGTGTTTTAGAACCCACCTGAGGAATAATTACCATAAATTCAAGTCAACAAAGGATACCGTTGAAGAGACGTGGCATCGATTTATACGAACAGTCAGGGAAGGTATGGATATACATATACCGAAGCGGACAATAAATGTGGAGGATGACCCACTGTGGTACACATGCGAAGTCAAAAGATTACTCAAAAAAACAAAGGAAAATACACCCACGCTCAAGAAGGAAGAGGTGTCACACCGATGTAGAAACCTTAGCTGATTTAAGAGGACGTATTAAGAATGTAATGCGCGAGGCCTTTAACGATTTTGACTCCAACTCTCTCTCTCTCTAAGAGTCTCACAGAAAACCCAAAGAAATTTTGGTCGTATGTACGAAAAGTTAATTGTACCAACAGCAATATTCCAGCACTAATTCGTGAAGGTTCCGAGGTTAATGAAATCCGCGATAAAGCTAACGTACTAAATATTGTATTCAAAAATTCATTTACAAATGAACATAAGGATAGTATTCCCGTTTTCCCACGCCGTGGCGAGTCGGTGATGGAATCATTACGAAGATACTGCAGGTATCATAAAGCAATTAAAGCTCCTGAAGTGGGGGAAAGCACCGGGCGCGGATGGAATTCCAGTAAGAGTATTTTCAAAGTATGCGGCGGAAATCGGGCCATTTCTGTCTGATATATTCAGTAAATCATTAGAAGAGCGAAAACTACCTTCAGACTGGAAAATCGCGCAAGTAACTCCGATTTTCAAAAAAGGTGATCGAAGTGATCCAGGAAACTATCGTCCCATATCTATAACATCTGTTTGTAGTAGAGTTATGGAGCATATTATATGCTCGAACATTATGAATTTTCTAGATGATGATAATTTGCTTACAATAAATCAACACCGATTTCGGAAGAAAAGATCATGTGAAACACAGCTCGCCCTATTTACACACGACGTAATGAAAGTTATTGATGCAGGTTCCCAAGTAGATGCAATTTTTTTTAGATTTTCAGAGAGCCTTTGACTCTGTGCCTCACAACCGCTTTTAGCGAAGCCTCTTGCGTACGGTATATCGGATCAGCTTTGTGAATGGATAAAGGATTTTCTAACAGGTCGGTCGCAGTATGTCGTCGTTGAAGGAGAAAGTTCTTTTAATCTAGATGTTTCATCGGGTGTACCTCAAGGAAGTGTAATAGAACCACTTCTTTTCTTAATTTTTATAAACGATCTCGGAGACAAAGAGAAAAGCCTTTTTAGATTGTTTGCTGATGATGCGGTTATTTATAGGGAAGTAAGGAATTTGGCCGATTGCTTAGAAATTCAGCGTGATCTGGATATTATTTTGGCATGGTGCGCTGAGTGGCAACTTACGCTAAATTGTAAAAAGTGTAAGACAAATAGGCATAACTAACAAAAAGAATCCCAGTTGTTCAGAAATACGAGTTAAACAATTCAGTTATTAATATGGTTGATTCTATCAAATATTTGGGAGTAACAGTACAAAGGAACATGAAATGGGACATACACATTAATTCGTTAGTACGTAGAGCCAATTCTAGGCTGCGATTCATAGGTCGAATCTTGAAAAATTTTAATGAACAAACAAAGGAGATAGTGTACAAATCTCTTGTGCGTCCACATTTGGACTATTGTTGTGCCATTTGTGATCCGTTTCGTAAGGGGTTGATCGAAAGTATAGAGAAAGTACAGAGAAGAGCCGCTCGATTCATGACCGCTTGCTACAGTCATTATGAAAACGTCACACAACTGATTAGTAGACTAGGCTAGTCTCTGGTAGATTGACGTTTAAACTTATTGGTAAACTTGTGTACTCCCACTTTCAGTTACGAGTGTAGTGAAAAACTTCGTCCACCAACCGATTTGAGCCGGAATGGCAAGAAAGATAAGATTAGAGAAATAAGGTGCCGCAATGATTCTTATAAGAATTCTTTTTTCCCCTAGAACCATTAGGGATTGGAATGCACAAGAAAGAGATTAGCTTCGGTGCTGAGCACCCTCTGCCACCCACAATTTTGTGAATTGCAGAGTATATATGTAGATGTAGATGTAATGTTATAATGTAGGATAATAATTGTGACTCGGAAAGATGTGATTGTCTATATGTGTGTATATATGATATAACTTTTTACATATCAGCATATTCCTTTTTGAAATTCAAAATTTACCGCCAAAGTATATTTTTTTTTTTCATTCGGCTAGACTGATCTCTTGACATTTTGATAATCAATACAAATAATTTAGTTTTATTCCTATTCAAGTTAAGTAAAAAAATTAATAATTGTGTTTGTTACTGACTATATCTCGACAGTTTTGTTCGTTTCCATATTATAATTTGATTTTGCATAATTACAAGAACCCAGCGGTATAAAGTAAGTTGGCTCAACTGGCATTGCTGTCTGAAGTCAGTGTGGAGGGATAGCAGGATAGACTTTCAAGTATGTAGGATAGTATAGGTGTGCTGAGGCAAATACTTTAGCTAGTATGTATGGATTGGATTGGATGGAACATATAACAGTTTAACATTAATTTCAAGGATTTTAACTAACGGAAAAAGCTCATTGTGAAAAGTTACTTGTTTTAATTACTGATAGTGATAAAAGAAATTGAAATGCGTAGAACAAAGGGTAGTCAATTGGTAACAATAGCAAATTTCATTGGATCCGAGAAATATTAAGGAATTAAGTTTGTTTGGAAGAGTAGGAGGTGAAGGAATGTGACAAATATGTGATCTCGATACAGACGGCGCCATCTGTCCAAAACACCGGGCTGTGTTACAAACTCCACAAAGGTTATCAACGAAAATCAGAATAATGAATTTACCTCTCTGCAGCATCCGACGGCTGATGTTCAACTGCTTTAACTTCTTTTCTCAACCAGTTTGCAACTCAAAGCGCTCACAGGCGCTCGCGCAATGTTTCTTCTTAGCAGAGAGTTCAGCTAGCCGGTATCAAAAGACAGTTGGCAAGGCGCCTCGACGCTTCCGTAAGCGCATAAAACCCAGAGTAAACTCTGCAGAAACAATGCCAGCAACGAATGCGGATGTTTGCGCTTCAGATTACAGTGAAAAAAGAATAAGACCAACAAAGTGTGGTGACATTTCCCCCGTAAGTTTTAGTAGTGATTATACCGTTAGGGAACGGAGTAATAAAGAACATTTCGAATGGATGCTTGTTTCCAACGTGCATAAATATTTGCGTGCGGGCATTTCAAGCAAGCGTAAGACAAATGGTACCAAACGAATCTGATTTCTCAATGAAAACACTGAAGTGCAAACAAATTTGGTGAAAGCGATTCTCGAAAGAAAGTACTGAAATTTCTTTTTCTTCTGAAATGTTTATGTAACTGTTAAAATGGCTATAAATGTAGTAGAAATATCTGAGCATCATTAAATAACAATAAAATGAAAAACTTTTTAATGTACCATTTTTTTTTATAACGGACTAGAAAGTATAAAATAATTTCCCTAATCCTTATGAAGGTAAAACCACATACAGATTTCTAACTTCTTCTAAATTGTCCTGAAATTTTATACTTCGAAATTTTTATAGCTATTAAAATACTTGTGATGAAAAGCATTGGGCGCATGCAACAGATAATTGATGCCTTAATAGCTCTACTAACAATTTTATTGCACCGCAAATAATTTGAACTGATAAGTAAGTTCTTTCATTGATAACTACTCTCTACACTTCTTATAGTTATGCATACCATACGCCCAATGTTTTTCGTCACCAATCTTACAAGTATTTTAATAGCTATAAAAAATTTCCAAGTATAATTTTTCAGGACAATTTAGAAGAATTTATAAATCTGTATGTGATTTTATCTTTCATATGGATTGGAGAAATTATTTTATACTTTTTAGTCAGTTATAAATAAATAGTACATTAAAAAGATTTTCATTTTTTTTATTATTTTCTGCTTTTTAGGGTTATGTGAGTGAAAATTTGTAATTAATTTTAAATACTTTGATGACATAATTGCAAATACATACTACAAATTCCAATTTGTTTAAATAGAAAACATTTAACTGAGTTATTTCCATCCCGGGGAAATAAGGTACAAAAAAAAAAAAAAAAAAAAAAAAAGAAAGAATTATGCATATCCATGGTTTGAATCATAAGTTGTTGTCTGGAATTCGAACAAAAATCCAATAGAAAAAAACAATTAGTTCTGCCAGAAACCTTCAGACAGCATTTCCAATTTTTCTTTCCCAAAAAACATTGTTCAGACTACTGCAAACACTTTTTACCTAAAAAACGTTCTTTCAGTTGTTACCTAATTTTCCGTGCAACTTTTCAGTTTTCGTCCTCTGAAAACCTTATTCAGACTATTAATGACATTTCAAAAATAGCTGCACTGGGCCATACAAAAAAGTATCCTGTTAGTTGGTAAGCGTGCTACAAGCAGCGTGCAGAATTTCCTGTGGGTGGCAGCATAGTGCAGATGCACAAATACCGTCGCAGTATCAGTATAAAGATGACTGCCCCACTTGAGACTTGCACCAGGGAAGAACAGCGTTCTGTTATTCGGTTTTTGAGTAGTGAAGGTGTGAAACCTATTGAAATTCAACGAAGAATGAAGGTTCAGTACGGTGATGCATGTTTGTCACAGCAGCAAGTCTACGAATGGAGTAGGAAGTTCGCAAATGGTGTACTTCAGTGGAAGATGCTCCTCGTCCAGGTCAGGCACAACGAGTTGTGACTCCACAGAACATTGCAGCAGTTGAAGCCATAGTGATGGAAAAGCCGCCGAGTGACACTGAATGACATTGCAGCATGTTTAAAGATTAGTCATGGTTCAGCACACCACATTGTGCATGATGTGCTCCAGTTTAACAAAGTGTCTGCAAGATGGGTGCCACGATAGCTGACTCCTGAAATGAGAGAACGACGTGTTGATGCTTGTGAAGAACTTCTTCGGCGCTTTGAACGAGAAGGTGATGGCTTCCTTGCAAGAATCGTTACTGGGGAACCAAACCTGGGCTCACTTCCACCAACCGGAAACGAAGAGAGCGAGCAAGGAATGGCGCCATTCCTCATCACCAAAATCAAAGAAGTTTTCGAACAGAACCATCAGCAGGGAAGGTTATGCTGACTCTCTTTTGGGACGAAAAAGGCGTCATTTTAGAGCAATTACATGCCTAGAGGGACTAATTGTCACCAGTGCATCATACACAGATCTCCTAAAAATCATCTTCGGCCTGCAATCAAATCAAAGCGACCCTTTTGCAACATGACAATGCAAGGCCCCGCAATGCCCGTACAACAGTTGCAACAATCACAGACCTGCATTTCGAGTGTCTTCCTGATCCACCATTACTCACCAGACCTTGCCCCAAGTGATTTCCATATGTTTGGACCACTCAAAGAAGCAATGGGAGGAAAGAAGTTCCGTTCTGATGAAGAGGTACGCCACGCGGTGCATGAGTGGTTGCGCGGACTACCAAAAGAATTTTTTCCTAAAAAAATTTATGCAGTATTTAAGCGCTGGAGGACTTGCATTGAGCGTGGAGGGAGATTATGTTGAAAAGTTATACAGCTTTGTACCACTTCTGCACAATAAATAATATTTGAGGTCTTTCATTTGACTCACCCTCGTATATATCAGTCAAAAAGGACTTCACAACTTTGGAATGATACAGTAAGTTGCGGAGATAATTTACAGAATCGGTAGATGTGTCAATTTTTAGCAAACAACCTCAAGTTTGATGCACTACGTGCATCAGTACATCATACCGCCACCAGGAGCGCCAGCTTAGTACACAGTTAAAATGGCTACTTTCACTGGGGCAGAGCCTGCTCGCTGTGTGTTTTGGTTTCATGAAACGATCTCTGCAACAACTTTTCGGCGTACATTTCACGCCAAATACGCTAAAGAACCTCTATTACCAGAAAGACGGTGCGTACCCTCATTTCCTGACCGAAGTTCGAGGTTTCCCAGGTTGGTGTATTGGCCGTAAAGGGCCAATCAGATGGCCATCTCGCTCCCCAGACTTGACACCACTGGATTAATTTTTTAGGGTTTCATTAAAGATCTTGTGCAAGTTCCTCCCCTACTAAATAACTTGGCCGACCTGAAAAATCGAATCTACGCTGTCGTTGCACAAGTTACGCTCGATTTGCTCCAACAAATGTGGGAAGAAATTGATTACCGGTGGGATGTTTGCCGCATGATAAATGACAGTTACATCGAACCATAATCAAATCTGACATTTTTATGTGAATCGTGAGGTTGTTTGCTACAAATACTACATCTAACGATTCTGTAAGTTGTCGTAATAAATTTCTATATAATTCGAAAGTTGTAAAGTCCTCTTTGACTCACCCTGTATATATATGTTCCGCTAGAGCATATATACGTATATATGAAAGATGGTAATGCATAGGGCCTCAGTTTGTTAGTAGAATTCGTTGATGAAGCACTGGGAACGTGGTAAATGAAAAACATAGAAATGGTCTTCGCACTTTGTCAATACAGGAAGTGAAAGAAAATTATTAATTATGCATAAAGATTCAAGGAGGAACGAACAGCATGCTGCGATTTGCAGAAGATATTGTCCCGTTAACAGACAGTAATGACTATACTGAGAAATTACTGAACGGCATGAAGAAAATTCTAGGAGAATAATTCGCACTAAACATAATCAAGAGAGTAGTGACAAAATGTAGAAAAACAACAACAATGACGGTAGGTTAAATATAAAAATGGGAACTGATGTCAGAGAAGAAGAGAATTGTGTTCTACAGACAGTAAAATTGCAATCGTTGGCCAAAGTAAGAACGTTTCTCCTCATCTTCAGGAATCGGTGAGGGTGAGTCGATATAAACGCGAGATTCAGCGCCTAATCAACTTTTTTTCGAGGTTCATTAAGCTAGCGAATTGTAAAAAGCACAAGACAAAATTACAATTGGGCTGCCATGAACTGACCTTCCGTTACTGATAAGAACAATATGAAGCCTTGACTGTTTACACTGAATAAGCGATTTGGTCCTTGTTACTATACAAATCTCTACAAAATAGAGGAAAATTAAATATACGGTAGTTGGTAAACGCACCCAGCGATAAGTTACAGTTTTAATGGTATCCGAAGAATGGTGACTTGATCACCAAAATGCTTTAAGTAATGAACACGATGTATAGCATAAACTAATCGCCTATGGTTGTCAGCTTATCTGTTCAGTACGTCTAACAGTAATTCAGCTGAATACTTAGGAGTTAATTATACATAATGGGAACGTGCATGTGAACATTGTAACAGAGAAGTAGATCGTATTTTGAAGTCCATCTAAAGCAAGTAAACAGCTGTTAAACCACGCCTGAAGTACCATAACACTTTATAGTATTAGTAGAATAACGGAATAAGTTTCAAGACAGACAGCGCATTTCGTGATTAGCTTCGTCCACCTTATTGGGAATGACGCGTAGTGTTTGGAGCGATAAAGATAAGAAGAATACGAATATACACATGGATTTCGGTTGCGAAATAATTCAGTTTCCCATTCAAGTCGAAAAATGTAGGTGTCCATCTGTCTCTTTAGTCACGTACACTTGTTTCCTGTAGCTAAGATGCACGATAAAACCATTGGCCAACGAAATACGATTTATTTTAAAGTTTTACGAGTGTCCCGGGCTAGAGCTATTCTGGAACTGGTTCAAGGTTAGCTTGCGCACAACCTGACTACTGAGTCACCCGACAGTATGCTGGTACGAGTACTAGAGCACGAGAGGAACAAAGTGACAAATTTATCTTCTCTTTTATTTTGTAGCAATAGGATCACTACCATCCTACAGCGATGTTGTGAAATTGAGGGAATCCATATCTAGATGTGGCTGGGATCCGAATAGTGGTCTGTCAAATCTACACCCATTCATATTCTGGCCCAGCTAACATGAGTTTTGCATCTATTTTTCGATACACAGCATCCGGAAAAATCTCAAAGACAGAATAACTGTTCATATGATTTATTGTTTTTAATGAATTTTTCGGTATGCACGATTTTATTCAAAGAATACATTTATACATTTACTGTAATCTGACGGTAAGTCCTGTTTCTGTTTATTTTTTTTTAACTGCTTAACGTCCATTAACAGAGTGGTCTTTAGAGACAGGAAAGGATGGGGTGCAAGGAATGGGAAGGAATTCGGCCATGGCCTTTTGAAGGAAGCATCCCGGCATTTGTCTGTAGTGATTTGGGAAACCATGGGAAACCCAAATCTGGAAAGTTCTGATCAGTTTTTATCAATCTGTACGATCAATTTCCTGAGTTAATAATAAAAGAAAATTGCTTACTTCCTCATTTTTTTTAGATAGAACCATTAACACTTCGTCCTTTTATCTTTGACCCCTTTCTATAATTGTACGCTCCCTGAGTACATCTACATCTAACATAAGAACTCAACAACGTAACTGCAAATATCAATTTGGGTAGTGCCGCCCAGAAAACTAGAATTCTAATATAAGCCTAATGGAGGCAATGATATGGAAATGATTGTTTCAAGGCATAAATGCTCTAGTAAAATGAATGCAAGTTTAAAATTATGAAAAGTGCTTGGTGACTAACATTCTAACTTCATACGAAAATGATCTAACAAACTAAACCAGCATTACTAAAAAATTATAGTCTAAAACGGTTTACACATCTCACAAAACTGTAAGGGATAAAAAAATATTCAGCGTAATAGACGTTCATCTTAAATATCAAAGAACACAAAAAAAGTCCAAAGAATAAGATAGATTTCTTTCTGAATCGCAATTTTCACCTCGATTTAAACAACGAATGTAATCAGACAACGAAATTTAAGCATCACGTTTTAAGTATTTAGGCATAATTGATCATTCCAACGATTAAGATGGTAGGCTCCAATCCTTGTTCTTGTATCAACTTTTTCATTCAGACTAACGGTGCCTCGTTTCGTCTTCGGGCAGACGTCTATTTCTAGCGTAGTTTACGCCAGGAATGCACAGCACACTTAACTGAATCGCGCGGTAGGAGAAGTCTGTAAACCCACATCAGTTCCTATAGATTGATGGATTAACTCGAAATTTTCCTCCCCCCCTTTTGTTTACGACTCGTCGAATGCGGAATTGTTAATACTATTAAATGCAAAAACACAACAACAGAGACTACACTGTCCACATCCCAGCCAGTTGTCACAAAGAATATTCGTGTTGATTGTTGCACGGGGGCTTTTTACGCTGTTGTGTTCGTGAAACGTGCGACGGTGGTCCAATACGTTCGTGGTTTGAGCAGGAAACAAAGAATTCGTACGACCTTCCAAGAAAAACATGATTCGTTGGGCCTTTGCAGAGTACTGTGCAGAATTACCACACCCAGAAAGGATAATTTATTTTATTAAAAATGTTTAAAGCAGCAAGATTACTGTCACAAGAAAATGATTTTTTTTTTTTTTTTTTTTTTTTTTTTTTTTTTTAGCGAATGAGTTAGTATGCTGGTATTACATTGGAGGCTTACAATTAGAAGAGTATAAAAAAACACATCGGCTATTAAAAACCTTGCAAAATACGTGGGACATGACCAGCTGTAACCTCATAATAAACATTCACCCTCAATAAACCATTCTTTTAACTAACAGATTTTTATACATGTAAGTATACGATGATCCGCCAGTGTGGCTCAGCCGTACAACGGGACCGGGCCACGAGAACAGTCTCCCCACATACAGGCCGTGCTGATTGCGGTTTTAGGCACTTTCTCGCAATCATCTAGGCGAATTTTTGGATGGTCGTCAATCTTCGCCTCATAAACTACACATTTCACAAACAAACAAAAAAACTTATCGCAGACAGACCATAGTTAGACAGATGACAGCACAAGACTTTCCTCCTGACGATTCGTTACTCCTGACCTAACATAATCGGTTCCTTCCTCCCGCTTATGATTCACACTGGACACCTGTAGTGGCCAGTGTCCACGGGTCGTGGTGGCTTAATCGGAGGGGAAAAAAGTATATGATTTTATTTGTTGAAGTCCATAACAAATTATTGAATCAGAATATCAGAGTACGAGGGGGTACCAAAAAAAACCTGAATTATATTTTAAAAGCCATATATTTTCAATTTTTTGTTTTTACCAACCTTATGCCCTTCAAATTACTCTCCATTACAAATTAATACATTTGTCCCTCCGGTGCTTCCACTGCTCGAAACATTTTCTGTAGTAATCTTTAGAAATGGCTGACAGCTCCTCCCTCTTGTTTTCCTTGGCCTCTTCAATGATTTCAAATCGGTGTCCTTTCATGCCCCTTTGATGCGCGGAAATAAGAAAAGTCGCACGGAGCTAGGTCAAGCGTGGGGCAGCGGAACCATGCCATTTTTAGCCAAAAACTGCCTAACAGAGACAGCTGTGTCTGCAGGTGCATTGTCGTGGTGGAAGAACCAGTCTCAAGTCTGCCACAAATCTGTTGATCAATTGTCTGTCGACGGTCTGAGAGCACAACCTCTCGAATTTTTTCAACATTTTCATCGATTCTGGCAGTTGTGGACGTTCAGAAAGAGGTTTGTCATCAATCGACATGTCGCAATTTTTAAACCTAGCGAACCACCAGTACGCTTGAGCTTTTCCCGTAGCCTCATATTTGTAAGCTATTTTCAACATTAAAAGAGTTTCAGAAGCATTTTTAATGAGTAGAAAACAAAATTTCACAGCTGCATATTGTTCACTTAAACTTGCCATCATCAAAAACGAAATAATAACCAAACAGCGCTAGCAAAAACAATCACTGCAGATTAACAGAACAAGCCAGGTCGACAACACAGGCGGCACTGAACTGACAATGAGTTGTGCTGAAAAGCTCCACCCATGGCAATGCTATTCCGGCTGTTTCTGGGTACACTCTCATATATAATCTAACTTGTGTGTAACGAGTAATTGTAACAATTATCATTTGTTTCTAACTAATTGTATTCAGTTTCAACATCGTACACGGTTCCAGCCACTGGTCGGACCTGCTTAGCACACAAGTCTCTCATTTTCCTCTCCCTTCCCACCAACGCTCTGTCGCCACCTTTGTCCAGTCCTCTCCTCTTTTTCTGTACACAGCTCTCCATTCCTCTTATAAGGAGAGGCCGCCAATTGTAAAATTCATATTCAATTCATACTATGTGTGATATTAGGTCATTACCAGAGGTGTAATGTGGAAAAGCCTTAACATGCGCTCCTTCGCAGTTGTCAAAAAAATCGGCATTGAAATATTCCTTTCCGTTCAAATACAATACACAAAAATTGTTAATATCTTTTAATAAAGTGATTTTGGATATCTGCCCTTGCTTTTCTATATATGATATTGAAAATTTCATCCAACAAGGGCGACATCGAATCGCTGTTACAAAAAGTGGGTTACAATCCAAAAAACAGTTGGATCACTACGGATTACTTTATTTATCAAAAGAAGGTTTTTTTTTTTTTTTTAAAAAAAAACTGTGTGATAGGCAAAAAAAAATTGAGAATCTATCCCATAGATGGTTGTAATGCAGCAAATCCTGCGTTTTTGTGAATTTTAATAGAACACAAAGGAACTACACAAGTTAAAGGTGATACAGTGTTTTACAGAACGACGAAGAGCTTCTTTGTTACTCGTGGACGAAGTCATAGGCAAACGATACTGAGTAATAAAAATCAAGCCAAGTTAAAGGACGAATTATTTATTTCTGATAGAACGTCAAGCAGCCTACATATTTTAAGTAACAAAGTCGTAAACTGCGATGGAAGTTAATATACCCTGCGACTAGATCTGCAATCTTCAAGATTAATAATAAAAAAAATGATAACGTAAATCTGTTATTGGTTCTTGAGTTACGCCATAAGCATGATAATCGAAATAGCTGCTAATTTCGCCTCAGTGGAAGTTATCTTGATCGGTAAATGCTCCTGGTAAAGCGGAGAACAGCTTAGCGTCAAATATATCTGATGCGATTCAAAAAGGAAGCTTTGCCGGAGGAAGAGCTTGTGAGAATTCCGACAGCGCCGGAAATGTTTGATCTCCGGGCGGACACGTGTCACGTGCTATGTCCGGGCAGGTCGTAAGTCCTCTAACATACCACAGGAGGAAATATTCGCAGTTCTGCAACATTCGTTTAACTCGTAACAGAAAAATGCCGTAAGAAATGAACGATTAAAGTGGCAGTACTGAGAACAAGAACAGTGGAAACGAAATTCATAACATTGAATCTAGATCTGATGAATGAAAAAAGAAAATTTTGCATTGCAGATAGATGCTGTCAACATAGAGAATGTAAATACAGAAGCAGAAGAAAATCTGACCATTCGTTTCCATTCTCTCTTTTCTGTCTTAAGTGATAGTAACTTTTATTTTTTTGCTTATGGTTTTACGCCTCGTCGACATCGAGGTCATCAGAGGCGGGAAAGGACTGCGGACAATGAAGGGGGAGGAATTCGGCCATGGCCTTTTTGAAGGAAGCATCCCGGCATTTGCCTGGAGTGATCTGGGGAAGCTATGGAAAATCCAAATCTGGATGCCCAGACGGAGATTCGATTCCGCGTTCTCCCGAATGCGAAGCCAGAGCGTTAACGCTCACCCACCACGCTCAGTGTTTATTCCCTTCTGTAAGAGGTGGTTGGATGGTCATAAAATGCGCGCGTATGTAGTACGCTCAGGTTGGTGTGTAGAAAAGGTATCACGCAGTGAAATGGAAAGTGACCCAGGATACATAAGGTGGACGTTGGGCAGGGGAGGGAGAGTCCACGATCGAATTTCATTAGCACAAGGTCACGTCAGTTTGCGTGACCACGTTAGGGCAGTACTGTGTCAAAGATGCATTAGATGTGTTAAATTTAGTGCAGCAGTGTACAAAAGAAGATTTCCGTCAGGTTATCAAGCAGAAGTTTTTTTTTCTGGTAATTGATCAAATTTATTTAAAACCAGATCAATTATCACAGCATATTAGCTAGGGAGTGTAACATAACACACGTCAGAGCCATGCAAGAGTATCTGTGGCCGGCGTAGTAAGCGTGTGTGGGGCTATCTTTGGTGTTCATGGTGGACCGCCGTCAAGTTTAGTGGTGGATGCGGCAACATTTCGGACGTAATTATAGAAATTGTGAAAAGACGAGAAGATTTGGCGGAGTGTAACGTGGAAACTAGTAATGTGTTATATTAACGGTTTTGCATGGAGTGCAGCGATCTCAAGTGACTGTGGACATGTTATGAGTACGGTGGAGAGTGTGGGAGTTTGTGCAATTTAATTCCTCTTGTCCCACGAGTCTGCAATTCTCGGAAAAGGAGTCTGATTTCCTTATTTAAATATTTATTTGGTGGTGGTATTTTCCGTCGGTGTGAAAGCATAAGTTTATGAACTCAATAAAGTTTGGTATATCTGCCCATTCTAAAGTATGTGAGCTTATCATTTAGTAACCCGACGAACGTTAATACCTAAGCCTGGCGACCGCGCCATAAAGAACCTTTTATTTGATTAATTAATATGTGTGTGTCGAGTAAGGGACCTTTTTAATAATCAAAATCCATAATCAGCCAGAAAGCTCACAAAGTGTTTAGTTTTGGACCTTTACGTGATTATCATAATTTCCAAGTCTGAGATACTTTTATGCTTGATATGCTTCCAGGTCGATATCTGAGCGAAGCGCCTTTTAAAATGTAAATAAAGCATGCTTACCGAACACCATGAGACGCGAGAAATGTTCTTGTAACAAGTTGGTTTTGATTCAGTGCGCTTGGTCCAGGAACTTTTTCAAGTTTCTATGATGAATTCCATCCATCGTAATGTCAAGGCGAGCATATGATAGCATAAAAGAGACAGATAAATTATTATAATAATATGCCTTATCGAGTATTTTTAGTAATAGCCAAGTTCCAGGCTTCCTTTTAAAAAATGTATTTACGTTCGTATATAAGACGAAAAATATGTGCTACTGAAAAAATGTAATTGGGAAGAAAAAAAATAACACGTATGGAGCGACAAACGCAAGACCTTCCAAGTACTAGACTGGGAATGTTACCACTAGGTCACCGATAACGATAAAAACAGGCTTACGTCTCTGGTATATACAGTTCGGCCAGAGATTACAAAATCTGCAGTTGGTCAAAAAGTAATAGTTTCCCGATCCCATATGCATATATCCCGAAATTCACATTGTGGCAAGAATTTTGATCCCGGATTTTTCGAAAACTATTGAATAGTGACCTTGATACCTATAGCTACAGTGCTGGGTTCTGAGTGGTCCTCGACCACCATGCCAAATATACTGGGCAACAATGAATTCAGTGTGTAGGAAATAAACACCATTTCTGTATGAAATTGGTCCCCTGATTTCAAATATAACCTTTATTTTGACATATCAGGTTTAGTGTTTAAGCTAAGTGACATCCTTCTGTTATACAGGGCGTTCGCCGGAAAACGCTACCCTCCCAGTCTGTTGCCGTCGGCAACTTGCTCGGTCAGTCGTGCCAGCAACTGCCGCCACACGGCACCGTGAATCACCGCACTGTTTAACACCTCCGCTGCCCCAACAGTGCAGTGACGCAGTATAATTTGGACCCTTACATTGTTAAGAACGGTTTCATTGCATTGTAGCTAGTTTGTGACTTCAGTCTCTTATTAATCAGTGTTGTGAATAAACGTTTCTTTGCGGTTTGGCTGGTTTGGGGCTTCATATTCTTACTAATCTGTACCGTGTTTGAGTGTGAGTAAAATTATGGTACGTTACAGTTTGCAACAAAGAATATTTCTCTACGATACATATGTGAAGAAGAAGTTGTTTAAAAAGTGTCGCAGTAAATTTCGTCGCGAATTTCCTGGCGCTTTACTGCCAGCTAAATCAACAATTCTGCGTCTGGTTAAAAAAAGTAAGAGAAAAGGGTTCATTTTTTAACAAAAAGAGACTGTCGGTCAACCGTATTCTCACAGAGGAGAAAATTGACGATATCGCTTTTCGACTAGAACAGTCACCCAAAAAATCGTTAAGTCAGTTAGGGCAGCGTGTGTCTCGAAATATGTTCAGAAGATGTGAAATGTGCATTACACAAGAGGGTCAACACTTCCAGGATCTTTTATAAGGTAAGCTAATGAATTACGTTACATTTAAATGCTTAGCACATACAAGTGTATGAAGTTTATGAAGCGTAATTATTATGAAATAGTCCGCGGCCGACGGTCGAACAATGCCGGAAGCTGACCGCTGGCTCGCCGGGAGCAGTTTCTTTCTTGTAGCGCTAACAGTGGGTTGCGTTCCCGGCGAACGCCCTGTATATTAGGTATTAGTCAAACTGCATGATGTTTATAAGTGTGTGCATGTGAGTTACTCCATATGTTCTTTTTCATACCTAGGATAAATATGAAGCAATTTAACTGGTTTTAGAGAAGATTCTGTATCATGAGTTTAAATTGTTAATTTGTGTTGAATTAAAGGTGGTGAATTTTCTCTTAGGATAGCAAAAGGTTAGTACAAAATACCCATATTTCCTTTAAATGTGTAATTGTAGAGACCATGACGACCACCATGTTAAGAAAGACTGGTCCCCTAGAATAAATATGTTTCCTTGTAGAGCTGCTAATATATTAGAAGAACCTTTAGCTTAAAGAGAAGAAAATCATCTACCAATCTTTGCACATCAAACTCGGATTGGAAAAAACAATTTAGACGAACATAGGGAGCGTTTTAAGGATATCTGCAATTTGTTTCCAGACAAGACGGCTGAAAAACTCAAAGCAGGGATCTTTGATCCGTGAGCTCCTAACTGATATACAGGGTGTTACAAAAAGGTACGGCCAAACTTTCAGGAAACATTCCTCACACACAAACAAAGAAAATATGTTATGTGGACATGTGTCCGGAAACGCTTACTTTCCATGTTAGAGCTCATTTTATTACTTCTCTTCAAATCACATTAAACATGGAATGGAAACACACAGCAACAGAACGTACCAGCGTGACTTCAAACACTTTGTTACAGGAAATGTTCAAAATGTCCTCCGTTAGCGAGGATATATGCATCCATCCTCCGTCGCATGGAATCCCTGATGCGCTGATGCAGCCCTGTAGAATGGCGTATTGTATCACAGCCGTCCACAATACGAGCGGTGAATCGAGGAAGTACAGTACATACTAACGAAACTAAAATGAGCTCTAACATGGAAAGTAAGCGTTTCCGGTCACATGTCCACATAACATATTTTCTTTGTTTGTGTGTGAGGAATGTTTCCTGAAAGTTTGGCCGTACCTTTCTGTAACACCCTGTATAAGAATGAAGAATTAGCTTGTCGAGCTTTTGTAAAAGTGGTGCAAAATTTCCTCAGGAAACACAAAAGTGAAAATTACAAAGACACGGTGTCAACTTTTCGTGATATTGGCCAGAATATGAATATCACAACGCATTTTCTTTTGTCATCTCGATCGCTTTCCTGAAAATCTAGGAGATATCAGCGACTAACAAGGGGAATGATTCATTAAGGATATCAAGGAGATGGAAACCCGGTTCATACTGTGATGACACGAGAACTTGCGGTGTCTGAAACGAGATTATCCTATTGCTCAACATTCACAGTTCTCAAAGAAGCGTAAATTTATTCCTGGACGTTTCTAACATAATCTTTGTATTTTAAACTTTGAATATATGTTTGTGTTTTGTTTATGGGTCAAGCACACGTTATCGCTTAATATTCTTTGCTTCTTATACGAATAAAATAAAGTTTGTTAAAGGAGCAGACTTGATAGATTTCCCTAAAACACATTAATATCAGCCCATGTACACTGTCGGAAATATGTTTTATAATGTAATGGAACCAAATGGTGATGAGTACGGTAAAAAACGTAGACCTGATAGAGAAAAACTGAAGCTATTTTCGAATTTACCTTTGAATTTGTTAAAATATTCCAAGCACCACACAAAAAAAAAATTGTTGCCCTGTGATCATATCGAAATCTGTTTACCTGAGAGTGTGCTCTTTCCCTTGTCAGTTACCATAGCAGAAATAAATAAATCGAAACAAGAATAAGCAATTCAATAATTTAAGCATAATAGATGAAACCTGGCGTGAAAAGATATCCAGAAGATCATTCCGTTTGCTACCAGAATATTGAAGGAACTACAGTAGTAATTGATGGAAATGAGAACAAATGAATGCGGGCAAAATCAGCAGCGAAAACTAGTTTTGCTAGCACACAGACCATAAACAACCGCATTTAATGAAAACTTTCTAAGTGTCGGAAATACGACGTACAAACAAGTCTTATCAGCGAAAGCAGTTACTAGGAGCATCCTGCGATATGACCCGTTCATTGCATTTAGATTCTGATCGGAATCACCACTCCAGTCTAGGATTTATTCTAAGTGGACCGAAATCTGCGAGTTGTAAGGAATACACTGCTTAATCCCATGTTGCTAACTTCGGTACGAGTCTCCCATCTCTGTCAGCAACATTTCGGGTTCAGTGAGACATCAATGTTGTCAGGTAGTATGTTTCCAGGCGAGTGAGACTGCTTTCTCGAGCTGGATGAGGGACCACTGGAGCATAGGATCAGCTAGCATAAGCTTAAGCTAAGTGCCTCTAGGCATCCGCGGAAACGTTCTGAGGTCTTGCTTGATTCCAATGATTCAAGGCTTTGGTGCCTAAAAATATTCAAACAATTTTAGTGGTGCATTTACTGTAACCGATTTATAAATCCTGTTTGCTTATTCGCAGCAATTCTTGTTTGAGCTTGCCACTGAAACATACGAGTGTGAGAGTGAACAGATAAATCAGGGAGTCGATAAAAATCAGCCTACTTTACTGTGTAAAGCAAATAGGATTAGCAAAGTGCTACAACTGCAGAAGCGACTATTAATCTCTTTGCAAACACAATGGTAGCGATAAATGCTAAACGGTATCCATGATCAAATCTTAAAGGGGAGAGTGAGAAAATTGTGTCATGTTCCCTCCCTCCCCAGTTGCACCGAATGTTCCAGATAGGAAGTTAGTTGTATTTAGTAGAATGTGTGAAATATTTGCTTTGGAAGATGGCCAAAGTAGGTACACCGAAACGTGCACATTTAATACTAGGACCCGCGGATCTTGGAAATGGGTTGGTTCTAAGCACTGTGGACAAGGATGATCTGTCTGAAGTCAGCGTTACCAATCTTTACCTATCTTGTCACTTTTGGCTAATATGTTTTGTGCTATTCTGTTGCGAAACACGAACCTCTGTCAATTATAAATCAGACTTACGAAATAGACGCAAGAGGGTATAATGTTTGTTAATATGGCAACAACGCGTATATGGAGTGCATTGGTCTGTTAACTGCCACACGATTGTTTCTACAGTCGTTTTTTTACTGATTATCAAGTTGACAGAAGTTTTATATTACCATGGTGTAAAGCATAACGATTAAGTTTATAATACAATGGGGGAAATTAAAAGTGCAACACCCAGATAGGAATAATTCAATTTTAGGAAACTTTGTAAATAAATCCAGGTTCATATCCAGAAGAAATGATAAATTGAAATGGATCAGGCTAAGTTTATTACCTTTTGATACAGTTGCTCCCACCTTGAGTACCTATAAATTTTTGGAAGTTTGTCGACATTGAAGCAGTAAGTCTTCGGATGTTTTTTTTGGGTATTTCTCTTTATGCTTGCACGTCTTGTACAGTCAGTTGTAGCACAGTTTGTGCTGGTTGACCATGCGTTCTAATGTGTCTTCTTCTGGCATCCCAGACATGCTCTATTGTGCGACGGATCTGACGACCTTGCGGTCCAAATTGTGATCGTAACGCCTTGCGAGGTTTGTGTTGTGATGGCCACGGTATGAGGAACGGAATTATCCTGTTTGAAGATGCGATTTAGACGGTGGACATAAAGGGTATCACAATAGGGTGCGGCACCCCGTCCATTGACGTTAGTCCCATTGAATATAGCTTGATTGTTTCTGGCTATATGACGTGACTTTCTGAAATTCAATAAAATAATACCTATAAATATATATTAGTAATTTTATTGCTCTATAGTTACCAGGGTTATGTCGACGATAAGAAGTTCACCTGTTGTAATCTAAGCCAACTAAACTGGGTGGCGTAGGAGAATCATATTTTGGAGGGGATGTCACTAACAAAGTTAACAACTTCTTGTCAAGAAATTTGGGAGGACCGGTGGCATCCAGTGAGAGTTGGCGTTGAGAATGCAAATAGAGTAAATAACCACTTTCCTTAAGTTACAAAAGATGCAGCTGTGCAGGAATCCAAGAAGCACCTGTCAAGATAATTAGTGAAGGTAGTTAATAAATCCCCTTTCAGGTCCACCGCTGTTCAGGTGGTGAGGCCGAATGTCAGTAATTACCTGTTAAAATTTTCCCTCGCCTGGGCTTGCACCACCCTTTCCCTTCTACTGACGGCGAAGTTAAGCTAGTAGTCAACAAGTAAGTCTAGAGTAAATTAAATCATTCCAATAAAGGCACAAATGAGAGCGCAGCTGTGTTCCTGACAACTCTAGCTTCTGTTTGAGTATAATCGGATAATGCAAATAGTTTCAGCTACTTGAATAGGCAGCATTCGAATAATTTAAGAGTTTCCAACATCATGAACAACCGAATTCAACAAAGCATGTGTTAATTATCTACATATATTGCTTTAGTCAAGCGCGAGTAATGCCAATTTTTAATTACTGTACGAACCGGCATTAGAAAATCCTTCTGTGGGATGTGATGGGTTTTACGGTTTGACGTGAACATATAGAAACATAGATTTTTAAAATTTAACGCAAAATAACGGGAAAGAACTCTTCAGTGGCCAATACAAGCAAAAATACCAGCATTATTTGAAGATATTTTGCGAAATGATAGCAACCTTCTATTTTTATGCGCTGATTTTGAATCAATTCTGTGTCGTTGCAACTCCAAATAGAACGTTGTCACCCGCAAATCTAGCTCCATAATGTTGAATAAAACTTACAGTAAACTATTTTATCAGTTAGATTTACAAAATAATATGCAGGTAACGTTAACTTTATCTTTGATTTCGAATTAGAAGAACCACATTGTGTTGAGATCCACAGTTTTGAATTATTCCAAGAAATCAGGTAGGTCCACAGGATAGGAAAATATTAAAGAAGTTATTATTCTTCTACTGACACCTATGTCCATTTTGCTCTCAACTATCTATTTCAGCCGACGTAAAACCAGGGTCAAATGAAAGCGTTACTGAAGGGTACATTAAAACAATTTTTTTTAACTATTCCGGCGTGAAGTTAAATATATTATGTCGATAATGTATGGGGAAAGATTCTACGTAATTTCCTACTGGAAAATAAGACATACCAGTGCCATTTCCCTGTATTACTGACATTAATGTACTTTTTCGTCATTTTCTTCAAACTAGAATGCTCCTGAATTCAGTTGATTGAATTAAATTTCAGAATGGAAGCTGGAACCTAGTACCTTATTCTTACGATGCCATATACAATTCCGGGCTTAGGCAGTTACATGGAGGATGTACCCCTAAATAAGAACTTTCTTTGGAACGAGAGAAGTTTTTTTTTTTTTTTTTTTTGCTTTACGCCTCGTCGATGGCTAAGGTCATTAGAGGCGGGATGGGACTGAGGATAAGGAACGGGAAGGAATTCGGCCATGGCATTTTTGAAGGAAGCATCCCGCCATTCGCCTGGAGTGATTTGGGGAAATCATGGAAAACCCAAATCTGGATGCCCGGACGGGGATTCGAACCCACGACCTCCCAAATGCGAGTCCAGAACATTAAACATTCACCCACCACGCTCGGTGAAAGATAAGGAAGGGAGAGAGTGAAACCCATTCAGGCCTACTCTTCCGAAAGAAACGTACGTCAGGTTTAGCATCCCATCCAAAGGATAAATTACCCTCATCGGTGTCGTATTCCCTGACTCCACACGCACTGCGAAATGGTTTGTGCTTTAACCCACGATTTTAACGTATAAGCTGGGAATTAGTGTTGTGCACCACCACCTCTCCTACCCTGGAAGCCAAGCCCTCTACCACCAGGACATGAACCAGCTGAACCCGTGACAGCGTTGGACACCATCACGGTGCCGCAGCCAACAGAACCAGCGGGCGGGCGGAACCTGCTATAGCAGATCCAGTTCTGTCCCGAGCCATTAGTTTTTCGTACATTACTTCGATTTCCACCTGTAATTATTTAATATCGGTGTTTCCAAAAATGCTGCAAAAAATCCTTAATCACCTCTGATTTCCTTTCTGAATGATCCTGAACACCAAAGATTTCCTCCTGTAAAAATAAACAGCCTAAGACGTTCAAAGAATACAAATCCAATTTCATACCTCTCGCTCTCACGTCTACTGCTTAGGCGAGATATCTGAATGACAAAAAGTTTTTGCTGTTAAAATTTAAAGTTCTGTCAGCGACTGACACCACTAACGGACCAATTATACTAAGTGAGAAATGTTGGTGTCCGTATCTATTTGAGAAATATATTTTCCGTATTTTAGATATTTGTAAGACCTTTTTGCATCTTCACTTTTTATTTGTCTCATGGTTTACAGCACTTGACAATTGTTTAACAAAGTAACATTTTAAATAAATGCGCTATATGAATTGGTAGATATGGAAGTTTCTCACTTTACCAGTTAGCAGGCAATAAGTATAATTCTAAATGCTCAAGAGCCACTTCGCAACTCACATGCGAACCAAAATTATTTAGTTTTTAAAAGAAATAGCCTCATAACAATGGTTTGCGGATATTATGTAACCATTTCATTCAAACGCCAGCCGAAAGCTAACTTATTTTCTTTCATTTCCTTTCTTTCCATTTATTTCATTTTTTTACGTAAATTTCAAAAAGTCCTGTTACTTAGTGACAGTATTTTTTAAGGAGGGAATAATGTCACCGTTGCCTAATATCTGTGAACCGTTTAAATTGTGTGTTGATGTGATCATAACTTTTCATTCTTTTTTGAGAGTGCAATTGGTGACTGTCTGACCATTTACCAAGGAGATTGCGGAAAGTCGTAATTAAGACATGCCTGAGACTTGCAGTATAGCGGCGCTTTAGTGCGCTCGAACAAACTGGTGAATTCGCCGTTTCGGAGGCCGTCAAACGCCATCCGAGTTTCAGTCAAAGAAGATCCATCCTGTGCCAGGCCTGCTTTCACGGCAGCGTGTAATAACAGCGGACAACTTGAAGCGTAGCCACAAAGCAGGCGCACCAGTCTGTCTCCTCACACGAACAATAGGTAGACACACTCGCCCAGGCCAGCAAATCCTCCCATTGTCCTTGCAGACGTTACTTGATCGTAGAATTTTAGAGAAAAAAGTAGCCTACCCTCGTTCGTCTCGCTAACACAGCTTCTAGAGAGTTTAGAAGCTTCGATGAATACACACAGTAAAATATGAACTTGTGACCATACACACACTGAAAACTGACTGGAATTTTTAAACTAACAAAAACACAACAAAATTAAAACAAAAACAAACAAAAAAAAACAAAAACAAAAACAAAAAAAAACAAAAACAAAAAAAAAAAAAAAAAAAAACAAAACGAAACAAAAAGGTCCAAAAATTGATTCAGCCTTATAGCCATTCACCAAACTCAGCATCCCTTACTGTTTATTTCCAACATATTTTCATCTTTTGCAGTGCAACTCTTAATCATAAGTGAAAGGACAAGACAGGATGGACACAACACTCAATTGAAAACAGCCATGCCCGAGGCTAGACTCGAACAGCGATACCTGCAATGTGAAACCAGCTTGCTAGCCACACGTTACAGATACCAAAAAACCGTAATCCTTGACCTTGCTTGCCACCACTTCGAAGTATGCACATTTATGTCCACAAATAGAGAACACGTTATGTGATAAGCAACACGGATTAGAGACTATTTTCCAATTTCTTGAACTCAACCATAGCTGAAGAAGCCAATTATTATTGGAAGTCATAATAGCAAAGAAACTGACAGAATTTCGCAGAAAAAATTTGTTTGTAGAAAGTGATAATCTCCAAATTTTCTTAAAATCCATATTTCTTAGATTGCCGCTAACATCCCCGACAATGTTCAAGACTGAGCACGTGTTGGAAAGAAACAGCTGAAAACCTAAATTCCAAACCCAAAAAATTATTAATACAAACTAAACTGCTTATTGTATTTGAGAACCGAGCCCGGTGGGAGAGCATTCGGGAAGAAGCAGGTTCGAATCTCCGTCAGGCTATGCTGATTTTGGTTTCTCGTGGTTTTCACTCCAGGAAAATGCTGGGATGCTTCCTCCAAAATGCCATGGCAGAATTCATTCCAGATACTTATCACCAATCTCTTCACATATATAATAACCTCAATATCGACGAGGTGTAAATCCAGAAGGAAAACCTAATTCAAGTAGTTTTGGGATCAATTCCGCAATGATTTTCACAGATTTAATTCTTAGATTTCTTCATGTTAGCGAAGAAAATTGTCAGTAAAATGTAGTACGTTACTGCAGAAACACACTGGCACAAATTCTGCTATTGCCATACCCGTGCCACAAATCTTGATTATTTTATTCGCTTGTCTGTTATCAATAAGGTGCGCATAGATTTATTTTAAATGTATTTTCTTGAAACGTTAGCCTAACATTTAAAATCCCAAAAGATGTTCGAAACTGGAACTTGGAACAACATTTCTGAGTATTGAAGTCTGTGGTTTCGGTAACAACATGATAACAGAAAACTGCAGGGCATCAGTCAGATTCCATGCAGCCAGGCGAGTGTTATGTTTGTGGCCCCTATTCTGGATAGTTAGACATCGATGTCCTTTTGTGCTTCCCAGTTTTCTGTTTTCATAAGTTTCTCAAAATAACATCAGGCAAATTAAGGATGGTTACTTCATAAAATCAATGGAATATTTGTCATTTTCGACAGTTTTTTTTTTTCGAGAAAGTGACTGACATCACGAAACTCTTAATTAAAACGCTTATACCGCAATTCGGACTCGAAAAGGGAGCCTGCAATTGGAGCCCTCTCTCACCTTTACACTGTCGATGTTGTGTAATGAACATAGTTCAAACAGTACGATGCTGGTAGAAAACATTCATAACACAGTAAATTATGCTGCTATGCCTTGTCGGTAGGTAATCGACTCAAAAGATTCGTACTAGGCCATATAACGAATTAGGGTGACCAGTTCCTATCCTGTATGTGTGTATAGTTTACTATGATCCTTACAGGTGATAGTAGAGTACTGATTGTGTTGTATCAAGGTGAAGGTAGGCAGGGAGGTTGAAACTCGATGACTACCAGTTTTGGTTTACTTCCTACCTCACCACTCCCCTCTCTACCACCTTGTCCCCACCACTTCAGCGACCGAATCCCACGGACGAACAGACACCAACAACGTCGTATGCCCTCTCTCCAAACACACAGCGGAGATTTTTTTTGTGGCTTTATGTTTCGTCGACATCGAGGTCATCAGAGGCAGGATATGATTGGGGACAAGGAACGGAATGGAAGTCGGCCATGGCCTTTTGAAGGAAGCATCCCGGCATTCGCCTGGAGTGATTTGGGTAAACCATGTGAAACCCAAATCTCGATGTCCAGACGGAGATTGAAACCCGTGTACTCCCGAATGCGAGGCCACAGCGTTACTGCTCACCCACCAAGCTCGGTCACAGGACAATCTAGTAATTAGGAAACGTGGACCGTCATCTCTCCACCACTGCTGGCCAAGTTTAGAAGGGTGAACATTATTTCCACAACCGTGGATCGCACCAGTCTTCCCCAGGTAGCAGCTGGACACCATCATGGTGACGCAATGACCTGAGCCGACGGTGTGGGACCGTAACACTGTAATACATTCGAATGTGTCACGATCTAATGTATGTGTATACACGCGGTGTAATGGCAGTATACGTTTGGAGCGGTAATTGGAAACATCAATCCTCTGCCACACTGCTCACCTAAATCACCACTAATACCATTCAGCTACGCCTGACAACTTTCATTTCCAAATTTCCTGTTCGGTACTTTTAATTTTAATGTTTTGATCATTTTTACTAATTTTACTGAAACAGATTATTGAGCATAACCCGCTAGCAATAATATTACTATTATTGTTTAGTTGCGATGGTGCTAACGCCCCGGTGGCAATTATCATGTTCATCTAATTACCCCTTTATATATATAAATATTCTTTTATAATTGGAATGTTAAACTACTCCCCCATTTACTTTTCCGATTTCCAGATTTTAATTTTAAATTCCTTAAGCGTTTTTGGTAAATTATTAATCACGTGGTAACTTGTTACAATCCCTGACACCCTTACCAACAAAAGAAAATTTTCCCACTCCCTTATGCATGAAATCGAGTGCAAGCTTGGGGTCATGGTCGTCTTTCCCTTTCTATGCACTATTCCTAATTCTTTGACCAATATCCCTCCAAGCCCCACCACCAACATATACCCTGTACATTTCCAGCACTCTATTCACCCTCCTCCTTTCCTCCAATGACTCCCAATCCAGCTCCTTTATCATATCAGTTACTGACTGGGTCCTGCGATAATTTCCACAAACAAATCTTGCAGCTCTTCTTGGCACTCCTTCCAACTCCTGTATTTGATAACCAAAATGTGGGTCCCATACTACACCACCCTATTCAACCAATGGTCTTACAAAAATTTTGTAACCCAAATCCTATATCATAACATGCAAATATACAACAAAGAAGCAACACATTTTTGGAAAATCCTTCCTCAAGAAGGAAACACCACAAATGCCGTTTATTTCGCATTACAGAATACAAGTGCAGTGTGCTGCTGCTGTTTCTGGACCCAGCAAACTAAAATCGACTAAGTAATGTCAACATTACAATAATTAGTCTGATCGCTACCCAGAAGATCGGTGGGTTGGTTACTTCCCTCCTATATTATTGCTTCTGTCACTTCACAAACATTACAATTATTTATTTGTTGTATTGAAACTTTAATCCTGTTGCACAAATATCTCCTAACGAGCTGCCCCGGTCATGTAAAGTTGTCATTTCTGAAATGTAAGATACCCAACATGATATCAGAACATATGTGAAGAATGGAAGATGAATTATTGTGTATGAGCTCCCAAGCAACTTTATTTTTCAATTTTTTTTTCGATGGCCTTAAGGGTCGTCGCCGTCGTGGTCATTAAGTCCAGAAAGGATTGTCCATAAGAGACAGGAAGGAAAACAAATATGGATTTCTTGATTAAACATTCCTGCAATCGCCTTGAGTGTTTTCTGCGAACTACAAAAAAACGAAATCAAATGGCCGGGCCCAAGAATCGAACCCGTATCCTCCCAAATAACAATCACAAGCCTCAGTTGCAATATTTCCGTTAATAGAATAGCTCAGCGAAAACGACCGATCACTTTTAAGTAGTCCACTTTGGTAATGTTTTAAAATACTTTAAGGTACTGGGATAGGCAAAGAAAACTTGCACATCAGATTGACGTTAGCACTGATTTTTTAGCTTTAGGACTTGATGGAATAATCGCGTAACCACGCTAAAAACTTTTGAAAAGTTGCCACTCGGATATGACGAATTTCTCCGGAAGATTTGATACTTAACAGCTTCTCAAATTACTTTATTTTATCTTATCGAGGCATATGAAAAGTCTACCTTTATTGAATGCTTCTCTACCTGGGATAGACACCTCCGTGATTCTTTTATCTGTGCGGTGAAAACAGAAATTAAGAGCTATTATATTTCATTTATTTTTTGTTTCAGGCTTTCCAATTATGTAATTAGAGCCTCATTATTCAAAGGAAACATTATAACACCATTAATGAGCAGTGCAACGTAACTGTCCGAGAGCTAACTTGACACCATCGGATAGGCGAGTATCATATTCGCAGTCTGCCACTAGCTTAGGCGTAACGTCTGCTATTACAAGTTCACTTAAGCAATACCGAGAAATTCTAAAAAAAAAAAAAAAAATTACTTGAAATTCGCAGTAAGGTCGAAAGTCTGAGAGTTGAAACATTGATTGGAAATAGGAGTTTTGAGTAGAGATTTTTAAGACACAATTTGAACTACGTCTCGTCGATGTCTTGTTTATTAGAATCGGGAGAGGACTGGGGGCAAGGAATGGGAAGAAATTCGGCCATGACCTTTTTAAAGAACCATACCGGCATTCACCTGGAGTGATTTTAGGGAAACCATGGAAAACCCAAAACTGGATGACCGGACGGGGATTCGAACCCGTGTCCTTCCGAATGCGAGGCCAGAGCGTTACCGCTCAGCCACCATACTCGGTACCAATCTCAAAAACGCAGAATTTTCAGTATAGCTTGTTTACGAGAATTCGATATTTTTAAACCAGAGGGATTGGAAAAGCCATTAGCTTTGAAGTATCGAGTCACAGTCGAAGTTGAAGAAGTGTTAAAACGCATTAGAACTGACTATACTGCAAAGTTAACACAAAATATTTTCGCTATTTCTAAAACCGGAAAGTGTAAGCCTATTTTTGAAAATTTTCAACACATCAAAATAGATAATATCTAAAATAATATTTCTGGTTCAAATCAAATTTCTTCTAACTGAGCTCAGAATTATTTGAAGCATCTAGAGCTACAATTGTGTTTTATGGTATCGGAATTTTCTACTAATAATTTTGAAGTACTATTCAACGCCGCGCAATTAGTGTTGTAAAAAAACTTTTTTTTTCTGACTTGAAAGAAAAAAAAAAATGAAAAAAGTTGTTTTCATAACTACTACATCTCAAATCTGAAAGGCATTTATCGTTTATTATGACTGTTTTAGAGTTTATACTAAGTACTTATCTTAATTTTAAAATCTACTATATTTTTCTGGTTCAGTACAAAAGAAAATTACGAAAATATTGGCAACATTGACTGAAGTTTTCTTTTACGAACGGGGACTTCCCGAAGAGGCTAGGTTGCGCGAGAAGGAATCCCCGTTTCTCGTTGTTTGGATTGATACTTGCTATCTGAACTAGTGCTGCCAACCCTGCGAATTTATCTGTAGACCTATGGAACTTTTCAAAAAAATAGGAATTTTAAATTTATCTACAGCTTTTTGCCCCCTTTTATTACTTATTATGCTTTTCTTACATTCATATACTTGTTAAACTCTCGGCACATAGTGATACTTAATCATTAAATTGTCAGTAATTATGAATCGTTTCCTTGCTACCGTTGGCGTAAACCAACGATTGAAAAAGAAACCAGGCGCCTGGTATTCGTAACGGCAAGATCGCCGGTATATAATTGACCTGATGATGGCTGCTGAGGTAGTTGCCGAAAAGCTTGTCGCTTTTTAATAAAATCCAGCTGCAAACCCGAGAAGAGTTATTGTCATAATTAAAACTGTTTCAGTTTTTATTTTCGAAACACACAGACCAAAATTACCAAATCTACATTTTACAAAATAGTTGAATAATTCTGCACATTCACCGTAATTGCAGATTCGGTGTCAATAGTTCATGTTCTTTTGATGCGACCATATTTCTGAAGTGAAACTTGAGCTGCGTTAAAAGAGTGATTTCATTTAACAGTGTAAAGGAAATTCGTGATGGATGTGACGTCACTGAGCAATCAATGATATTATTGCCAGTGTAAGTACAAACATAAACCTTGAAAAAAAAATCAGTGGTGATGTTGTTGTCAAGTGTACATTATATTTTTTTATCAATCAAGTTGTGGGATTAAATGTGATACTAATACGTTTTTTACTAGGTACGTTATTATGTCGTATTCACACATTTATTAAAAGTTCTGGTTTGTAAGAGACACTCTTTCCATCATTCCCAGGACCTCGAAATGTTATTTCTTAGAATTTTTTATTACTTCACCTCATATTCAATCATTGCATAATATTCAAGTTTTTACTCAACGTATTATCGTGTAGCGTTTCCACACTCAATAAAACTTTAGTAACTTATATTTTACGACAAGTGAAAAAAAATTGCAATCCTAGGCAAATTTTTGTTTTGTTTTCAGAGACCTATGATGAGAAATACTATTTTTTTGCATTATATCATTATGAACGTGTATTCAACATTTGCTGTCAGCGTTTAATCGATTGTTTCTAGTGAACTTTCTAATATTCATTTGAAGTATGCATCAATTCGTTGCAACGCATTACCAACCCAGCGTCGGTGAGGAGAAATGTCTTCAAATGTACTGTACGTCATCCTTTCAGATAAACATTTTTCGTTGAGAGCAGTCAATACAGCAAATAGTATAGGTAATAAACTTGAAAGGATGAGTAAAGGGACTTGGCATGGAGTATCCTGGTGCGTATCAGCTTTTGCGATGTGGTGTATTGGATCGACAAAATTCTTTAATAACTTAGAAACGCTGTCATTCAGACTTGGCGTTCGTAACTCAATTTCTGCTTCCATTAGCCTCCTCTGCAACACTTTAAGATATTACACGAATTCAGCGATACATCACGTGTGTCACATGCTATTTTTCATTTATTCCAGTTGGGAGAAGCAACTTTCATAAGACAGTTGGCCCATTTCTTGATATGATAAAATTCGAACATTTCAATAACAGATTACATATGACACCAGGGACAATGCTGTACGAACTGAAAATAATCCTTAACAGCGTTGTCTGAATTTTGATCTACCATAACATGCTACTAGAGCTCACGTTTTTAGTGCCGGTTATTCTTGTATTTTCGATAAGTTGCCACATACACTTAGACAACAACAGCAATTTAAGGCAATCAACTTTAGCCTGTTAAAAAAGAATTTTAAAAGATTAAAAATTACAGCGAATAGATAAAATATTTGATTTAAACTAATTTCAGTCGTTCCAAATAACAGTATTTCGTTCCTACAATTTTGCGCGTGGTAATAGCCTTATACATTTATTCACAAAGAAAATACGCTGAAGAGCCAAAGAAACTGGTACACCTGCCTAATAGTGTAGGGCGCCCGCAACACGACGTGGCATGGACTCTGCTAATGTCCGAAGAAGTGCTGGAGGGAATTGACAGCATGCATCTTGCATGGCTGTCCATAAATCCGTAAGAGAAAGAGGGGGTGAAGATCTCTTCTCAACGGCACGTTGCAAGGTATCCCAGATATGCTCAATAATGTTCGTGTCTGAGGAGTATTGTGGCCAGCGGTGGTGTTTAAACTCAGCAGAGTGTTCCTGGAGCCACTCTGTAGCAATTCTGGACGTGTGCGGTGTCACATTGTCCAGCTGGATTTGTCTAAGTCCGTCGGAATGCACAATGGACATGAATGGATGCAGGTGCAGCCAGGATGTGTACGTACGTGTCACCTGTCAGAGTCGTATCTAGACGTATCAGGGATCCCATGTCACTCCAACTGCACACGCCCCACACCATTACAGAGCCTCCACCAGCTTGAACAGTCCCCTTCTGACATGGAGGGTCCTTGTATTCATGAGGATGTCTCCATACCTGTACACGTCCATCCGCTCGAAACAATTGGAAACGAGACTCGTCAGACCAGGCAACATGTATCCAATCATCAACAGCCCAATGTCGGAGCTGACGGGCCCAGGTGAGGAGTAAAGCTTTGTGTTGTGCACTCAGCAAGGTTACACGAGTAGGCCTTCGGCTCCGAAAGCCCATATCGATGATGTTTCGTTGAATGGTTCGCACTCTGACACTTGTTGATGGCCCAGACTGAAATCCGTAGCAATTTTCTGAATGGTTGCACTTCTGTCACGTTGAACGATTCTCTTCAGTCGTCGTTGGTCCCGTTCTTGTAGGATCTTTTTCCGGTCTCAGCGATGTCGGAGATTTGATGTTTTACCCGATTCCCGATATTCACGGTGCACTCGTGAAATGGTCGTACGGGAAAATCCCAACGTCATCACTACCCCGGAGATGCTGTGTCCCATCTCTCGTGCGCCTACTATAACAGCACGTTCAAACTCACTTAAATCGTGATAACCTGCGATTGCAGCAGCAGTAACAGATCTAACGCCTGCGTCAGACACATGTTGCCTTATATAGGCGTTGCCGACGGCAACGCCGTACTCTGGGTGGTTATATATCTCTCTGTTTGCATACGTATGCCTGTACCAGTTTCTTTGGCTCTTCATTGTCTGTACTGTCGGCATAAATAAGGCATATTATTGAAAGTTTTTTTTTTAATTTTTGTGAACCTTTATCGATACATTTAGCATTCAGTTTGATGTAGAAGTTATTTCGTAATGGGAGAAGATATTCCCAAATCGAATTTTGAAATGCTTAAAATCCAATTACGAAATTAAAAATTCGATCAATAGTAAATATTTACTTTAAATTGCAATTAACGCAAGATTTGAGACAGTTAATGGTACGACATTACACTCTGGTGTATTATTATTACTTTGTTAATTACTACTTAACAATCTCTTCCAGTTTAAGGCATAGCGAACTGTTGGAAATACTGGCTGTAAGGAATATTCTTAAGTTACGGTAAGACTGGAAGAAGTGTCTACGTGTAGCATGAACCACTAGTGTTTCGTGCTGCAGTCTTGTATCTGCATTCAGTAAAACCTCACCTAGCTTAAGATGTGAAAGTTGTAAATATCTCTGGTTTTTGTAGCCTGTATTAACTGTTAAAAGTTTTGTGTGCAGGAGCAAGTATTTGTAACAATTCCTGTTGTAGAACATTGATTTTCTTCAACTAAAATTAATATCTCATTCGTCTTAAAATGGAATAATTATTTGTTCGTAACTGTTATTCAATGATACTGCTTGCACAAGGGAAACGCAACACTGATTTCAAATCAGCTCTTGTAGTTGTTTTTTTCAATTGTGTAAATAAAATCATGCTTTACGTGTCTCTTAAACCTTTATATTGCAGTGTCAGTTTTATTTTTACCCCTCTATATCCGATGAAATAAGTGAAGAATTAAGAGCACGTAAGGAAAATTACAGGAGTAATCTCCAAGATGAGAATAATAATTTAAAACATATGCTAAAGAAATTTATTCGCTGCAGTTGATATGCAGACTCGCTGAACAATAAAGTTAGCGATGGAAGCAGGCACCGTCCGTTTTTTTTATAAGTTTACAATGAGTAAGTGCTTGGCAGATTCCGTGTGGTGCAGTCAAGTCAAACACTTCCAGCGCTGCAAAGTTTTATCTGATCTCGTGCAGTGCGTTCTATTTTTAGGGTAACGACTAACCATGCTATAACCAGCGCACAGGATCGTTATCACCATGCTACAATGCCAAGTGCAGGAACAGCCTTCGAAACTCCGCAACTTTGTTTCATGCTAAAAAGATAAAGGCAATTTTCTGGACGTATACCAGCAAATAATTATATTGTTGCAACATATAATCCGAGTTTGCTTAACATTCCGAGTCTGTCGCCAATACAGAAAACAAAAGAGATGTGAACTATCAAGAAAAGGTGGCGGTCTTGCTAAACATCGAAGCATTTTTCGGTTGTAATGAAAATTATTATTACAAATACGATAAAATAAAAACCACGAGTAAAGTTTGTTTTCGTAGAATATTTTTTAACTACTTCTTTTCTTCAAGTGCTGGATAAAAGTTTCAGGATACAAGAGACCTGCAGAGCGTGATGAATAATTAACAACTCACAGTTTTCAGAAATGTTGTGGTGCAGATTAACGTAATTTTGGATGACTTATTTAAATTTTCAATTGTTTCCTTCATCAAGTATTCCGATTTCAGTTTATTGCATATAGGATCAAAATTCAGCTGTATCAAACATTAGTCTCAGGCCTCGCATTCGGGAGGACGCCGGTTCGAATCGCCGTCCGGGTATCCAGATTTGGATTTTCCACAGTTTCTCCAAATCACTCCAGGCTAATACCGGGATACTTCCTTCAAAAAGGTCATGGCCGAATTCCTACCCATTCCTTGTCCCCAGTCCCATCCCGCCTCTAATGACCACGACGTCGAAGAGCCGAAAAGCAATAAGGAAAAAAAAAACATTAGTTTCGCGTGAGCGTTATTTTAAGGTAAACATTTACATGTGCTTTATTACGAGACATATGTAAAACTGATGATATATAAGGTATCAAAATTTATTCTAATTGTGTACCATATCACAGCAACCTATGCTAATTTGTTTTGTTCAGGAGACTGTAGATGTTTGTAATCTGAAGGACGGAAAGAATAGAAACCCACCGTATTATCAAATTTCTTCGTTTTAAGTGTATCAACGCCCTTCAGACTCCCTACTAAACGTATTCTGATGGTGGTGGTGATAGTCTGTGACAAGACACTGTTGGAAGGTGCAAAATGTGTCCTCAAACAGTCTTCCTCCATACGAACCGCGATTCCCGGAACATTCATTCGCGAGCAATATTAACGCAGCGACAAAAGGACGTCCTGATGTACACAAAGACAGACGAATAATAAAGCTAGATTAACTACAGAAATTCATGTAAATTTATTCTGAAGCAAGTGAAGACGTGGAATATGTCAGCTTAGTAGATAATGTTTTGTTGGTTACATTTAAGAACCAAACGTAACATAAATTTCATAGTGAAAGAGAATTCCTTGGGGCAGGAAGAATACGATTTATTTCCATATCTTATTTATAAAAGCGAATACTAATAGACATGTACAAATAAATGAGCGTGTACGAAAACACGTGTACGAAAACACGTGTACGAAAACACGTGTACGAAAACACGTGTACGAAAACACGTGTACGAAAACACGTGTACGAAAACACGTGTACGAAAACACGTGTACGAAAACACGTGTACGAAAACACGTGTACGAAAACACGTGTACGAAAACACTCCTCTCTCATTCATACCCTCCTCTGGGACAGTCGTGTCGTCCGCTTGTCTTGCTAAGGATCAGATCAGCGCTTACTGTTCTACCACCTTGTAGAAGATGCAAGATATATTGAAATGAAAATTCCATGAAACGATCGACGAAGAAAGCCCGTCTCCTAGATACCAACTGTCAAAAAATCCGCTTTGGAAGTGGATCTGGCTTACAAATTTTTCTCCATTCATTTTGTCTGCTTGAAAACGCCCCTTGTCAACATATGCATCATTCTGGAAACCATGGTTTCAGATATTACCGTAGGAGTTGTATATTGAAGAGCTGAGTAAGATCTAGAAATGCTAATAGAAATGTCCTGTTAGATACGGAGGAAACGTGAATACTGTTGATAGTTTCTAATTTAACGTTCCCCGCTAACTAATGCAGTTTCTGAACGCAGTCATCAGATCCCTTTTGATTCCTTATTTCCTAGGATCAACCACAGAAAATGAACTTGCTAAACAGACCGATTCATTAAATAGAAACGAAGTTTTTTCGCTACAGTGAAGACTCTGACGGAAGTTTTGGATAATAATGGAAAGTGCACTGTGTTAGTTGTATCTTTCAGTTCGTGTCTGCGAGTTTATGTTTTTAGCTTTTTTTCACTAAATTTGAAAATAAAATACGGAAATCAGAGTACTTCTGCCATATAACGATATTAAACCTTGTTATATGACAAATTTTTACTGACTTACTCAGGCTGAGCAATAATAGACCAGCAGCATACTATCGTCATATCACGAATAATAAAATACATCATAAAAGTTCCTAAATTTAACCTGCACTTGCTTTTTAAAAATAATTTAGATCTTGGAAGATATTAAAACCAACTATAAAAATGACAACCGTGCGTTTAAAAGATCCCTAAAGAAAGGTTAAACTCTAAGAATTATACAGTAGGTTAAGTTCAAAGGTCCATTACAAGTTCTCTCAGAAAACTTATTTTCACTTAACTTACAGCATACTTTTACGCGGAATTCAATTATATACTTTCCCATAGAAGGAAACTACCGTCTTATTCACACCATAAGCCAGAATGAATGTTATAATTTCTTGTTTCCAGTGTATTTAATGAGGTGTTGAAACTCGGAAGCTAAGTGACGGGTATTAGGAATGTGTCAGCGCAAGTTATGAGATGTATTCTTTTTGGAAGCAAGAATTTTAAGCAGAATAATTGGCGGCTCTGGACGCCTCAGTACTTGGACGGCGAGACAAAAAGAGTAATTAAATCTGACAACAGATCCAATAACAAGCATACTCCTTTAATCAGTACAATACGTACAGTAATATGACAGGATGACATTCATTTACATTGAATCAACACGACAATAATTACCACAAGAATTTCGTTTTATACTTAAGGAAAGGTTTACTATAAAACACCAGACATTTCGACTGTAGCACGTAAGTTTTTATTTAGTGCAGAGAAGGGTTATAGACATTATAGGCGTAGGGGCAAAGCAAATTACATGTATAGAATGCACCGTATTTCAGTGGTTCTTCATACTCGTTTTTCTTGTTGTTGTTGTTGTTGTTGTTTTGGGGGCCTTAGAGCGCGTCAAAATCTAGGTTATTAGCGCCCTGAATAAAACCTGGTATGACATCATGGTTCATATTCCCGACATTGCTAATAGTGAAGAAAACCCATTTTACTGATAGGACTCGTATTAGTGACATTCTTAAAGTTTGATAATCAGATTACAAATTGCAGCCTTTCCTCACTTCGTTTTGAACACATGAGAACAAACTTATTCTTATATAGGAACGAAGTCTTTCTCGGCGTTGAGAATGGATGTAGTCTTCTCGGGAGACTAGCCGAGTAAGTAAGATGTTTCCACACGATATTTCGGCGATCTCAGACTCCGTCGCCATCTTCTGGCGACGGAGTCTGAGATCGCCGAAATATCGTGTGGAAACATCTTACTTACTCGGCTAGTCTCCCGAGAAGACTACATCCAAACTTATTCTTAATTACACTTTCTATGTGATTGATAAAACGAATATACAAATAATCTAGAGGCAGCAGACAAAAAAAAATATTCAGTGAAAATATTTCATCTTACAATGGACCTTGGGAACATCAATTAAAAATTCGGATTACCACTTCCCTCGAAAACAGAGATTATTTGTGTGATTTAATGCAAAATACAGCAAAACGTATTTTCTAAAAATGAAGAGTTATTTATAATGTTTTTTGACATACACAGATATTCTTACGTTCAGATGGCACAGGCATAGATCTCAATTGAACAAAATTAACGGAGTAATGTAGTTCAACAACAAAGCGACAACGAACTTATAGAGTTGATGTCAAACTAGACAAAGGAAGCTCGTAGTTGCCCATCACGTGGAAGTGGTTAACATTACGTTGAGCTATAATATATCGTAGCTCCAACCTCCTACTTAATTATCAGTTCCTTTGCGAAATTTACGCTGCATCCAGCCTGCACTTTTTCTCCTGACGTTTCGACTGATGACTAGGATCTTCCTCAGAGATCAAGCTGTATCTACTATAACGTCTGTTAGACTCTGTACGTAGATTGGCCTCTGAGGAAGACAGTAGCCATCGGTCGAAACTTCAGGAGCGGAAAAAAAGCAGCATAAATCCCGCAGAGTGATTAAAAATCTCAAATTCCGCTACTGAAATAAATGCTGTCAATACGTTAAGTTTCGTCACAACGGGTACTTGGCCATCACCTCTGCAGTACTCTTCACTGGAGGGATAAATAACCTTTTTTGTATGGCCTTACGTGTCGATGTCGAAGGCATTAGAGTGGGGGAAGTACTTGGGTCAAGGAACGGATAGGAATTCTGGCATTGCATTTTTGAAGGGACCATCTCCGCATTCACCTGGAGTGATTTGAGGAAATCATGGAACACCAAAATCTGGATGGCGGAACAAGAATTTGAGCTCACATCCTCCTGAATGCAAGGCCAGAACGTTACCACTTACCCACCACGCTCGGTAAATGACGCTGTTCATCCTAAAGGGATGATAGTTTCTAAATGACATGGAGCGCCGTTTTCAATCCGGGGACCAGTAAATTGTTCAAAATAATGATGTGGACCACTATTTTATATGGGCATAATTTTTTTGCTGGGTGTATACTACAGATGTAGGATGTGTTTGAATTCCATGCGGAAACACAGTTGTGACTACAGGAAGTGAATTACATACTGACCAAACTCTTAATACGTAGTAACCGTATGAATAATAATTTTACTATAGGCTGAATGCTTCACCAATCTACATGTACAAAATAAAAGACACTAGACCTTACACTTTTTACTCTTATGTTACCAACTCTATCACGTACCGTGGTACCTCACGCCTACTGCAAGACCCTCAGAAAACGGCCATTTACTTAATCCTTAGACAAATGGTGCTCTTTTTACGTCACTTGTCAGCTGGAAATGAACAGACAATTGCAGGAACAAAGCTTTCCTATACTCATACTGGAAATGCGAGATTTTTACCTGGTCGCAGAAATAATGGTGGCTTTCAAAAAAGTTGGGCCTATAGCCTTATACAGTATCCTTATACGGTGTCTAAATTTATAATATTCTTTCTGCGGACAACCTGAACCATCTGCGTGGACCACTAGTGGTTCGCGGACCACAGAGTGAGAAAATACTCTATACCATATACTTTTTTTGAGTGTCTTAATGTGTCTCGGGTTTTTGAAATTTGTAGTCTGCATCTGCAAATGGTGTTTTAATTTCATCAATTATTTTAAATTTTTTCCAACGTAGTTAATTAAAATGTTAAGTTGGCTTTGTTCCCTTTCCTTTCACTGACGGATTAAAATCAACTGATTAGTAATAATTCCTGTAACACGTGTACGCCATTGTTGCCACTCTAGACACTGGGTCTTAACTGTGGCATTTGGTTATTATCTATGGGAAGCGTTGGGATATGCCAGACCATTGTATTATTATTCTATTCAATTAAATAATCACACCTAGACAATACTACAGTTACTGTATCTAGTAGATCTTACATCGGAAAGAAAGTGATCACAGACGCAATACGTAGCACATTTATGAAAAGAAGAAGCTTTTCTTCAGATGATCGGATGAAAACGCAACATAATCTCTTTAAGCAACTTTTCCCCAAATAGCGGTCAGATACAGCTATTTGCACTACTTTTTTCATGAAGTAGTAAAAGTTAAAGTAATATTTGTTTTGTACTCAATTTGTCAGTGTCACCGAGCGGGGCGGTGTAACGGTTAGCGTTCTCGCCTCGCATTCGGGAGGACGGCGGTTCGAATCCCCGTCCGGGCATCCAGATTTGGGTTTTCCATGGTTTCCCCAAATCACTCCAGGCAAATGCCGGCATGCTTCCTTCAAAAGGCCATGGCCGAATTCCTTCCCATTCCTTGCCCCCATCCTTGCCACCCATCATTTCCCGTCTCTAAAGACCTCGATGTTAAAAAGAGACGTAAAGCAGTTACAAAAAAAAAAAAAAAAAAAAATTGTCAATGAAACGTAGATGGGTTTAGTGCGGAGAATTATCATCACTTACTGTTTGCTTTGGGTTTTCTCAGCAGGATAAAATAACTAAAAAATAAACAGGAATACATTTAGCTCAAGCACGCTGGAGTAAATTGTTACAAGAGTGATACATTTGTTCACGTAGTGGTCAGGCAGTGATCCTTATAAAAACACGGTAAAATGGCTGAATTTCTTTTTTTAATACAGTAAATTAAAAGCCAGTTTTTTTCCTTCGTTCGGCCCATTTTTTACGGTTGGTTGGGTGTCAGGTAATGCAACCAACAACTGGTGCTGCCCTCACGCTGTGTAATGAGTAATCGCATGGCTTCTGTACCGCGGGTAAGCCTAATGGAACAAGAAGCAGGCGCAAGGCAACGCAGGGCTTACACGCTCCATTGAACTACATGCAACAGCGAGGGGGCAACATTAGCCCTACAGTATCAACGTATCGAGGTGAACATGGGTCTACACGCGACATTAGTCTGATAAATCAACAGACAGCAATAATCATGGGTATCTTGATTCAATCAAGGGCAGGACAGACTCAGAATAATTATCTGTCATAACAGATTTTTCTGCATTCCTCTAAAATTTATTATACTTTTACACGAATTTTGATCGTGGAGTATTAAGTACTTTTTTACATTTCGTGTTTTTGGTTTGGTGTATTATACGTAAATTAAAATTTTTCCGGCGAGTGTTATTCAACTTTTTACTAAAGAAATATCAGTGATGTTTTTCGTTATTGTGAATTAACCGCGATTAATTATTTTTGGCCCGAAATGAGTGGCGGAAATAAAAATAATACATTTTAAAAGATATTTTATGTTCCTAGAGTTGGAATTAATGAAAACTTCACAGTCTAAAACGATGAAGTTAAACATTTTGCTCTACAAAGTTTAAAGCAAGTTCTAGACATAGCCGGAAATTTGGAGATAGATATCCTAAATTCAGATCCTTCCTTAGACCAAAGGTCAAAAGCTCCTCGCACAATATAGTAAAATAATAATGTCTTCTCAACTAAAACCAAGAAATATAAAACAATGCATTTGTCGCTAATTAACAGAACTTTAAGTTCAAGCTAACGCTGAAGAAAGTTCGCAAGAAAAATTGTCATAACGAAAATGTTCTTGCACAATGATACTTAGCAGAGACAAAGAAGAAAATATTGTTTAATGATATTAGTATGAAATGTTTTTGATGAAAATTTGTCAAGTACATTTTTCAATTATCTGATTTTTAATTTTAAAAAACGCCATTTTTTTTACTAGTATTTTTCTCTGTAAGACACAGCTTTGCACATTTACAGAGTTATTTAAGGAACCTAACTACCGTGTTATTTGGAAATTACGTGTATTATTTTCCACAAAATAACTTTACCCCGATACCCTTGCTAACTACCCAGTTCTGAGATTGTGGTTTTTGCCAAAAAACAGCAATGTATGCTAACCTAACGTAGTGCAGTAAACAGTTTCAATTTAAACAAACTTTAATCAAAAGAGAGCTTAGAAAATCTAATGTTCATTCCAATTTTCCTACAGGAAAAAATATATAACGCCAAGTGTAAATGCAAAAATAAGGAAATTGTTTCCAATAAGCTACTTGCAGAGCGAGATTTTGCAACGATTCACTTATGTCGAGAGAAGGTTATGATCAAGAGACTACATGTGAATATTTATGCAAAACAATTTTTATAGTCCAGAATTTGAATATGTGAACACAACTAAACGAGATAATGAAGCTAAGTTTCACGAATATATGCAGCAAATACAATGTTTGTTCTCTGTAAACGACAAATCCTCTTTTACTTGAGCACTGTGACAGAATAATTTCATTGTACAGGGCGTTCGCCGGGAAACGCTACCCTCCCAGTCTGTTGCCGTCGTCAACTTGCTGGGACAGTGGAGCCAGAAACTCCCGCCACACGGCCCCGTGAATCACCGCACTGTTTAACATCTCCGCTGCCCCAACAGTGCAGTGACGCAGTGAACCTCACATTGTTAAGAACGGTTTTTTTGCATTGTAGCTAGTTTGTGACTTCAGTCTCTTATTAATCAGTGTTGTGAATAAACGTTTCTTTGCGGTTTGGCTGGTTTGGGGCTTCATACTCTTACTAATCTGTACCGTGTTTGAGTGTGAGTAAAATTATGGTACGTTACAGTTTGCAACAAAGAATATTTCTCTACGATACATATGTGAAGAAGAAGTCGTTTAAAAAGTGTCGCAGTAAATTTCGTCGCGAATATCCTGGCGCTTTACTGCCAGCTAAATCAACAATTCTGCGTCTGGTTAAAAAAGTATTAGAAACGGGTTCATTTTTTAACAAAAAGAGACTGTCGGTCAACCGTATTCTCACAGAGGTCTTTTATAAGGTAAGCTAATGAATTGCGTCACATTTAAATGCTTAGCACATACAAGCTTATGAAGCGTAATTATTATGAAATAGTCCGCGGCCGACGGTCGAACATGCCGGAAGCTGATCGCTCGCTTGCCGGGAGCAGTTTCTTCCTTGTAGCGCTAACAGTGGGTTGCGTTTCCCGGCGAACGCCCTGTACTTTCCCACTTAATCTGATATATCAATAACTAACGGGTAGCGGTGAACTCTTTTCCTGTCTGTTTAAACTGATACGGTCAGTACTGTCAAAATGTGTTGTTGAAAATTTCGCAGAGACCATAACTGAGCAAATATTCTACAGAAATAAAAGTGAACACATCTTGAGAAAAACATGTAAAAAGATGTTCAATAAGATATGTATTTACTCACAATATTGTCAGTGACATTTCTTGTTAAGCAAAACATCTCAAGCAGATCAGACATTTATTACAGGCAAGGGAAGGATTTGTATTTAGCTTCTGCAACAACGTGACAAATTTATCGAAGAACATCCTACCTAAAAATATTGTTGAAGTGGAAGAGTTATGATCAGCCCTGGATAAATTGCTACAGGAAATGTGGTAAGCGCATTTTATAGGGGTGACAGAGTCGTGTTAATATTGTAGCTCTGTGACGTAAAAAGCGGAGTGATTACACCTCCAATGGTCATTTTCTTTCCGTTGTTCAAGGAAAAATTCGGTTCTGAGAGCACTTTACTACTTTGAAGTCTTGTTCTACCTGAGAAAACATACTTTCGAGAATAGTTATGATTCATTCAAATTATTCGTCTGGCCACTTTCTCTGACAGTTACGATGCTTGTCCTAATTAGTTGAACAGGATCAAATTTATATATAGTGGTGACACCCGCTTCTTAACTTATCATTTCAAATCTCTCACCGTCATATAAATCAGCCATATAAACATTCTGTAGCAAAACACCTAATTTTTCATCAGTGTTTCAGTTTAGTCAGATGTTACTGCGATAGTTGACGCGATTTCTGAACTCTGCGAAATTTTCAGGGAAAAGTGGAACATACACTCTATATTTAATGAAATCTCAAAACAAAACAGGTGCCAATATTACCGTACAAACCTCTACCCATGATTACTTGCTCAGCTCTACCCCTCATACAGTGGTTACTTTCACCAATGTAAGTGCAAACGCATACTTAGCACGCACAAAGCTGTTGTTCTTCGAATGCCATTCTTGGTAGATTCATGTCACGTCGATTTCTTTGGGCTAAATTGGATTAAATTTCACCCAAACTCGTTCAAAAACATCGTAACCAGTGGATTTCTCTAGCTGAAATGATCTAACACTCTGAAAGAAGTTTTTATTCTGAGAATAAACTGTGGTCCTACTTAAGAGAATTTTTATCACATTCGGTGTGAAAATTACACAAACTTTTTCGCAGGGTTCATGCTGTAACACAATCTTTATGAGCGAGAGTTTCCACTAGAGTTTGTGATGACTAAACTTAATACTACGGCACTAGGCGAGTAAAACGTCATTTTTTCCTGCACATTCTGTAAGTTATTTGAATAACTTTCTGTATGTTATGAAAGTTGTAAAGTACTTTTAGAAGCACAGTGTACATACTTGCATCTAGGAAATAAGTTGCTTTTTAGCACAACAGATGGCATTCAGCGCGATAATGATTGGCATAAATCTTGAAGGTAACCAAGAAAACGCAGGATTGACTGCGTACTCAAAGATCAGCGAGTAAGCTGGGCTAGTTGAGTGGTAAATAGACGACAGTGTAGGTATTATTTACAGTCTTCAGACAGAGAGTTGACCTTATCGCGTGCAGTAAATAAATCGTTCGAATTCAGGATAAGGTCGTAACTGAAGAAAAATTTCAAGTTTATAGCAAACGGCGTTTTCAAGAAAAGAAGTGTTCATACAAATTGTCTAAAATTAATAAATCCGACAGCTCTAGTTTCCAGTGAAAACTGAAAATATTGCCCTAGTCTTTTCTATGGTTTCACTGTAGAATATATTTTTATAAAATTTTAAATGCACTATTCGGCTATAGGTCAAAGGAGCATGTAACACGTGCTAATTTGAAATCTGCTATCATTTACGGCTAGTGACAGACCGGCATAGAGCGTAGCTACGGAACCCTAAGAGGAACTTTGAGGATATCGCGTACTCACCAATCTGGAGGGCTCGTGATCCGTCATGGTGGGCTGCTCTTCCACTGGCCTCAGCTCAGGTTCATCACGCAGCCCTGCAACCATCAAGCCACCTTGTTCTACTACTGCCACGGACAAACTCAGTATAGATATTCAAACTAGTTTACGGCCAACTGTATCAGCTTACTGTTTGCTCTAATGGCAAAGGCTATTTGCTACTGTTTGATACGAAATTTTGTCAATTTGTTTCAGAAAATTGCCTAGGCAAACACTTTCAGATAACAATTGTACAAATATTCAAATGTTTCATTGGTCAAAAATTATTTAGTCACCAAGTTTAAAAGCACGACTACGAAATTCAATTCTTAAAAGGTGAAGAACCATATTGATTATGCAAGGCGTCATTTCTCTCGTTAGAGAAGGCTGTGATGGTAATCCTTACCTCTCCGACTGGAATATCATATATGATTATTATTAACTGCGATGGAGTTTATTCCCCAACGGAAATTTCCCTTAACACGCAGATTTCTAAGCTTTTATTTATTTTACTTAGGACATTACGCCCCTTGGACGTCGAGGACATAAGAGGCGGGAAAGGATGGGGGCATGGAACGGGAAGGAATTTGGCAATGACCTTTTGCAAACACCATCTCAACATTCTCCTAAAGTGATTTGCGGAATCCATGGGAAACCAAAATCTGGATGGCCGGACGAGGATTCAAACCGGCGTCCTTCGGAATGCGAGGCCAGAGCGTTACCGCTCACCCACCACGATCGGTCAGTGACCATTCTTTCACTTTAACGTTGCCAACCTTCTTATATACCTTAATATTGTCCATGAATGTCATCTGGTGACATTTATTACTTATACAAACATTTTATCACACCAGGAATTTCTTTCTCTTTCATTTCAGATTAAACGTACACCTGTTTAGCTTTCAGACACCTGCAATAATATATAGGTTCGTTCCACCTTTTCCTACTTATGGAAAGTATTCAACAAATTGCAGTTTTCGCAAGGCTGTACTATACGAACTTATGGGACGCCGCTCGTAAAATCCTGTAGGGTGAAAGTGTAAGTCCGAAGGTACTATTTCGTAAGGTCACTATAAGTGGGGAGGGACGGTACTTCTGTTTTTACCCAGTTGGAAGATTAACAAAATCCCAAAATTTGTGTTACATTGCATTGAAATCATTTTAGTGCAAAATTCAAGGGGCAGGTAAAAAGGAGGTAATTTTCTAGTGCTCAAGAGAAACTCCGAAACTTGAAGTACTTACATTACTTTATTCCAGTTTTTTACTAAAAGAAGAAGAAAAACATTTTCGTCTGGTTCGCTGTACTTTTGGGTTAGAGACAGAAAACTGTTCTGCATTTGAAACTCGATACAGCAGTAACCTGCATATTAAGCACTATTGTTAGTGTCACAGATATAATTAACTGGTATCAACGCACTCATCCCTTCGTATAGAAGCTGTATGTGATAATTGCAATACAAAGTAACAATCACGTATATATTTATTAAGTCGTTCATAATAACAAAGACTGCGTATTCAATATCGCGTCCAACAAACTAAATTACAGGTCGTAGACTCGAGAACTTACAATCAAATTAGGTTGAATTGTCACTGACTGCTAAGTGGCCGCTGCAATTACGTGTTATTGGACCTCTGTTGCTAATAAACAACCCCGTGAAACTCGAAACTGCTGGATATTGATACGATCCAAATTACTCTCGGACGCCTCTCACTCGGTGAGGAATCCCATCACTATACGCATTCGCAACTGACTACTAAAATTATCACTCAACACTCAACGACCACATTATTTTATCTGCTTATCCACAGAAGTATTTCATCAGTGAATCTTTTCTTGTAGCTCTGAATAAAACGGAAATTTTTAAATGTATCAGTTTGAATTTTATCCCAAATTCTGGTATCTAGGACTACCGGAACCAAAGGAACCATTTTACGAATTCTTAAAACACTTGTTCCATTAGAGAAATGGCAAATGTTATATCGGAAAATAATGATGTTCAGGCAGGCAGACGATATGCTAACAACAGGAACTATCCTGATCTTGACCTAAGCTGGAGAAGCCAATTATCTTATAAGCAAGCATGTAGCGAGCGCAGGCTCCACACACACAAGCTAAAATAACTTGCGAAATATATGGGAAAATTATTTCAGTGTAAGATAAGCGTCTTAAAAGTTGTGTCATTGATCGGTATTAATTAAAATCAATAATTTTTCGAACAGAATAGTGAGTTTTGTAGCATATTGAGGGATTTTAAGCTATAGAATATTTTCACTTGGATAATTTTCCTCAAGCCTACAGACAAGTAATATAATTCCGTTCCACACAGCAGAACTTCAAGGTTAAGCAGAAGCTCTTCCCGTAGGAAACAAGCTCCCCACTATAGCACCCCTATAGCCCTTAGTAAGGGATACCAACCCAATGGTAAGAGCTTCAGGTGACTCCCCCACCACCTCTGGCAGCTCGAGAGCGAAGTCGGTAGCAGGCCCTCGTGGAAGTCTTTCTCTATCTTCATGACGGACACCTCGCAAGGCGTCATGCAGAATTTTGTAGGTAAAGGCGAATGCATTATTTACCCTTCTGCTGGCTCAGAAAGATATTCCGAGAGACAAGATTTTATTCCACTACATTTTTCAATTTTGTCACTGATTACCTGCTCATTGCTAGCGATAAGTAGTAGAAGGAACGTAATATCTCTAATCACACGATCACATATCTTCGGTAAAACGAACCGAGGACAGATCGATGGGAGACGAACTCAACCACTGTGAGGTCTTGATGCTCAGACACTACAGTTTCTTTCATTTCTAGACATTGTAATAACAACTCTTAATTTGCTTGGCGGTTATATACCAAAAAATCGTAATTAATACTATTCAAACTAACGGCTTGTATGTGTTGAAAGAGGAGAATTTTGGCCGTTCTCGCATAAATCACACGCCGTAATCCACTCAAAATTGGCTGACCATTTCCAATGAAAGTTGGTAGCTTACAATCTCGAAAGAAAACATTGCTGAAACTTTCGTCGTGTTTCATGAAGTGAAAACGATGCCTTCACTAGGTGTGTGTGTGCGTTAACAAATTGGACAGCAGTAAACTAATATATTCGATATTCGAACAACATGCGTGGGCCAAAACTGGGATTTTTCGGAACAGAGATGATGTTAGCATGGCAGACGTGACAAACACCAAATTTTCTTTCGTACATACAGATCTGAGTGTCAGCGACTTCAATCTGTACCATACATTAAACGAACAATGAAGGAAAGCATTTCTAAGGAAACACAATATTGATGGATCGACAGGACCTGAGCGGC